>CM032446.1:36404210-36501351 GCA_019049505.1 Pachyrhynchus sulphureomaculatus | reverse complement strand
CATGGCAAGCGAATATTGATTTTCTCTCCAAAAAGCTAAATAGTGCTTACTGTGCCATCCTTCAATTAAAAAGAGTGCTTGATACAAATACTTTACTAAATTTTTAGTACACGTTAGTACACTACCGTCGGAAAGTATTTGCTCAACTAGTCATTTCAGTCCCAAGACAACAAAGATCTAGATAATATATATTTTTTAAATTTAATGAATTATTATTTATTTTCACATTATTCACAGTCTAGAAAATCAAAAAAATATTCAGGATTTTTCTCGTCTATGTGACCTCCTTTGTTTTTAATTACCGCTTTACAGAGTTTCGGCATTCTATCCAGTAGTTTCTTCAAAGTTTCTTCGGTTATTTTAACCCATTCTGCTTGTAAAAGTTCTCACAAGTGATTTTTCTGACGTTGGCTTCCAACATCCTCTCTCCAGCTGACCGCCGCACGTAAACTCGTCGATTTGAACCGAAAATTTCGAATTTAGATTCGTCGCTTCAAAGGACGGAATTCCATTGTTCTGATGTCCAATTTTTATGTTCACGGGCCCATTCTAATCGTTTACGTTTATTCACTTGTCTAAGAAGTGGTGTCCTTACTGCAACTCTCCCGTGTAGTCCAACTGCTAACCTGTTCTTCACGGTTGTCACGCTGATGGGGAAGGGCCGCTCCAGGTTTACTTGAGCAGTGATTTCTGGTGCGGTTAGGCGGCGATTACCTCTGCTGGACCTTGTTATAGCTCTGTCTTCAGCGGGAGTCGTTTTTCGAGCCTTTCCTAAACGTTTTTGGTTGAGAGTTCCATGTCCCTCAGAAAATCTGTTTACGATGTAGTCTACCGTTCTCCTTGGAATCCGCATATCACTCGCGATTTGTCGACTCGAGTGACCATTTTGATGTCTCGCAATTATTAAAGCCCGGTTTTCAACGGAAACTTCTTTCAGTTTTGGCATTTCCACAACACAATTGAGCCTGTATCAGTGACAAAGCACTGTTTGCGAATGGTTAATTTCCAAAAGGGCAATGATATTTATAGCATAGTTTTTTATCATAACATGTCACTAGGAATTTCCATAATCCCTAGAAACTTGAAATGAGTTCTTATTTCAACTGGAATTCTCAGAAATCGCCTCAAAACAATTATCATGCAAAAACTTGGAAATTTGTTCTAATTGGTTTTTAATTTGTGATTTCATAAAAAAGGGCTTATCTAAACAATTTTATGATGGACACTTGTTAAGAACAATTAAATTTACCTAATATAATAAAAATGTTTAATTAGGTATTAAATTTTAGCAGTTACATTGAATTTTCTAGGTAGGCAAAAACTTTCTGACGGTAGTAGTAGTTGTTTGCAGAAATGCAATAACGTCCATGGCAGCACTACTGCGTTGTCTAAAAGGTGCTGTGAAATACAAAAATGTATGTTTCGGCACATGGACGATGTTGACGGGTCTTACGACATTCTCGACGATATCGATATCTTTAAGATATGAAAAAAGGATAAAATCTATACTCAGGCGGGGAAGTGAAAGATAAAAAAAAACAGTGAATTCATTAAATCACTGAAAAATAGTGACACGAATATATCAGAAGTAGGTTAAAAGGCAAAAATTCAAAGAAGCATGATGTTTAGTCCCCCATTATCAGCAAATAATTGTTCTTAAATATTGACACTACAACTTAGTGTTCACTTGGCCATTAAAAATAAAACTCGTGGCAAACACGGGTTCATATTGTCTTTGTCGTCCCTTCGACGATACATCTTGTGGACACATGCTTTATTCAGTTTTTATTGCTTACTGGCTATGAAAGCCTATCTACTGATATAAGGATCGATAAGAAGGTATTAATTACTAGATAACTGCTTCTATTTATATTTTTAATAAAACACAATTTTGATATCTACAGGACAAACACCTCGTTAATTGTCCCGTAATTACAGTTTGTTACATAATAAACACCGCTTTTAATGGCAATTCTTAATACCATTTACCATTTTTATTCCTTCCGTTCATTCCTTTCCTCGATCAATAAAACTATAAAAAAACTGAGTGAATCATTCTTTTGTTCTCTATTCACTCATCGACGTGTTTAAATGAAAAAAAAAATAGTGTATTTCATTTTCAACCTCCGAAGACGTCTGCTCCATATGCCAATACCTTTGAAAGCTAGTGCAATGTTTTTAGGTACTTATATAAACAACAATTTTTCATGGCAAGCGAATATTGATTTTCGCTCCAAAAAGCTAAATAGTGCTTACTGTGCCATCCTTCAATTAAAAAGAGTGCTTGATACAAATACTTTACTAAATTTTTAGTACACGTTAGTACACTACCGTCGGAAAGTATTTGCTCAACTAGTCATTTCAGTCCCAAGACAACAAAGATTTAGATAATATATATTTTTTTTAAATTTTAATGAATTATTATTTATTTTCACATTATTCACAGTCTAGAAAATCAAAAAAATATTCAGGATTTTTCTCGTCTATGTGACCTCCTTTGTTTTTAAGTACCGCTTTACAAAATTTCGGCATTCTGTCCAGTAGTTTCTTCAAAGTGTCTTCGGTTATTTTAACCCATTCTGCTTGTAAAAGTTCTTACAAGTGATTTTCTGACGTTGGATTGAGTTTTCGAACATATCTATGCAAATAGTCCCACAGCAATTCGATGGGATTCAAGTCGAGTGATTGTGGCGGCCAAGTCATCACTTCCAGGACGTCATCGGGTTTTTATTGGTCCAAAAGTTCTCTAATTTGTTTAGCAGAATGTTTAGGGTCGTTGTCATGCCGAAAAATATCTCTTCCAGAAGGAAACATTTGAGTTAGCAAAATTTCTTGATACTGCTCTTATCGCATGATTCCTTCTATCATAAAGATTTTTCCAACTTTACCGTTGCCAAAACAACCCCAAACCATTTACTGAACCTCCACCATGTTTCATTGTAGGCAACAGGCTTCCAACATCCTCTCTCCAGCTGACCGCTGCACGTAAACTCGTCGATTTGAACCGAAAATTTCGAATTTAGATTCTAATCGTTTACGTTTATTCACTTGTTTAAGAAGTGGTGTCCTTACTGCAACTCTCCCGTGTAGTCCACCTTCTGCTAACCTGTTCTTCATGGTTGTCACGGTGATGGGGATGAACCGCTCCAGGTTTACTTGAGCCATGATTTCTGGTGCGGTTAGCTGGCGATTACGTCTGCTGGACATTGTTATAGCTCTGTCTTCAGCGGGAGTTGTTTTTTCGAGGCCTTCCTGAACGTTTTTGGTTGTGAATTCTATGTCCTGCAGAAAATCTTTTTACGATGTAATCCACCGTTCTCCTTGGAATCCGCATATCACTTGCGATTTGTCGACTCGAGTGACCATTTTTGATGTCTCGCAATTATCAAAGCCAGATTTTCAACGGAAACTTCTTTCATTTTTGGCATTTCCACAACACAATTGGGCCTATATCAGTGACAAAGCACTATTTGCCAATGGTTGATTTCCAAAAGGGCAGTGATATTTTATAGCATAGTTTTTATCATAAAATGTCACTAGGAATTTCCATAATCCCTAGGAACTTGAAATGAATTCTTACTTCAACTGGAATTCTCAGAAATAGCCTCAAAACGATTATCATGCAAAACTTGGAAATTTGTTCTAATTGGAGTTTAATTTATGATTTCACCAAAAAGGTTTTTCTAAACAATTTTATGATGGACACTTGTTAAGAACAATTAAATTTACCTAATACAATAAAAAGGGTTCAATTAGGCGTTGAATTTTGGCAGTTACATTGAAATTTCTAGATGGGCAAATACTTTCTGACGGTAGTAGTAGTTGTTTGCAGAAATGCAATAACGTCCATGGCAGCACTACAGCGTTGTCTAAAAGGTGCTGTGAAATACAAAAATGTATGTTTCGGCACTTGGACAATGTTGACGGGTCTTACGACATCCTCGACGATATCGATATCTTTAAGATATGAAAAAATGGTAAAATCTATACTCAGGCGGTGAAGTGAACGATAAAAAAGAAAGGTTAAAAGGCAAAAATTCGACGACGAAGCATGATGTTTTTCCAGTGATTAGATTTGATTAGTCCCTCATTATCAGCAAATAACACTGGTCAAAAAAAAAAAGAAAATTGCTCGTTTCCTGTGATTTTTTTTTTTGTTTCTATCTCGAATTGACGCGTATTTTTTAAATATGGCCACAATTTTTCTCTAACAGCTTTTGTTTTTTGAGTTATAGCTAACTACCCTCATTTACTATTTTTACTTAGATTTTCGTTTTTATTGGACACTAAAATATATTTTGTTGTAGTTTTAGATATGGCTTCGTCAAGAAGATGTTGTGTGCTTAATTCCGATTGTTTTTGCTATATTTGTGGTGAATACATATTTGCAAAATATCAAAAAACCTATATCGGACTTTGTGAAAACTGGGTATCATCAATACTATAAAATAAAATTGTGTAATCAGGACAAGTCATGGGTTCCTCATATTGTATGCCAGAAATGTGTGGTATGTCTACGGTTATGGTCCAGTGGAAAAAGAGATGCAATAATGTTCGTAACACCCATGATTTGGCGAGAACCTCGAAACCATCATGGCGATTGCTACTTCTGGGTTGTGAAAATAAACGGAATTAACCCTGGAAATCGAAGTAAGTGGTTATATCCTAACTTATCTTCTGCTCAACGACCTCAATTAAAATCACAAGAGGTACAACCCAGCACATCTAAATCTTCTGATGATCCAAATCTCTGTGAACCCGAACGAAATACATCAAGTGAAGACTCTGATTCAGAGTACAAATGTAGGCTTTCAGAACCTCAACCATTTAATCAGAAAGAACTAAATGACTTAGTAAGAGATCTGAACTTACCAAAAGAAGCTTCTGAAATTTTAGCATCTCGTTTAAAAGAAAAAAATTTGCTTACTCCGGAAACCAACATTACATTTTGTCGTACCCGAGAAAAAAATCTGTTACCGTATTTTTCTCAAGAGAAGGATTTAGTTTTTTGTAACGATGTTGGTGGTATTTTGCAGCCGATGGGATTAAAACAGTACCAACCTAGTGATTGGCGTCTTTTCATAGACAGCAGCAAAAGAAGTTTAAAGTGTGTTTTGCTTCGTAACGGTAACAAGTACGGATCTATACCTATTGCACATTCGACGACTTTAAAAGAAGAATACGTAAATGTTTCTAAGGTTATGGAAAAAATTAAGTATCAAGACCACAAATGGGGCATTTGTGTTGATCTGAAAATGGTTAACTTTCTTTTAGGTCAACAAGGGGGGTACACAAAGTTCCCTTGTTTCATGTGTCTCTGGGATAGTCGTGACAAACAACACCATTGGTCACAAAAAGTTTGGCCAGTGCAGGAAGAGCTAAAAGTTGGTACAAAAAATGTTATACACGTGCCTTTAGTTAGCCGAGACTGCATCATACTTCCACCACTTCATATTAAACTCGGCATAATGAAACAGTTTGTGAAGGCGCTTTGACAAAAGTGGCGAATGTTTTAATTTTCTTTCACGCAAGTTTCCAGGATTAAGTTCAGAGAAATTGAAAGCTGGTATTTTTGATGGGCCACAGATTAGGCAACTCGTGAAAGATCCTAATTTTGTCAAATCAATGACTGAAGTCGAATCCAAAGCTTGGAATTCATTTGTTTTGGTTATGAGTAGCTTCCTAGGCAAAAAGAAATCTGACGACCATGTCGAGCTTGTTGCTATCGAACTTGCAAGAGCTAGGGTGCAACATGAGCATAAAAATCCACTTCCTGCACTCGCATTTAGACCGATTTCCACAAAATCTGGGTGATTTTAGTGAGGAGCAGGGTGAAAGATATCATCAGGATCTTCGGACAATGGAAGAGCATTATCAGGGGCGGTGAGACTCACATATGATGGCAGACTACTGCTGGAGTTTGCAACGAGATCAACCTAAAGTCGTTCATTCAAGGAAATCTTATAAAAGATCATTTGCTAGTGTTCAATAGAAATTTTGTTAACATAATGTATTATTTTTTTGTATTTTTTTGGCAAAATAATAAAACTGTATATTTCAAAAGGTAAAGCTGTTAGCAATCTCCCAGTATTTTTTTCATAGTCAGGGCCATAGAAATACCCAATAACAGAAAAAAAAATAAAGGAAACAAGACTTGTGTTGACCAGTGTAATTGTTCTTAAACTATTGACACTACAACTTAGTGTTCACTTGGCCATTAAAAAAAAAACTCGTGGCAAACACGGGTTCATATTGTCTTTGTCGTCCCTTCGTCTTGTGGACACACACCTTATTCAGTTTTTATTGCTTACTGGCTATGAAGGCCTATCTACTGATATAAGGATCTGTAAGAGGGTCTTAATTACTAGATAACTGCCTCTATTTATATCTTTAATAAAACGCCACTTTGATATCTACAGGACAAACACGTAGTTAATTGTCCCGTAATGACAGTTTGTTACTTAATAAACACCGCTTTTAATAGCAATTCTTAATACCATTTATCATTTTTATTGTTTTACTCGATCAATAAAACTATAAAAAAAACTGAGTGAATCATTCTTTTGTTTTCTGTTCACTTATTGTTAAATGAAAAAAAAAATAGTGTATTTCAATTTCAACCTCCGAAGACGTCTGCTCCACACGCCAATATCTTTGAAAGCTAGTGCAATGTTTCTGGGTATTTATCTGGGTATTTACATAAACAACAATTTTTCATGGCAAGCAAATATTGATTTTCTCTCCAAAAAGCGAAATAGTGCTTACTGTGCCATCCTTCAATTAACAAGAGTGCTTGATACAAATGCTTTACTAAATATTTAGTAGGCGTTAGTATATTCCCACATTATGCTTTGGGAAAAGTGTAGCGAAGTGTTTAGAGTTTTTAAACTAAATTAACCTAAATCTTACGGCTGATTTTTAATCTGTGTGAGCCTGAATCATGTCAAAGTGTTTTCGTCAATTTTAAAATTCTAACTGTACCGTCTATTTATATTTATAAGTATCTAGTACACATTAAATCAAACATTAGCATTTTAACCATAAAATATCAGTCTCAAACCCGAGTTTTAATGGTTCCGAGACACAAAACTACCATTTTCGACAAATTTATTGACTATAATGCCACAATACTATAAAATAAATTATCGATAGACATCAAAAACTTTAGCGTGAATCAACTTAAGACCAATATTAAATGCCTTTAAGTAGAAAATGCGTATCATACTATTTCATTAGTGAATTCACAAAATCACTAAAAATACTGGCACGAATATATCAGGAATAGGGTAAAAGGCATAAATCCGAAGTAAATGTAGTTCACCCTTGATGTTAACTTTGTACTTTGCGGTTTTTAAGGGTAGTTTTTGTTCTGTTTTGTCCTTTCTGTTCATTTACAATTTTTCGTTTTTATTTGTCCTTTTATGCCACTGTTGTTTTGTTATATTTTTTTGTTACTGCTATTCAATTGTTTTACTTTAGTTTTAAGTTTTAGGATATACTCTATCCCAGGGGTGCTCAAACGGTCGATCGCGATCGACAAGATCGCGAGTGCTTTTTGAGTCGATCTCGCGAAAAAAATTCCGATATAGAACTATTCACAGATTTTGTTTTAGGTAACTAAAACAAAATGTAATGAATAAACTACTAAAATTTATTCGATCCACAATTAGGCCAGAGTAACCCCCTCATCACTTTCTTTTATCGTAATAACCCACTGCTAGCGGCAAAAGGCGGCTTTATCAAAGGAACGCGCGGTACTTGTCAAAGGAAAGCCGCGTTTTTGATTCCCGCCGATTTTTCTAGAAACTTCGGGCGGCGTGTTTGACGGGAACATTCGAGACTTCGTTCGCGCCGATATAAATGTTGCGCCTGCAGGAATAGGAGTCAGTCTGAGTTGTAACTTGAAGGCGATACATCGATACAAAGTTTATTAATAAATAGTCCAAAATGAGTGCGGCGAAGAAAAGTAAAACTTATCATTTTAATAACGATTGGGAGGAAGAATTTTTCTTTTGTATGGTAAAGGCTAAGTGCATTTGTCTCATTTGCCGTGCGTCAGTTGCAATACCTAAGCGTGGAAACTTAGAGAGGCATCATAAAACGGTTCATAAAAACTATGAAAAGGATTTTCCGTCACAGAGTGAATTAAGAAAACGAAAAGTACGTGATTTGATAACTTGTTTGAAAAAAGAACAAACCATGTTCACAAGACCAGCCAAACAATCAAAAGCTGCAACGATCGCGTCATTTAGAATATCTCATATATTGGCGAAACACAAGAAACCATTTGATGATGGATTGGTTGTGAAGGAAGCATTCATTAAAGCGGGTGAGACTTTACTTGGAGATTTAAAAAATAAAACAGAGATTATGTCTGCTATTCGAATGGTATTCAATGACATGTCGGCTAAGGAAGAGTTTTTGACAATGATTCCTCTGAAAGGAAAGACCCGTGGCGAAGATATATATGACGTTTTCTTCAATTTTGTAACAAACTACAAGCTACCAATATATAAACTAGTGTGCATTACAACCGATGGAGCACCAGCAATGACTGGAAACGAAAACGGTTTTGTGGCATTGTGTCGAGCTAATGATGATTTCCCTTCAGTTTTCTCCTTCCATTGCATTATACATCAACAAGTTTTTGTGTTCAAAAGTTCTAAACATGGAGGAGATTATGGGCATTGCAATAAAAATTGTGAATTCTATCCGTGCACGTAGTTTGCAACGACGGCTCTTTAAATTGCAGTTGGAAGATAGTGAGTCAGCTAAACACACTGATTTAGTTCTTCACACGGACGTCAGGTGGTTGAGTCGCGGAAAATTCCTAGAAAGGTTACAAGAATTATTGCCCGAAATAACAGCTTTTCTGGACGAAAGAGGTAATGACACTCAGATGCTGAAAAACGGAAAATGGCTGACTGATTTGGCATTTTTGACAGACATCACAATGCATTTAAACACCATTAATTTGGAGCTTCTAGGTAAAGGAAACACTATTATTGAGATGATTAGCGCAATAAACGCATTCAAAAGTAAATTGCAACTTATGATAGATCAACTGAAAAGAAAGGATCTGAAAAATTTTCCGTCTTTGAAAGCAAGGATTCCTCAGTTGAATTATGATATTTATGAGGCAGAATTATCAAATATTTTGGGCCAATTCGAGATACGTTTTTATGATTTCAGTAAATTGGCAAATACCGCATCATTTATGAGTTATCCTTTTTCGTGTAAAAACATTGAGGAATTAGCTACTGAAATAGCAAGTCAGTTTAACATGGACTCATGTTCTGTTGAAAATGAGTTAGTGCAGATTATATCAGATATACATCTCAAAGCCACAGCATCTGATACAAAATTCTGGTGTTTTATATCTGAAGATAAATATCCGAATCTAAGGCAAATCGCCCTTTAACTGACAGCAATGTTTGGGTCAACTTACTTGTGCGAGTCTGCATTTTCTGAAATGAAGATAATTAAGTCAAAATATCGCAATCGACTAACTGGCGAACACCTGTCATCATGCTTGCGATTAGCACTCGGTAATTACGTACCATCTTATGAAAAGTATGCAGAGGACATGCAGTGCCACGCTTCAACATCCAAAGTCACTCTTTAGTTAAGTTTAGACACTAGAACTCGTTTGTTTTGTAAGAACCAATAAACTCGCAATTTTGAATAATTATGAGTTTTTTCATCGACATTTTAGAGCAGACCGACACTTACCTTGACTAAAAAAATGCATATTGTGCGGAAAACTAATATCTATGCCACGATACACCCTACCTAGACGACAATCCTGCATCACACTTACTTGCAGCCTCTCAGAGTCGATCGATCGTAGTCTAACAATATTGAGGTAGATCGCCAGCAGTTCAAGTTTGAGCACCCCTGCTCTATGCGTTTGCAAGGCGAAGTAATAAATCACGTAAAATTATGCAAATTAACTTCACGCAATAGTACGAGTCTCGGTACCGCACAGTACATTTTACACCAAAAAGTTACAACACACTATTATTTGTACCAGTAGTATTAGCATTTATGGAAAATTACAATAGAATTATGGCATTTTTGCGTTGAAAATCTCGAGAATGACCGAGGAGTGGCGTATCGACTGATTTTTTTTGGATTAATTATAGCTATAATAAAGGTTGGTTATATTGAAAAAATATATTAGAAAATATTACAGATATTACAATAATATTACAAGAGTAAATCTAGTATTAAACAAAATTGAGGAATTATAATAAGATGACAGAACGGCGCCCATCAATGCCAGATGATTACCTACCTGCATAATATATATATACAAAACAATATGTTAGATCAGATCAAATCAAATTTATTTATCAAAACCTGAATTCACAAATAAATAGGAAATTAATTACATATAAACAAGTTTTAAGTTATAAACGCAACTAGGTGTATGCTCCTGTATGCGCCTTTACAAAACACTATTTAAAGCCTAAAATCTAAAAGAAAACAAATACAAAAGTCACACAGGGAAGACCCAATAACTGTATGTTGACTGTTTTTTTTTTATTTTGATTTAATATTTATTTACTTATTGATCCACGGGACATGCCCATTTAACACTGAGGGTAACAATTAAAAGTTTATCATCTGTAAAATAATACCTTAAACCAGGGGTGCTCAAACTTGAACTGCTGGCGATCTACCTCAATATTGTTAGACTACGATCGATCGACTCTGAGGGGCTGCAAGTAAGTGTGATGCAGGATTGTCGTCTAGGTAGGGTGTATCGTGGCATAGATACTAGTTTTCCGCACAATATGCATTTTTTTAGTCAAGGTAAGTGTAGGTCTGCTCTAAAATGTCAATGAAAAACTCATAATTATTCAAAATTGCGAGTTTATTGGTTCTTACAAAACAAACGAGTTCTAGTGTCTAAACTTAACTAAAGAGTGACTTTGGATGTTGAAGCGTGGCACTGCATGTCCTCAGCATACTTTTCATAAGATGGTACGTAATTACGGAGTGCTAATCGCAAGCATGATGACATATGTTCGTCAGTTAGTCGATTGCGATATTTTGACTTAATTATCTTCATTTCAGAAAATGCAGACTCGCACAAGTAAGTTGACCCAAACATTGCCGTCAGTTGAAGGGCGATTTGCCTTAGATTCGGATATTTATCTTCAGATATAAAACACCAGAATTTTGTATCAGATGCTGTGGCTTTGGGATGTATATCTGATATAATCTGCACTAACTCATTTTCAACAGAACATGAGTCCATGTTAAACTGACTTGCTATTTCAGTAGCTAATTCCTCAATGTTTTTACACGAAAAAGGATAACTCATAAATGATGCGATATTTACCAATTTACTGAAATCATAAAAACGTATTTCGAATTGGCCCAAAATATTTGATAATTCTGCCTCATAAATATCATAATTCAACTGAGGAATCCTTGCTTTCAAAGACGGAAAATTTTTCAGATCCTTTCTTTTCAGTTGATCTATCATAAGTTGCAATTTACTTTTGAATGCGTTTATTGCGCTAATCATCTCAATAATAGTTTTCCTTTACCTTGAACCTCCAAATTAATGGTGTTTAAATGCATTGTGATGTCTGTCAAAAATGCCAAATCAGTCAGCCATTTTCTGTTTTTCAGCATCTGAGTGTCATCACCTCTTTCGTCCAGAAAAGCTGTTATTTCGGGCAATAATTCTTGAAACCTTTCTAGGAATTTTCCGCGACTCAACCACCTGACGTCCGTGTGAAGAACTAAATTAGTGTGTTCAGCTGACTCACTATCTTCCAACTGCAATTTAAAGAGCCGTCGTTACAAGCTACATGCACGGATAGAATTCACAATTTTTATTGCAATGTCCATAATCTCCTCCATGTTTAGAACTTTTGAACACAAAACTTGTTTATGTATAATGCAATGGAAGGAGAAAAATGAAGGGATATCATCATTAGCTCAACACAATGCCACAAAAACCGTTTTCGTTTCCAGTCATTGCCGGTGCTCCATCGGTTGTAATGCACACTAGTTTATATATTGGTAGCTTGTAGTTTGTTACAAAATTGAAGAAAACGTCATATATATCTTCGCCACGGGTCTTTCCTTTCAGAGGAATCATTGTCAAAAACTCTTCCTTAGCCGACATGTCATTGAATACCATTCGAATAAAATACACAGCTGGGCAGTGTCTGTCATATCGGTGGATTCATCGAACTGTAAAGAAAAGTATGTATATTCCATGATATCATATTTTAGTTTTATCTGCCAGGTCCTGACTCATGACTTCAACACGCCTTGTGACAGTCGGACGAGATAACTGAAGTTCTCTAATAGCAGACATAATCTCTGTTTTATTTTTAAAATCTCCAATTAAAGTCTCACCCGCTTCAATAAATGCTTCCTTCACAACCAATCCATCATCAAATAGTTTTTTGTGTTTCGCCAATATATGAGATATTTTAAATGACGCAATCGTTGCAGCTTTTGATTGTTTGGCTGGTCTTGTGAACATGGTTTGTTCTTTTTTCAAACAAGTTATCAAAGCACGTACTTTTCGTTTTCTTAATTCACTCTGTAACGGAAAATCCCTTTTCATAGTTTTTTATGAACCGTTTTATGATGCCTCTCTAAGTTCCCACGCTTAGGTATTGCAACTGACGCACGGCAAATGAGACAAATGCACTTATCCTTTACCATACAAAAGAAAAATTCTTCCTCCCAATCGTTATTAAAATGATAAGTTTTACTTTTCTTCGCCGCACTCAGTTTGGACTATTTATTAATAAAGTTTTGTATCGATGTATCGCCTTCAAGTTACAACTCAGACTGACTCCTATTCCTGCAGGCGCAACATTTATATCGGCGCGAACGAAGTCTCGAATGTTCCCGTCAAACACGCCGCCCGAAGTTTCTAGAAAAATCGGCGGGAATCAAAAACGCGGCTTTTCTTTGACAAGTACCGCGCGTTCCTTTGATAAAGCCGCCTTTTGCCGCTAGCAGGGGGTTATTACGATAAAAGAAAGTGATGAGGGGGTTACTCTGGCCTAATTGTGGATCGAATAAATTTTAGTAGTTTATTCATTACATTTTGTTTTAGTTACCTAAAACAAAATCTGTGAATAGTTCTATATCGGAATTTTTGTCGAGATAGACTCAAAAAGCACTCGCGATCGACTTATCGATCGCGATCGACCGTTTGAGCAACCCTGCCTTAACCTATAACTTAAATTTAATGACAAAATAAAATTATTATATCTAGCCCTAGTGCTATGTTAATCTTAAACACCTTCTATATCCGACATGTCAGATATATCCGAACTAAAATCTGACATAGCATCATCTGTACCTAATGGTATAACTAGTGGTTTTACAATTTGGTCAATTGATGAATCTAGTGTCCACATTTTATCTTCTTCTTTAATTACGTGTTCAACACATTTTTGCCAGTTTTCTGGACTGATATTAAATATTTTTTGGAAAATAGACTTCTAAGGTCTGTTAATTTGTAGGTCACATTGTTTCTAGCCACTTCGCTTTTTTACTTGAAACCAAATAAGCTCTACAGGATTAAGCTCACAGTGGTATGGTGGCAAGCGAAGAACAGTTATATCCCGAGTTTCGTCGATAACGTACTTATTGTACTTATCTTTGTTTATTAAAACTTCATGTTTGACTAATTGTATTAACTCGCGTTTAACACCGTCATCACAGAAAAATATATTTTGCTGAGTTAAGCAAGACTGTATATCACGTTTAAGTCATCCAATCGTGGGCACATGTTCAACTTTTTTGGAATGGTAACTTGCATTATCCATGACAATTATTGAGCTTCAGGGAATCAAATCTATCATCTGCGTAAACCATTCTTCAAACACATCAGAATTCATATCCTCGTGGTAATCTGCTGTTTTTTTTCGATTCGAATGTAAGCAGACTGCCATTAACGAAACCGTGGATACTCCCTATATGTGTTATAATTAATCGGCGTCCTTTTCCAGATGGTGGACGGAGACCTGTTGACAAACATTCCATAAAAGCTTGCCTTGAACTCAAAATGCTTTTGTCTTGCCAAAACTTATTTATGGTGTACCCTTCATTTATCCAAGTTTCGTCTAAATAATAAATACGTTTTCCTTGAGAACGCTTTTTTACATCTTCTATCAGCTCCAGTTTTATTTTACCTGGTTCTAACTTTGGCGCAGTAACTCCTCCTGCCCTTTCTTCCTTCAAAATTCGATAGATAGTTGTTTTTCCAGCTCCGGTCATTAGGGAACACTTTTGAACACTATCGTCGGCACTTAAATTAAGGTTTTTATCACTTTTGATGTAATTCATCACATTCCTAATAATGATCTTTTCATTCAAGCTTAAAGCCGTTATTTTTTGACGTTTTGGGGAATACATCTTTATTATTCTGAACTGATGCACTACGTCAGAGGTGTCAAACTCAATTTTGCAGAGGGCCATATATTAAATTTAGAATGTGTAGGCGGGCCAGATTCAAATAAAAAAAAAATGTACTGAATTATTATAACTTTTTATTTATTAAAAAATGTACTGAATTATTATAACGTTTTATTTATTTAATTATATAGTATATAATATACGGGATCCTGACTTCTCTTGTTTTTGACAAGCTCATTGATGTCAGGTATCATATTCGTTGTAGTTATTTTAAGAATTGATTGGAGATGTTCATTCGAAAGTCTTGTGCGATGTTTGTTCTTATTTAGTTTCATGGCGGAAAACATCTGCTCACATAAATAGGTGCTACCAAACATGCAGAGAATGCGTGCTGCATGCTTTTTTAATTCCGGGTAGTTATCCAAACTCTTGAAATATTGTGTATAAAATGTAAGAGCGTTAATCTCTTTAAATTTTTCTTTCAAAATACTGTCCGATTGAAGATCTATCAACTCCATTTGTAAATGAACTGGTGCCTGTGAAGCTTCAAAATTGAATGGATTGTTGAAAATTGGGAATTCTATTTCATTCATTTTGTGAAAGTCTTCAAAACGATTGTTGAATTCCGTGATCAAATTTTGCAGAAGTTGAGAATATTGATCCATTTTTTTTTTGGTTCACTGTGCCAAATGATTTTAAATGAGGGAAATGATCCAAAGTTTGATTTTTTACCTGATTTTCCCACAGCCTCAACTTTGTTTCAAAGGCTTAAATACATGAATACATTTGAGTGACAATCAGATTTTTACCCTGTAACTTTACATTCAGATCAGTCAAGTGTTTATTCATATCTACCAAAAAGGCACAATCAACCCACCAGTCATTGTCATAATCAATTGGGTTGCCTTTTTCTAACATGAAAGCTTGAATAGGGTCACGTAATGCAAAAATTTTTTTCTAAAACTACTCCTCGACTGAGCTAACGAACTTCGGTGAAGTAAGGAACATCAGAAAACTTTTCGTCCAAATCTTGTAAAAAACTGCCTGAACTGTCGGTGATTTAGTCCTCTGCTCCTTATAAAATTTACTATTTTAATTATAGGTTGCATGACATGGTCCATTTTTAAATGTTTGGATGCCAATGATTCCTGATGAATTATACAGTGAAATCCCACAAAATTCCCTGATGTTTTCTGTTTTAATTTAGTTACAACGCCCGAATATTTGCCAGCCATGGCAGGAGCGCCATCCGTAGTTGTGCTGCTAAGTATATTCCAGTGGAGTTCATATTCTGCTATCAAATGCTCAATTGCAGAATAAATATCATTTGCTGTTGTAGTACCTGTCAATGGCACGCACTTTAATAGTTCTTCAGTTATTTCGAAGTTACTGTTAATACCTCGTATAAAAACAGCAAGTTGAGCTGTATCAACAGTATCAGTGCTCTCGTCAATAGCCAGTGAAAAGTTTGTAAATTCCTTAATTTTCTCCTTCAGTTGAAGAACCAAATTTTGAGATAAATCATTTATTCTTGAAGCAACAGTGTTTCTTGACAGCGAAATATTTTGAATTATTGACTTTTGAAATGGAAATGAAACATCGGCAACTTTCAACATACATTCATTAATAAAATCACCATCAGTGAAAGGTTTTGATCTCTTCGCGATTTCTAATGCAATAATAAAACTTGATTTCAGGGCATCTTCGCTCTCAGTATTAGCTTTAGTAAACATCGATTGTTGATTTTGAAGTTTAGATTTTAAAGATGACAATGTGTCCATTCTTATTTTTTCGGTGTAACAATCGAATTTTGATTTATGATTCGTATCATAGTGTCTCTTCAAGTTAAACTCCTTACAAACAGCAACTGTTTGATTGCAAATCAAACACAGTGGTTTACCTTTCCATTCTATGAAAAAAATATGCAATTTCCCATTTAGACTGAAAAACTCTGCACTCACTATCAACTTTACGTTTTTGTGACATTATGCCAAAATCGTAACAATTATGGAACTCGACACAACAATTATGGATATCGCACGCGCACGACACAAACAAATGCACAATACCTTTACAATCACTACTTCGCAGTACAACTAAAATCCTTCTCCGACCGTATCGCTTCGATTACTCGACTCACACTCAACTGACTCACGTCGCGCCGACGCACTTCTTTTATAATATCGATAAGGAAGGTTCTAGTCTAGACTCGAAGCGCGTGGAAGATTCTATTGTTCTCAACAAAAATAATAGGGTATTTCCGCTTGTTGCTAAGAGATGGCGTTACTGTCTATCTCTCTCGCTTGTCAAGGCACGCGCTGCCCTTGAAATTACTTATAAATGTAGTGTGCGCATTTTAAAACTTCCGTAGAGGAATCGAGTGAAGTCTAAAAGCTCTAAAAAACATGATTCTTCTTTCTGTGACACATTGCGATCGCGGGCCTTATTGATACGTCCGGGGGCCCGATGCTGCACTACGTGTTACGTGAGAAAATAAACTGAGAGTATACCTTCGATACGGTTTATAATTCAAATTAACCGCATCAGGTAAAACAACCCGCCTTTGGTTTATTACCCCCTGGGTCACTTTTATTGCTAATTTGCATAATTTTACATGATTTATTATTTCGCCTTGCAAACGGATAGAGTATAACTAATTGACAAGAGATACAAAAAATTCTTTGTATAACTCGTTTTTATTTTTATTTTATTTTACGTATTTACTTACTATTTATTTTTATTTTTTTAGTTTTACTTTATTATCATTTTTTACTATTATATTTTATTTTATCTCTTTTTTTTTAGCTTAATTTTATGTAAATTGTTATAACAAATTACAAAATAAAAAACATTTGAATCATTCCTTTTCTCTGTTTGTTTATTAACTGGTTTCGTAATAAAAAAAACTTGGATAAAAAAACCCTTTTACTCCAAATCTAGATTTATTCGTCCTTAAAACAGTTCTATGTGATGATAAAATGAAACACTTTCAGTATCAATTCAAGGTTTAAACTCACGTGTTTCAGTTTGCCTGACATTAACTTTTAAATAATTATAATGTTGTTCTACCTAATAAACCAGTGGTTTGATAACACAAGTCTGCAAAAAAAGAAAATTGAGAGCTGTTTTGGTTTTTTTTGCGTAATTCTTATGTTTTGGGTGTACTGAATCCGAAAATGACGTTCTATGACAATGTAGGTATTTATGTTAAACAAGTTATCATCTTAAAATAAAAGATAAAAGACTAAAAATTTTTTTTTAATTTATAATTGCGTAACAAAATTTATTTTTTTATCTAAAATACATTCATTAGTAAGCACTAAACACATTTCTTTTTCCCAGTGAGACTCCTTTTGGTACATTTTCGCTTGTAGGAAGCATCTGGAAGGTCTCTCTGAAGCGTCCAACAGTAGTCTGCCATCATTGAGACGCTTCATCTTCCCTGGTATGTTTTTTCCATCTCCTTAATATCTTGGTGAAATCGTTCACCTTCACTCAGATCTCCTAAATTTTCTGGAAAGTAGTCGAGGTGGGAATGAAGAAAATGTACTTTTAAACTCATTAGGCAACCTAAAGCTTGAAATGCTTTTAACATTCTTTTGACGATTTGTTTGTAGTTAGGGTCTTTGTTATTGCCTAAAAATTTCTCTATGACCTCTTTAAAGGCAATCCACCCTTCTCTTTGAGGATCCGTGATGGTTGTGATGAATTGTGGATCAGCCATAAGCCGTCTAATATCTGGTCCAACGAAAACACCTTCCTTCAACTTTGCCTCCGAGAGACCTGGAAACTTTGATATTAAGTATTTGAAGCAATTTCCATCTCTCCCAGCTTTATGTGAAGCGGTGGTAGAAGAACTTTACGAGGAGGCACTAAAGTTTCATGCAGGACGTTCTTTTCGTCAACTTTAAGCTCCCTCGAAGGCCAACACTTTTTGGTCCAGTGATTTGCTCGGTCTCTACTATCCCATAGACACAAAAAGCAAGGGAATTTGGTAAACCCAGATTGTTGTCCGAGCAACATGCCCAAGATTTTTAAATCACCGCACACTTGCCAACCGTGGTCTTTATATTTTAATTTGCAAAGAACCAATTCCAAGTTCTTGTAGGTTTCCTTGAGGTATACGGAATGACCGACAGGAATGGAAGCATAAAAACCGCCAGTGTGAAGCAGAACTACTTTAAGGCTTCTTTTTGAAGAATCTATGAAAATACGCCACTGTGCTGGGGTCGTATGAGATCTTAAATGTATCCATCAAACCTTCAATATTAGTACAATAAACCAACTCGTTCTCTTGGGCAAAGTAGGAAGTGAACTGCTTCTCACGATATCTAAACCAGACACTCCCGACAAAAGTAAGTTCCTGTTTTTGAGCCTTGATCCAAGCAACTCAGCAGCGTTTTTGGGAAGATTCAAGTCTCTTACCAAATCATTTAGCTCGCCCTGGGAAAACAATTTCGGACTGCTGTCATCTTTAAATTGAAAACTTGACTTGTCATCGGGTTCAGGTACAGCACCATCTTCGTCAGAACTTGGAATCTCTTCCAAGGTAGCAGGGGCCTTGGGCACTGGTATTTCGGTCCCATGAGAGATGGGACGAATAGCTGATTGCAGATTGGGGTATGAAATGGACTGCTTCCATTTTGAATTATACCCTTTCACATTACACGAACAAAAGTAACAATCATCACTATGGTTCTTTTGCTCGCGCCATACCATAGGAATCGCATATCGGAAAACTTTTTTCTTGCCCTTAAACCAATTTCGAAGGTCTTCAACACATCGTTTGCAGACTTTATGAGGGGCCCCAAACTTTATCCTGATCTCCAAGTTTTAAGCCAAAATACGTGTGAAGTATACTTTTTTACAAAGTCCGTAATATAAAGTTGTTGCTTTAATACCATATATTCGCCACAAATATAATAGAAACTGTCAGACGAATTCTCACATTTCTGCACAGATGACATTGCACTATATTGAACCAAGATCTATAAAACAATGACGAGTTAACACGTAATTGTACCGCGCCACTTTCTACACTATCGGAGCGCGCACGTTCTGGTTACGACGTTTATGTTTGTTAATTTAGCTCACACAGGGCGTTCTTTATTTAGAAAGTAATGATGGTTATGGCCTGTATACATTTAAAAACAGTAATCAAAATAAAATTGTACCTATTTATTTATGACTTCAAGTTAGCCCAAAAAAAAAAACCTTTTTATAATAAAATTTTGCGTTTTGCAAAATAACCTGACGTTCTGGAATTTTTTGAGTATTTTTTTAGTTTTCAGAACACCTAAATACATAGAAATCAGTTGAAAACATCCAGACAGCATTTTTGTTGCAGACCTGTGTAATAGTTCTTAATATCATTTACCTTTTTTATTTCGGACTTTTATTTTCTTCCCGATCAATAAAACTATTAAAAACAGGCTGAACCTTTTCTTTCTGCTTGCTTATCAACTTGTTTCGTAGCGGAAAATCTTCAAAAGATTTATTTATCGAGATACGGATAACAACCCTATTTACCCAGGATCTAGATTTATTGGTCCTTAAACCAGTCTTTTGTGACCATAAAATGAAACATTTTTTCAGTGTCAGTTGAAGGTTGGAGCACAAGTGTTACGCGGTTGAGCTTGCCTGACAATATAGAGGGTGTTATGAAAATCGCTTCATATATTAAAACGAGTCAATTGTAGTCACATCCAATACTGTCATAAGCGTCTAATATTACAAATTTTCTTAAAATGAACACCGAAAATTTTGCTTTTCGTGAAAAATCAAAAAAAAAGACGTTTATGCTGCATTTACAATTGTGAAAGTCACCTGTAAAAGGATTTAAATGTAGTTTTTTATGCATTTCCAAAGCGTTATGTAAATATTGCTAATGCATTTGGGCAAGTGGAAAAAATTGACAGAGTTGAAAGTCCTCCGAATTGAACGAAAAATCTCAATTGATGCTAAAGTTTGTTCTAAACACAAAAAAAAAGATTACATTCTTCCAGGTAAGTAAAATTATTTATTTTTGAACAGTCATTTGTTTTTTTTTTTTGTAATTTGTGTACGTATGACAAACAAAAATTCCTTGTTAGATAACGTTTTCAGTTTTTATTTTGACAAAGTACTGTCTCAGTTATTTTGTATTCATTCAAAGTCACAAATAGTTAATAAATATTAACCTCCGAAGTGAATTGGCGTTTGATTTGAAACCAGTTAAAATTTGTTCGGTTCGTATGTTTCCAAAATCTCTCGACGTTTCATTTTCTAAGTATACTCGTATTTGATATCACTGCAGGTTAAAATACTTAGTTCGTTATTATAATCATTGTAAAAAATTAATTTTCATTTAAAAAATTGAAATATAAATATTAGACATTTATAAGTTAGAATCTTACCGACAACAATACAAAAGAGCTGCGAGGATATGTTTGCATTTTTCACCTTCACCGGCTTTACAAGACATTACATTTTCACTGTTCTACTGTTGATGTGCCATTTATCTCAAACACTACTGTTTGCAATTGGGCTGTGAATATACATGCTGCTTGAATTTTCGTAATGTTGGACGCGACCCAAGGAAAAGATTTAATTTGAAAAATTTTTCATCGAGTTCGAAATTCCTTTAGGCAGGATTTGTACTGGCCCATTTGCAAATGTTGCCAATTGTTAATAATATTTTTGAAAAATACTGTCACACTCCCTATGCTTCACACGTTACAAATTTAAATCTGCACCCATATTTCGGCCATCTTAATAATAATCATAGTAGGCTCCGCCCACAGGTAAGATCCCAATTGCGCCGCCCTTATCACAGCTAAGGTGATCAGGGCTGAGAGAGCGTTTACTTTTAATGCAGATTGAAGGGAAATGATATACCGCTGTCACTAATAACCTAACCTTCAAATTTCCTTGGCGACAAAATGTTTTGTTTACTTAGTGAAAATTGTTAGGAAAAAAAATGTTTTTTTTTTGTGAAATATTGCAAATTGATAATGCAAAAGGTGTTTTAAGTGTTTTATTGATGTTGGCCAAGTTTAATGATGAATGGTTTTTATGAAAGTTTGGTTAATTAGGCAGAAGTATTACGTTCATAACCTATATCTGATATGTTCGATAACGAGAAGTCAATTAAATGCCCTGACAGAATAGATATGGGTACGTAATTATTACATTATGTTTATATGTAATTTTTCCAGGCAATGGGACGTTGATTTTAGATCAGAAGTTTGTGACTTCTTTAAGTCAGTTTTACGTGTTATTACCGAGAAGTGCTATTTGTTAGTATCTTTCTGCAATGATTTTTGCAGATTTTTATAACACCCTGTATATTTGAAAACAACGAAAAATCTTATAACCACATGACAAACGCTTTATTACTTATTGAGTTATTAAAACTTTTTACAGATTAATATACCACATTTGATAACACAGCCCCACAAAAAAAAAGTGGGGTATACTTTTGATGCGATATATCAGATCCGTAGTATTTTTGCCCGCTGATCACGAATCTGACGTCAGAATATTGCCATCACATCTCAATTTTTTTCTAACCTCAAAAAATAGGTAAAAATTAGTAAAAATTAAGAAAAATATACTCCTAAAAAATTGATTCAAGCTTTTTCATGAATCCAAAGATGTAATAATATGTATTCGGACACGCTAAGCTAATATTCATCGGTTGGATTAAGCCATACAGTTCTGTTTTCTTTCTAACCTCAATAAATCAGACAGATATAGTGCTTCTCGAATGCAAAAAAAACGAATTCAAATTAAAATTCAACCGATTCTTACCAAATTTGGTACACGGGGGTTTTTTGGGTTGCTGATCATGAATCTGAGGTCGGATTTGCAAAATTCAAAATGGCGGATCCAAGATGGCGGACAAAATTTTTGAAAACCAACCGATTCCTACCAAATTTGGTATACAGTTGGGAATCCTCAAACCTGATACTCTTAAACCCTAAACCCTGAAACCTTAGACTCCCACACCTGTGACCTCAAAAAATAGACCTCAATAACCCTGTAACTTTAAAAATGAGACCCAATAAACTCAAAACCAGGACTTTTAAACCATATACTCTCAAATAGTAGACCCTTAAGCCCTAGAATTGCGAAGGTTAGACCCGCGCCTAACTTTCCTTTTTTTGGCTGTATCTTGTTCTTTTTTCCGCGAATGACCTATTCAAAGGCTTTCTGCCCAAACGCTTTTGAGGACTTGTTTTCTCTTTTTAGCGACCAGCAATAGTCCGCTAGCATAAGATCATCCCATCGTCCTTGATACCGATTTTCTATGATTTTCAGATCTTGGTGAAACCGTTCCCCTTGCTCCTCACTGTAGTCACCAAGATTATCTGGGAAATCATCGATGTGGGAGTCCAGGAAATGTAATTTTAGATTCATTAAGCAACCTAATGTTTGAAAATTTTTTACCATTTTCTCGACTATTTCTTTGTACTTAGGACTTTTATTATTTCCCAAAAAGTTTGTTGCGACTTCTTTAAAACTAAGCCAAGCAGCTTTTTCAACTTTATTCATTTTAGTAACAAATAATGAATCTTGAAACAATTTTCTTATTTGTGGCCCGTCAAATACGCCTGCCTGCAAATATTTGAAACATGGGCCGTTTGTATCTAATGCTCTCGTGAATTGCTTCATAAGTCCAAGCTTAATGTGAAGCGGGGGAATAAGAACTTTTCCTGGATCTACCAATGGTGGAAACAATACAAGCTTGAATCAATTTTTTAGGAGTATAGTTTTCTTAATTTTTACTAATTTTTACCTATTTTTTAAGGTTAGAAAAAAATTGAGATGTGATGGCGATATTCTGACGTCAGATTCGTGATCAGCGGGCAAAAATACTACGGATCTGATATATCGCATCAAAAGTATACCCCACTTTTTTTTTGTGGGACTGTGTAATTATTCTTGATATCACTTGTACTTTCTATTTTTTCCCCGCCTAATAAAACTAATAAAAACGAAGTGAATCATTCTATTTTTTTTTTAGTTTACTTATCAACTTGGTTGGTAGTGAAAAAGTTACAAAAGATTTATTTAGCGAGATACGGATAACAAATCTATTGATTTCGAATTTAGATTTATTGATTCTCAAACCAGTCCTTATGACGATAAAATGAAACATTTTCAGTGCCAGTTCAAGGTTAGAAAACAAGTGTTTCGTGTCTGAGGTGTAGTCTGGGAATATCTATTTCCAAAAACAATGAAGAGCTTTATATCTATATGACGAACAATTATTAATTCTCAAATAATTATGTTTTATATAACACACAGTTTTTAGTAATAGTTCTTAATATCATTTACCTTTTTTATTTCCAACTTTTTTTCTTCCTTCCGATCGATAAAACTATTAAAAATGGAACAAATCTCTTTTTTCTGTTTGTTTATCAACTAGCTTCGTATCGGAAAAGCTTCAAAATATTTATTTAGCGAGATACGGATAACAACCCTATATTGTTCCTTGAACCAGTCCTTTGAGATGACAAAATGAAACACTGTCAGTACTAACGGAAAATTTGATGTCGACATGACTGTAAGGATTTATTTTATTTATTTAAAAAATATATTTTTAATAATTTATCACTCTGTACAATGACTGGAGTCTAACTTAATAAATATAAGAAAGTAACATGGTCTGGAAAACACAAGGTGCTAAAAACATAGCATTCTCTTTGTTAAAAATATATTGAAACTAGGAAATAAATATACAACTTAGAAAAATTAAAAGGCCTATAAACTTCAAAGTTTCCGAGTTCAATATTTGCCGAACATAACAAATATACAACAAAACTTTACTCTTTAACGCGCATTTTTACGACAGACAAATGATGACAAACCGTGAAAATAATCATAAATACGTTTCCAAACCCTTTTCTCGTATAGTATAGAAAAAAAAAACGGCCAGGTGCAAGTCGGACTTGCGCAATTAGGGTTCCGTCAGGTGATTGCTTTTTAGAAAAAGATATATACATATAACCTAGACTAAGGTAATTAGGTTCTTGACATGTATACATCTTAAGATCCGATATGTATTTTCACGTTTTTTCTTAGTGAATAATGTATACGAGTAATAGCATCTTAGCTACCTAATAGCAAATAAATCAATCTAAAATCTAAAAATACAAGTGTAAAACAAATATCTAATACCTAAATATTTGTTGAATTATAAACAAATAAAATAAAATTATATCTCGGTACAGGAGCCACTCGGTAGCTGTAATGTACAGAAAAATATATTAACATGCATATTGTCATAACATATTGTCAAGGCACATAGTTTTAATTTTTTTTTCGTACCAAATAAATTATTAAACGTAATGCACTCGTGATAATTTTCGCTCAATGTAGACTTTATGGAGAATCTTCAAGATTTTTTTTCAAAATTTTTTGATCAGCACTTCTCGAGATACGGGGCAACGATTTTTGGTAACTTTTTAAAAATAATACAAAGAAAAGTGTGCACAAGTATTACATCATATATAATTTTGAACTAGTGTTTTCATAAGCTTTCATTTGACACCCCACTCGATGACCAGGTAATTTTTTTTTTCACTTCAACCCCCAAAACTAACCCCTTAAGTCAAAATTTAACTTTCAAAAACTACACAGCTCTGATTGGGACATCAATTCCCACATTTGTGCCAAATTTCATTTTTCTATGTCAAATATTTTCGGAGAAAATCAGGAGTGACAGTCAAACGGACAGACGGACACCGAAGTGTTTTGCACGGAACACTAAAAATTAGAGGAAAAGAAGAAAATTGCCCATACGTATCTGTAATATATGCGTTACTTTTGCTATAGATGTAAGGAGGAGCTCGAAGGTATTTTTTTCCTTTGTCCGACTAAAAGATTGAGAATAAACAGAAAAAAAAAAAGATAACGGCTTTTTTCCAAACATTCTTCGGATTCTCTTAGTATAAGGTTTTAATTTAGACTTTTCATCAAAAATTATGCAAATTTCGAACTAATTCTAGAATAAACGGCCAATATTTCTCTAAAATAAAAATATTTCTAATTTAATAATTTTCTGACACCTAGTTTCTAAAGAAAAAACTTTAGGAAGGACGAGGAAACAACCAAACAAAAGGAGAAATGAAACTTGGGTCGCCATTGGCTGAGGAGTAGTTTTGTAACAGTTAATCACCAAGAAAGGATAAAATGGGTGGTACCGAAAGAAACTTTAGCCATTTGAAAATCTTAAGAATTCTAGAGATCTGTTTGAGTTCGGTCAATTAACGTTTATTGTTTTTAAAAGTTTTTGCTAATTTAAACAATTTTTCTTTCTATAATTTCAAATTTCTTTCCGATTAATCTGTTTCTTCCAATTTACGATATATAATTTGGTCATTAGTTTTAATTACATATTAGGTCATTTTTTTCTCTCGTTCGTAATTTGTTTAACCTTCTTCTTTTTTATTATTTCTGTAATAAATAGTTTTATTAAGTGTTATTTAAAAAAATTTTACAGGAATTTTGCGTTTATACCGCGCCGAATTTTCAACACTATTCACAGAAGTGGTTCATACAACCAGCAAAAAACCAGTATTTTGGATAAAGTCCGGGTATGGTAAGAAAAGGCTGTAGAATAAAATTTACAACAGTTATCCTCGACAGAGAGTGCTTCTGTTTGCAATACTATGTAATTTCGTTCTTATAGAAAAGATAAATATAGAACTGTGCCAATACTTCCAGAGTCATACACGCTACCAATGTTAAAGATTAGGATTTTTAGAAACAATGCTTTGAACTCTAGATATATTCTGTCACATGACAAACAAATTAAGTAATTATATATTTTACAAAATAAACATTGCTTTCGGAAATATTTATATATACAGTCTGCCAAGTCGCATGTGCTCTTGAAAATATGTTTTGAGCAATTTTTTTGCGATCAATGTATTCTTTGGTGTGCTAATAACGGCACCTTTTTTTTTTATCGACCAGCACGGTCAACTATCTTTATCCTGGGTACGACTTCTATTCCCGATTTAGGCGTAACTTTGGAATCTGTATTTTTGTCAGAAGCGACCTCTCTTGTCAACGAGAAGAAGCTCTGGAGCCCCCAAACTTTGATGTTATGTGGTTAAAAATAACGACTCAACAAACCACAAGGTTCATCTGTATCCTGTATCGACCACCAAGTGATACCAATTTTCGAACACTTTTCGCTTCTCTTGCAGACACCATCGATCATTTACAAAGTAACTATCCAAGTGCCGAAATTGCCATCCTGGGCGACTTTAATGTCCACAATATCAACTGGCTTAAATATTCAAATACTACCGACGAACAAGGTCGTGAAGCTGAATCATTCTCAATCAGTTATGGCTTAACTCAGCTTATTGACGAACCAACACGGATCCCTAATCGAGACGGGGAGTTCGCCAGTCTTCTTGATCTGTTTTCAACCACCAATCCGGAGATTTACACGGTCACCGTAAATCCGCCGTTAGGTTCTTCCGACCATAAACTGCTTTCGACATCGAGTATCCTGCCAATCAGTGACAGAGAGGCGCCTAGGCCGCGCAAGATTTGGCACTACAAATCTACTAAATGGGAAGATCTCATGGAATACTTTCGAACTTTCCCTTGGATGGACATTTGTTTTCGAGCCGATAACCCATCTGACTGCGCCAGGGAGGTTTCCGATGTTATTTTGGCTGGTATGGAAGCTTACATCCCTTTTTCGAAGAAATGCTCCTCCAACGGCAAGCCTTGGTTCGACCGAAAATGCAAAGAAGCTGTTGCTTCTAAACAGATTGCCTACCGACAATGGCGTGAAAATTCTAACACCGTAAATCGTAACATCTTTGTTCATGCCCGGAACAGATGCAAGGGAATTATCGACGAAACCAAGGAGGCACACAATCAACGAATTAGAAACAAACTTCTCGCTTGTCCCAACAATTCCAGGTCCTTTTGGGCAGTCGCGAAGGCAGTTAGTCAAAATTTTACCAAATCCACCATACCACCACTCACACGGCCAGATAATTCCATTGCAACCACACCTGTTGAGAGAGCGAACTTGTTGGCTGAACTCTTTGCTTCACATTCTACTGTCGATTTCCAAGGAAAAACACCACCTAATATTCCCATATTGCAGTCAAGGATGCCCGATGTTGTCTTCAGACAGCGCATCATAAAGCGTATTTTAATGAAGCTAGACACCAAGAAGGCTTCTGGCGCTGACGGAATACCTGCCATAGTTCTCAAAAACTGTGCAAGGGAACTAACACCAGTTTTCTGTAGACTTTTTAACCTATCCTACAGAAAGGGAATATTTCCGTCCTGCTGGAAATGTGCCACGGTTCAGCCGATACCTAAAAAAGGTAAGAAGACCTTGCCAAATAACTACCGACCAGTTGCACTGCTTTCAATAATATCGAAAGTCATGGAAAAGGTTATCAATGAGCATCTTCTAAAATATCTTGAACGATTCAATATTATTAGCGATCACCAATATGGTTTTCGTAAACATAGATCAACAGGAGATCTTCTGACTTATGTAACACATATTTGGAACAACGCAATTGAACACTTTGGAGAATCTCGAACGGTTGCTCTTGACATATCCAAGGCATTCGACCGTGTTTGGCACGATGGACTGTTGGCTAAGTTACGCTCTTATGGTATGTCTGAAAGGTTCTGTTTGTGGCTATCATGTTTCCTCAGAGAGCGTTCTTTACGAGTGGCGGTCGACGGATTTCTTTCTAACACCCTCAGTAGCAACGCCGGTGTGCCCCAGGGCTCCATACTGTCTCCTACTCTCTTTCTCATTTACATTAACGATCTGCTGGAAAAGACCGGGAATCCAATCTATAGCTTTGCAGATGACAGTACGCTTGTCTCTTCATTCACCTTGAACGCTCGGACATCGGCTGCTCAGGCGAATATCCGCAGACAGCAGGAGGTCGTTGAACTTAACAAAGACTGGAACAAATTCTATCTTGGGGTGACAGTAACCAAGTGGAATTTAACGCTACAAAAACCCAAGCGGCAGTTTTTTCTAAAAAAGTTAACGTTGCTGAACCCGACATAGTTATGTCGGGGCACTCCATTCCCCTAGCATCGTCGCTCAATTTGTTGGGCGTTAGTTTGGGAGCAAATATGTCTTGGCATGAACATGTTGCAGGCTTAGCAAGGAGAGCTTCTCAAAAGTTGGGAATATTATTTAGAACCAGAAAGCTTTACACCCCACAGCAACTGTTAATTCTTTACAAAGCCCAAATTCGACCAACTATGGAATACTGCTCCCACGTTTGGGGCTCCGCTCCTAAACATACACTGCATTTGTTGGATTCTGTTCAGAGAAGAGCGGTCCGTCTGATTAGGGCCCGGTATTGACCGGCGGCCTTGATTCGCTGGAACATCGAAGAACGGTTGGCGACTTGAGTCTGTTCCACAAGTATTTTCATGGAAAGTGTTCGAAGGATGTAGCCCGCTTAATTCCTCCCAAAACGGTGCATGTTAGAAATACACGTCGCGCTGGTGCTTCGCATCCGTATGAGGTTCAGCTTGTTACTCCGCGTACAACGCTTTTCAAGCAATTTTTTATATGGAGAACGTCATCCCTTTGGAATAATTTGCCCAGCGCTGTGTTTCCCACCGAGTACAATTTACAGCGATTCAAAAACCACGTGAATCGCTTTTTCCGCACTCGTGCCGCTCCTGGAGCGCTTTAGGGACTTCCCTGCAGCACGTGAGCTAGACCCATAAAAAAAAAAAAAAAAAAAAAAAAAAACCTTAGCTTAGTAAGTTGTCCAATCGCCTCCTGCATCAATAATCACTCTAAGCTTTCTCTTTACAAGGGATCAAACGTTTTCAATACGGTTGGCGTCCGGGCCACTCTATTATCTTATCGTGGGTCCAAGCGAGCCGCTTCGCGACATAATCTTCGGAATTTGACATTATGAGCACGTAATTGTTTTCGAATGATCTCCTGGGACACCTTCAAATCCGATTTTCTTAATTTTGCTGCTCCTTGACCCAGAGTCAATTTCGCGTCCCGAGAAAGACACGATTCGTTTTTCGACTTTCGGAAAGACTACCTACCGAGCCACGTTTTGGCAAGTCCTGGACATTTTTCCTCTCGTTAAAATGATTTACTCACTTCTTTACAAACGACACCGACTTTTTAATATACATATTTAGCGGCCGCGGAATGTTCTGAATCGACTGATACTTTTGCTAAAATGCGCCGTAGACAAAGGTTTCCGCTACCGATTTTTTGTTGAATCGCTAGAATCGCATCTACCAAAAATGAATTATCACGGACACGTTCTCCCTTGACAGACTGTGATAATAATTACCATTTTTATTTTTGACTAACTTTTTCTTTTCTTTCCAATCAATAAAACTATGGAAAAGGGAGTGGATCTTTTTTTCTGTTTGCTTCGTAGCGGAAAATCTTTAAAAGATTTATTTATCGAGATACGGATAATAACCCTATTTGCCATGACTGAAATTTATTGGTCCTGAAATCAGTCCTTTGTACCGGTAAAATGAAACATTTTTAGTGCCGGTTAAAAGTTACAATACACGTGTCACGTGTGTCAGGTTGCCTGGCAATATCTATTTGAAAAACTACGAAAAACATTATGTCCACATTACATACAGTTTATTAATTATGAAGTAATTATAATTTTTTACACAACAATACCACACTGTTTATTTTTTCCTACTTAACCCTGCGGGCCGGGCGCCGCCGACTAAATCTCCAACCAGGGCGCCGGGTCTCGCAAACCCATCAATAAAAAATCTTGTTAAAAAAAAAAAGTGATAAATTAATATTTTATTGAAAAAAAAATACACATTTTTAAATACAAAACCTTATATTATAAAACTGGTTTAAGTATACAGAGTCAAAAATCTAATTTTTAAATATTTGTTGTCAAAAAAATTAAACATTTCCTAAAAACTACAAACAAAATAACTTGAAGATGAAAAAAAAAATTTTTAGTAAAACATTGTAAAAAATATCATAAATCAACAGATTTTATTGATTCATTGCAATTTCTGAGCACTCAGAACACCATGCATGGATATGAGTAAGACAATTTTCCACATTTTTTGCAAAAATATTTGGTTTTTTTTGAATCTTTTTTACAAAAAAAACATCTTTTTCTGTTACCTGGTTGGACTTCTTCATTTCTATTGGGTTCTTGTGTTCCAGCAACTTCTTGTCTTCTTTCCCTTACCGACCTTGGAACATTTGTTTCATAAGAACGTCGCTCCAAGTGTTCTTTTGTCAAGGATAGTCCAACATCTCTTAGATATAATCGTCTTTCAATCTTGTAAGTTTTATTATTGCAAGCAAAAATAATTTGGAAATTTACACCACCCATATTCATAATTGAAAAAAAAAATAACCATCGGCCACCTTCTTGTATTCCTTGCTACGTTATAGGTAGCAGACAATTTGTCGAGATTATCTACACCTCCTTTGGTATGATTGTAATAAGTAATTATATCGGGTTTGCATTTTTTTCTGCCGTAGAGGGATCAATCCTATCATCGTGATGACGTAAGATTAACATTTCTATATTTCTTTGGAATATATGACACAATAGTCATAACTTTTTGAAAGCCAAATATTGAAGAAAATTCAGGACGAGCTCTTGTGTTGGAGAATTCTAGAGGCAATTCCCTTTTTTTTTTTTTATTGTACCCACGTACGTGGTTTTATGCTCCACAAGTAATTTTTTTACCAATTCAACACTGGTAAACCAATTATCACACGTAAGATTACGATTAGTCCCAGATATAGGTTCTATTAGTCTCAAAACTATACTTTGTGGATCGTTAGGGCGTTCATATATACCTTCAGGCTGCTTTCCGACGTAAACCTCCAGATTTGAAGCATAAGATGTAGAGGAATCAACTGAAGCAAATATTTTTATACCGTATCTGTTAGGTTTACTTGGAATATACTGTTTGAAATCACATCGCCCCCTAAATGCCTCAAGCTTTTCATCAATTGTTGTGTTTGCTCCAACAGTATATGTGTTTTTACAGTTTTCAACAAAAAGGTCAAATAGGCTTCTGATTGGAGCTAGCTTGTCAAATTGTTTCCTTGCTTCTCTTGTCGTCAAGTCATCAAAACGAAGGCATCGAAGAAGAAAATGAAATCGATCGTGAGACATTACCAACCAAAATCTTTCAATCCCGAGTTCGTTTCTTTGCCATAGCTCTTTTGTATTAAGTTGTCCACTTTTGAGGGTCCCCGCCAAATATAATAATCCAAGAAAAGCTTTTATTTCACAAATGTCCGTGGGTTTCCCTCTTCTCTCTCTTGCATAATTTTGAGCCAATCCAGAAATGTAGAGATTTGTGTTTTCCACTATAATGTTAAGCATTTCATCTGTGAAAAATAATGACCAACACTCCATGGCTGTTTTGGCGTTTTTCCCACAGTTCCTGACGCCTGGTAGCCGAACAATAATATTTTCTTTCTCGTTCTTACGGTTTTCTTTGGACAATGTTTTTGCCATCGCGTGGTTCCGTTTTTACCAATGAAAGCTGGAATTCTTGGTAATTTTGCAAGAGGTACATTGTCATCACTGCTATCATCGCACTCTTGTTCTGATTCACTATCGGTACTTCGGGTTTCTACTATATTTTCTTCTAAAGCTAACTCCTCTTCTTCGTCATCCGGCTCTTCATCTGAATCAGCTTCTTCCCATAATTGGCGGAGTTTCTCCTGCTCTTTCTCATAATAAGTAGACATCGCTGCTAAACAAAAGAGATACTATTTTTTATAAAATAGTAACTAATAAATAATTAATATGCATAAAATAATGCAAAATAAATTTTATTTATGCTAACTTACCGTTGAAAAGTAAAACCAGCCGAATGTAAAAAGAAAAGCGCAAACCGGGGCGCCGGGTCTCACAGACCAAAATCAAAATAATTTAAAAACTAAAATACGTACACAACCACCGATTGTTATGCGGGTATTGAGGCCAAAAATGAACAGGTAGACGAACCGCTAAGCGGTTGCAACGATGTTACGAAAATTGCCGACTGATTGTCGGAGCGTCGGGTCTCAGAGGCTAGGCGCCCCGCCCGCAGGGTTAATAAAACTATTGACTGACTGCTTATTAACTTGCTTTATAGCAAAAAAGTTTTAAAAGATTTATTTTTAGAGATACGGATAAAAAAAAACCTATTTAATTCAGATTTAGATTTATTGATCCTTAAACCAGTCCTTTGTGACGATAATATGAAACATTTTCAGCGCCAGTTCAAGGTTAGAACACAAGTCTTAGATATCTGACACTCTCACGATCACTCTTACCGTCCATCAATGATGTGACATCACAAAAGTCCTTACTTCTTCCTCAATATTGTCTAGTTTTGAGATTGAAGGCCTTCCCGAACGAGATTCATCTTCTATTTCTTTTCGCCCCCACAAAGGGAAATGTTTCCGTAAGCCGCCTGTTACTTTCTAAAATTCACGCTAGTGGATTGGCGAAAGTTGGCACAAAATGAGATAGAGCAGCTCAATATTTTGGTGGTCCATCTTCGTAACGTACCTCACAAACACAACTTCACTGCAAACGCTCCCAATAATCGTATATGTTTAAACTTCTATCGAGTCTGCAACAATATAATGTGCAGCAGGACGAAACACCATTGTTGGTTCGTGCAGAGCGTTGCCGGAATGCTTTGTGGAAAGAAATTTACTTCTAACCTTCATCGTCATCATCATTAGCTTATTCCATCTATAGTCGAATGTAAGCCTCCCCAAGTTGTCACCAATGAACTCTGTTGTTTGCTTTTTGTATCCAATCGGGTCCTGCTGATATTTTATGTTACGTCGTCCGTTCATTTTGTCTGTGGTCTATCTCTGCATCTTTTGTGTTCTCTAGGCCTCCATTCAACTATACGACGTGTCCATCTGTTATCATGCGAGATACCCCGCCCAAGTCCTTCTTAATATATATATTCGTTGTATTACATCAGTCACTTTTAATCTTCTTCGAATCTTGATGTTAAGAATACGATCTTGGAGTATAATATTTAACATTCTTCTCTCCATTGGTCTTTGGGTTACCTGGAGTTTATTTATTATACCTTTATTTAAAGCCCACGTGTCAGTGCCATAGGTTAATACCGACAGTACACATTGATCAAATACTCTGGTTTTTATTGTATTTGAGATCGCCAATTTATATGTAGATTGTAACCTTCCGAACGCAGACCAAGCTAACGAGACTATTCAAGTCAGCCTTTAAACTATTTTTTGATATTTCCATTTTTTGTTCTGAATATATGAATGTTTGTACCTTTCCTATTATCTCACCTTTCATTAATAGTTCCTGGCTTTCATTGTTCAAATATTTGGTTTTAATGAAGATTATTTTTTTAGACCTATTTCTCGAGACTTGTTATTTAAATCCATCAGCATTTCTTGTAATTCTTCTTTTGTGTTGGCGATCCGCGTGACATTATCTGCGAACCTTAAGTGATTTAATCGTTCACTATCCATTAGTATTCCTTTATTTTCCTACTTTAATGATCTGAACATGTCTTCTAGAGTCAACGTGAACAGCTTTGAGGATATCGAGTCGCCTTATCTAATTTCTCTTTTAATTTTGATTTTATTTGTTTTTTCTTCAAGCATCATTTGTGAAGTGGCATTTTTATAAATATATACAAAAAAAGTTGTATATCTTTCATCGACTCTGCTGTTACTTAAGGCGTTAAGGACTGCCCCCATACCTCTACCAAATCAGATGCTTTTTCGTAGTCATCCATTGCTATCCACTAGTAACCTAATTGTTTGAAGATGATCCAAAGTACTGTATCCCCGTCTAAATCCCACTTGTTCTCGTGGTTGATAACTATCTAATTTTTTCGTTAATCTATATGTTATAATTCTAATGAGTATTTTGTATAGTACCGATAACAGGCTAATGGCCCTGTAATTCTCCCATTTAAATTTGTTCCCCTTTTTAAAAATTAACTTCTTCCAACCTTATTAATGGTTAAATACTACATTATCGAACATGAGTGCTGAATACGCTTCGAGGTTGGGTTCCTATGTAATCATCCAAAAGGTCGGAAAATGACGCCTACAGAGGCTGCTAAATGTAAGGACAAGTCGAGAGGATTCGTTAGCAAGTGGGTGAAAGGACACTCGCAGTTAAAAAATGTTGATGATCTGCCAGAACGTGCAATTTGGAAATCTTTGTTCCAAGAATACCCGGAAAATTTCGTCGAAAGTAGGTCCTGATGATGCCAGGTGATCATCGACGCTGATGGGGACAGGACGAACTTCTGACTCATTAGCATTTTTGTAGCAATCCGTTACTGTCGAATGATATAAAAAACTTTTAAATAAATACGTTTTTTAATAAACAATGGCTGAAATCAACATTTTTCATGATTCCAAAAAAGAACAGAGCAACCAATTGTAGTGACAAACAAACAATTAGTCTCATGAGCCATGTTTTAAAAATATTTTTGAGAGTAATGCACGGCAGGATATATAACAAACTTAAAGGAAGTATTAAAAACAGTCAGTTTGGTTTCCGAAATGGATTAGGCACTAGACAGGCACTGTTTGGTATCCATATGTTGATTCAGATATGTTGCGATTGCAACCAAAAATGAGTTCCTTTATTCAATTGACTTTGGAAAAGCCTTTGACAAGGTACGCCACGAAAAACTTCTGGAGATTTTAAAAACCACCGGTGTAGACGACAAAAACATTCGTCTCATCGTCAATTTGTATTGGCAACAGACAGTAGAAGTACGGTTGGAGCATCAACTATCCGATGAAATTAAAATCAAGCTGAGAGTACGTCAGGGTTTTATTCTATCGCCCTTCTTGTTCAGCCTCTATTCGGAGGTGATATGCAATGAAACACTCCCTGGTATCACTGAAGTAATCATCAACGGCGTTAATATAAATAACAGCAGATACGCCGATGATACAATAATTATCGCTAATAACGGACAAAATCTATAAAAATTTATGGATAAAATAACTGACACTTGTACAGGGTGGTCCAAATTGCTGTCGGTAATATTCAATTGTTTACCGAGAGCAGTTAAATCGTAAAAAAAAATTCCCAAAAATAACTCTAAGAGTCATAACTACAATGAAATTTACTAAATGCTATAATACTTTAAACTATGTAGAAAATAAAACAAAACAACAATAAAACAATTTATTCCGAGTAGAGCAAACTAAAACAAAAGAATTTTCTATAAGAGATGTTCGAAATGTTGACCAGTTTCATTTACACATAGACAGCACCTTTTCTGGACTCTTCTTACCGAGTTGATTAGTTCAAGAGGAGTGGGAGCTCCAAAACTTTGTATCACTGTGACTTCTAACTCTTGCCTAGTGTTTGTCGGAAATTTAAAAATTAGGGCTTTCAATCTTCCCCAGAGATAGAAGTCCATGGGTGTTAAATCCGGTGACCTTGCCGGCCAACGGTTCGGACCTTGGTTGGCTATCCAGGTATTGTCGAAACTGGTCGATAAAAAATTACTGATAACTGCAGCTTTATGAGGGGATGCCCCGTCGCCGTCGTGTTGAAAAAAAATATATTTTTGAGGCCCATTAACAGCAGTTCATCAACAAGAGGTTCTATTTGCTGCCTTAAAATATCTAAATATCTCTGAGAGGTGAGTGTTCCTTTATAAATAAATGGACCTATAACCCTGCTTCTAAAAATTCCTGCCCACACATTAAATCCAAATCTGCCTTGATTTCTTTGCTCCACAACTAAATGAGGATTTTCTTGTGCCCACGTATAAGAAATGTAACGGTTAAAAATACCTGCATTGCTTACGTAAGCTTCGTCTGTCCAAATACAATTTAATGAAAAATTCGGAACATGGTTACAATTCTCCAGAAACCATTGGCAAAAATCCATACGCCGTTGAAAATCTCCGTCTCTAAGGTGATGAACTTTTCTTGTCCTATATGGCCTGAATTTGTGCTTCTTCAAAGTACGACTTACGTTAGTTCTTGGTAGTCCAGTGGATTCTTTTAACTATCGGGTTGGAGTGTTGGGATTATTTCCGATAGTTCCTAAACCTACTATTCCTTCTAACTCCTTATCCCTGTTTGATGCATAATTTTTGGGTCGTTTCTGTTCAAACTGGCCACTATTAACTAGGTTATGTCGCAATCGAGCGAATATATCCTTGAAGGGATGACGCCTCTCTGGATACCGTTCGTGGTACAAATTACTTGCCGCTTCCGAATTTTCTCCGGTTTGTCTGAAACACACTATCGTATCCCATTTTTCGAAATTTTAAAACTTCATTGTGATTTATTTGACAATTTAATAACTGATCCTGAAGTAAAATTTGACAACTACGACTAAACAATTGAATTAAATTATATGGCCGCTCCGTTCAAAGCTCTATTCGGATAAGGAAAAATATACAGGGTACCCCATTTAAAAAATATATTTTTGCGTTAATAACTATTAAAATATTAGTTAGTTATTTTTAATAGGAAACGAATTACAAACATTTTTCCAAAATGCAGATTTTTGAAAAACACCCCGTATATCTGTAACGGTACTAGATATCGATATGCGGTTTTCACCATTGAGTGTATCATAAAAATTGAGCTTCAGACACCGACATCAGTATTCGTCTATCTCCTTTAGAAAAAGGGGTTTACCTTTAAAAGTGTCCAATTTGGACCACCCTGTATACAGTTTGGTTTAAGATTCAATGCAAATAAAATATACAATTATAAGCAAAGAATCTAATGTTGAAGATGGTGTTATTACAGTCAGTGGCACAAAGATAAAGATACTGTGGAAGTCAAAATTCACGCAGAGAACAAAAAAATTTTAACTAGTCACGACTTGTCGTTGAAAGTACAGATAAAAATGGTAGACTGCTATGTCTTTCCGATTCTCTTGTACGGCATGGCAGCATGGACGCTAACTGAAGCAATGTTTAAACTTCTGGAGGCATTCGAGATGTGGGTGTATCGATGACTGCTGAAAATTCAAGTTGGACAGAATTAGTAACAACAGCGTTCTCATTCGCATGGACAATGACTGTGGTCACGACCATCAAGCGACGCAAATTAGAATATTCCAGGCAGACGAGGTTCGGGGAGAAGGCGAACATTGTGATTGAAAAATTTGAGGCAGTGGTACGGAAAGTCTATGGTTCAACTCTTCCGAGCGACTGTCAATAAAACGATCATGATCAACATGGTAGCCAACATAACCAACGATCTTTGAACGGTCATGGTACCCGAAGAAAAAAAATGAACAAGGCGCAACACGTACTTACTTCTCCGACTGTACGATATCACTACAAGCGGTGTGTAATAGCATACAAAATTATAAAGTATCATAGGAAGGTGTTGCTCCACATTCCCCTGCTTCCAAATTCTACGATTTCTTTATGTACGTGCAAAGTTTGTTATCTCACTATCGTGACGAGATCCTATTTGTCTCGTGCCATCGGATAATAACGATCGTGGAGACTTTATAATACCATTAGTTAAAACGGATTCTTCGCGTGCGAAACCTAGACAATGCATTAATGATAGAAATGGCTGATAGAAAAAAATTATCTCTCCTCAGGGCTCTATTAAAGTGCAAATGAAAATTAAAAATAACAATACTAATTATTAAAAATAAGTTTAATATTAGATAGTGTTAACCGGCATACATAAACTACTATTAATTCATATTATACTAGAATGTACCTGCTTAGTTTGCATCGTTAAAGTTATAAAGAACATAAAAAAAAAGTTCAATTACCTAGCTACCTACTAGCAGGCCAAACTAATCTCCCAGCGCATCATCACATATGTGGTGCGATCCAAAAGTTCCGGAACCAACGCTATATAACAAGAGTACGACATATTTTCAACTCGCGCCAATAGGTAGCGGTATGTACATGCCTCACAACTCTATGTGACAGGTTACAACTGGCGTAACTAGAACAGTTTGCTCTTTATGCGAGATTGCGCAAAGATCTTTCTGCGATTTTTACGATGAATACGAAAAAAGGAAAGCGAGTGAGTATGAGAAATTATAATTCAAACTAGGAAAAAGTACTACTGAACCGTACGAGGGCTACCTTTTAATGTTTTTACAAAAACAATGAAGGAAAAAAAATTATTGTTTCTCAAAATATTTGCCTTTAAAATTTATACGCTTTTGCATGCGCTCGAACCAATTCTCGAAACAATTTTCCACTCTGAATTTGGTACCTCAACTACATGGTTTTGCAAGAATTCAACAGCTTCTTTAGGTGATGAAAATCGCTGTCCACGCATTTCGGGAACAAAAGTCTCGTTATACTGGACATGTTGCAACCGTTGCTTTAGAATGCTGAATTGTATTCAATAATTTGTTTGCCAGAAGTCATCGATGAAATCAGGAAAAAACAACCGAAAACGTCGCATCATTCTTCATGCTACAATGCCAGCTCACACACAACACGTCAAACAATTGATTATTTGACAGAGAAAAACATCGGATTAATGTCTCATTGCCCGTATTCACCTGATTTATCGCCTAACGACTTCTTTTTATTACCGAATGTCAAAAAAAAATTCGTGGACAGCGATTTTCATCACCTCAAGAAGCAATTTAAACCTTCTAGAACTATGTTTTTAAGGACCACCGTCAGAATGGAAAAAATGTTTCGAGAATTGGTTCGAACGCATGCAAAGGTGTATATTTTGAGAAATAATAAAACGATGTGTACCAAAAAAATTTTTTCTTCCATAGTTTTGTAAAAACTTAAAAGGTAGCCCTCGTATTATTATATTATTTTATTAATTTTTTATTACTCTTCGTTCAGTATTTTCTTGAGCATTTACCTATAGTGAGAAATATCCGAAATAATGATTGGTGCAGTGAAATTTTTTTTTGAACCTTTACTGCCTGATTTAGCTTTAAATTCGGTAATTATAGGTCTAAATTGAGAAGTAAGTCAGTAAGTGAGCTAACATTATGACACTAAGCACGAGTTTCCTAAATTTGTCTATGTTTATGAATAGCCGGTAAAAATGAAAAATTACTTCAAAATTCTATAAATTATTAACTTGTTTACCCGTTGCAAGGTCTTATTTCTCGACTTTCGTCTTAAATTCTCTTCTAAATCATTTGCTAACATATACTACATAACATATAATAGTGTCAAATATACAAACCAACTATACAACTAGGATTTTAAATTCTAAATCTAAATTTTAAACCCTTTCAGTATATATATCGTAGGATTGTTATCAAAGCCGGAATATTATAATTTTACTAGTAACATTATAAACTTACGGATTATTGTCAATCGACTCCAATTCCTACAATATTACGGAATATATTTTATTACCTTATCTATATAATCTATATAAAATATATAAAATGCAATTTCTCTCTGTCTGTCTGTCTGTCTATCCGTCCGTTAGTGCGCTTATCACTGGAAAACCACTTATCCGATTTACATACTTTTTTTTAAAACATACATATGTTCTCTGGCCAGGTTATAGGCTATATTTTATTACGATAGGTAGCATAGGGAATGAGCAGTGACGATAATAGTGAATAAAGTTGGAAAAAAGTTTGCCGCTAGCGCGTTCCTTTGCAATACACAGCCTAAACCATTAAATATGGGACAATATTATGTAGCAGAGAATATCTATAATCTATCATCTATAATATATATAAAATGCAATGTCTCTCTATCTGTCTGTCTGTCTATTAGTGCGTTTATCACGCAAGAACCACTTATCCAATTTACGTGTCTTTTTTTTAAATTCATACATATATTCTTTGGCCAGGTTTTATAATAATAGTAATCTATATCTATAATATATACAAAATGTAACGTCTCTCTGTCTGTCTGTCCGTTAGTACGCTTATCCCTCGAGAACCACTTATCTGATTTACGTACGTGATTTTTTAAATTCATACAAATGTTCTCTGACCAGGTTATAGATATATATTTTATTACTTCTATAATATATATAAAATGCAACGTCTCTCTGTCTGTCTGTCTGCCTGTCTCTCTGCCTGTCTGTCTGTCTGTCCGTTAGTGCGCTTATTACTGGAGAACCACTTATCCGATTTACGTGCTTTTTAAAACATACATATGTTCTCTGGCCAAGGTATCTATCTATAATATATATAAGATGCAACGTCTCTTTGTCTGTCTGTTAGTGCGTTACGTGCTTTTTTTTTTTAAAACATGCATATGTTCTCTGGCGAGGTTATAGGATATATTTTATTGCGTTAGGTAACATAAAGAATAAGCAGTGACGATAATAGTGAATCAAGTCGGAAGAAAGGTAACCGTTAGCGCGTTCTCTTGCAATACACTGCCTAAACCATTAAATATGGAACAATATCATGTTGCAAAGAATATAATATATATCAAACGCAACGTCTCTCTGTCCGTTAGTGCGCTTATCACTTGAAAACTACTTATCCGATTTACGTGTTTTTATAAATTTATACATATGTTCTATATAATTCGATATAAGCCTAGATAATGGGAGATACGGTGAGATAATGGGAGATAAGTATAAATAATGGGAGATAAGGAGAAATAATGGGAAATAAGCAGAGATAAGTTTAGATAATGGGAGTCATGGTAAGATAATGGGAGATAAGGATAAATAATGGGAGATAAGGAGAAATATTGCGAGATAAGTCGAGATAAGCCTAGATAATGGGAGATAAGGTGAGATAATGGGAGATAAGGAGAAATAATGGGGGGATAGAAGAAATAATGGGAGATGAGCAGAGATAAGCCTAGATAATGGAAATTATGTAGAGATAATGGGGAGATAAGAAGAAATAATGGGAGATAAGGGAAAATAATGGCAGATATTTTATTACGTTAGGTAACATAAGAAATAAGCGTTGACGATAATAGTGAATCCAGTACACGCGAGCGGAGCCGCGGGCACGGCTAGTTATAGAATATAATGTAGTTCAGGTTATATATGACATTACATATTTTAAATTAGATAACAACTCAGATTCTTGCAATGATTTCCAAATATCCGGACAAAAATCCGTTTTTTTTTTTCAATTATTCTGCGACATACATAACTTGAACTGACCTGAATTAACCTGAACTAATTTCTATTTTATAATAAGATAATAAGTCATATAGTCAACAATATTGAAGGAATTGGAGTCGATTGACAATAATCCGTAACTTTATAATGTTATTAGTAAGATTATAATATTCTGGTTTTGATAATAATCTTACGACATATATATGACGGTTAATGTTATTATTGTGTGTTTTCGAATTATTCTGTTAAGTGACACCTTGTGAGACTTTGTCTTACCTGTTTTGCTGAAGATTTTCTAATCTGTAAGTTTTAAAGAAAGAGAGTATTTAAACTGTTTTTGCTAATGTAATCATGCGTTACAATGTTCCGCAGTTAATTTGAAAATTTCATTTAGCTTCGTCAAGTCATTCGGATAAAATTAGATTACTAGTTAGTTAAATAATCAGGCATATGCAAGAAAAACAAATCTCTTGACACGATATGACACCCAAAAAGTTATCAGGCTTCATTTTGTAATAACAAGTGAAAATGACCAAAAAAATTATATTCCTCGAGCGAAAATTTAAAAAAAAAGTAGGGCTTTCACTAGAACTTTTGTTTATTAAACGTTTGGAACTACATATCAAAATTAAATATTCCCTAATTTTGTACAGCAATTTATTTCTTTTATATATCAACCCTAAAAAAAGTAAAAAACTGGACCTCCAGAATAGAATACCTCCTTAAGTGAAAAATAACCAAACACGACCGACATTACCTCGACCCACTTATTCACAAGATTTGATTTATGTCTTTCGATTAAAACAGAAAACCCAGTGTGCACCCGAAAACTCGGACACTACGGAGTCATTCGGTCTCCCGAACAATGCGAATTTGTGAAAGGCGCATCGCTTGGCTGTATATTTTCCATCGGAGAAAGATGTAATACAGCCAGTGGTGGAGAAGAAAATGTGTTTTCTTTGAAGGTTACTGAACAATGTTCAGATAAGAGTACAATAAAATGTCTTGTACAAACCAAGGTAAACAACATTTTTTTTGCAAAAACAAAAATTTACTTCTTAACATAATCTCCAAAAAGGTAACTTGGGGACAAATCTAGAGACACTACGTACGCTCATTGAGAAAGCCAGGAATATAATATACCCTTACACTTGGCATTCGTAGACTACCAGAAAGCCTTTGAGTCTATAAAAATGTGGGCAGTTTTAAGAGTCCTAGATAACGCTAGGATAGACATCAGATACTGGACTCTTATTAAATATATCTATAACAATGCGTTTATCTAAATACTAGTAAAGGAAGATACGAAGACCCCAAAAATATCTATAAAAAGAGGAGTACCACTGGAGGACATTTTTAACACCTTAGACTGGTAAAATAAAGGGATTAACATAGACGGAACACGACTTAATTACCTATGATTTGCGGACGATATCGTACTAATCGGTACTACACCCAATCAATTAACAACTATATGGGAAAAACTGCATCGTGCATCATTATGAGTCGGACTGGAAATGAAGGTAATGGGTGCAGAGCAAATAACGATTACTGTCGAAAGTTGACCATTAGAAAACATATTCGAATATATATACCTCGGACAAAAAATACTACTAGGAAAGGAGAACCAAACAGCAGAAATTTCTCGAAGCGTGGGTCTTGATTGGGCAGTTTTTGGTAAAATCGGGTTTATTTTCAGATCACGAGATATCCCTGTAAACCTCAAAAGAAAAACGTACAATTCGTGTGTACGGCCAGTTCTCATGTACGCAGTTCTCATGTACGGTCTTGAAACGATGTCGCTAACACGTAAGTCGATAAATAGACTTCGAGTAGCGCAGCGTACAATGGAGTGAGTATGAGAGATAGAATCCCAAATGAGGAAATCCGGAGAAAAATACGGTTGACGGATGCTCTGGAAAGAGCGGCTCAACTAAAGTGGAGATGGGCCGGCCACGTAGCGAGGGAGAACAACGACAGATGGGCCTACAAGCTTACAGTATGGCGACCAAGGGATAGTAAGAGGAGTGTGGAAAGACCACAAGGACGGTGTCGAAAAGACATCCAGAATATCGCAGGAAAAAACAGAACAGCAGGGAAAGATGGAAAGATTTGGAAGGGGCCTACATCCAGAAGTGGATGAGAGCAGGATGAAAGAAGAAGAAGATTAATCCACTCACGTGAAGACTTTTTTTTAGCTATCTACCTAGCCACAAAAATGATATACAAAAAAAATTGCTTGGTTATACTTTGACCAAATTTTGTATGAGTTTATTTCGTGTGCAAAATCTACAAGGTAAGTACAGTTCAAGCCATTACCGAAAGGTTTGAATTCACGGAGTTACAGCATCCACCATATAGCTCTGATTTAACACCTTTCAATTTTTTTTTGTTCGGACGTCTACAAAAAGAGCTCAGGGATTGAAAAATTGCCTTATATGATGAGTTGAAAGCCGCCGTAGCTCCGCTTTTCAACGTGCCAACAAAGCTTGTTTTTGCTGGATGAAACAAAATAACTCGTTCTTTTGGCTGACGATTACTACTAGCTTCATCTCTTATACTAAACTAGCCGGGCCCGCTGCTCCGATCGCGTGAACTTGGTTCACTACTATCGTCACTGCTTATTCCTTATGTTACACAACGTAATAAAATATCTCCCATTATTTCCCCTTATCTCCCAATATTTCTCCTTATCTCTCATTATCTCTACATAATTTCCATTATCTAGGCTTATCTCTGCTCATCTCCCATTATTTCTCCTTATCTCCCATTATTTCTCCTTATCTCCCATTATCTCACCTTATTTCCCATTATCTGGGCTTATCTCGACTTATCTCGCAATATTTTTCCTTATCTCCCCATTATTTCTCCTTATCTCCCATTATCTCACCATAACTTCCATTATCTAGACTTATCTCTGCTTATCTCCTATTATTTCTCCTTATCTCCCATTATACTTATTTCCCATTATCTCACCTTATCTTCCATTATCGAGGCTTATCTCGACTTATCTCCCATTATTTCTCCTTATCTCCCATTATCTCACCTTGATTCCCATTATCTAGGCTTATATCGAATTATATAGAACATATGTATAAATTTATAAAAACACGTAAATCGGATAAGTGGTTCTCGAGTGATAAGCGCACTAACAGACAGACAGAGAGACAGAGAGACGTTACACTTTTTATATATATTATACATGATATTGTTCCATATTTAATGCTTTAGGCAGCGTATTGCAAGAGAACGCGCTAGCGGCAAACTTCTCTCCGACTTGATTCACTATTATCGTCACTGCTTATTCCTTATGTCACCTAACGTAATAAAATATATCCTATAACCTGGCCAGAGAACATACGTATGTTTAAAAAAAAGCACGTAAATCGGATAAGTGGTTCTCCAGAGATAAGCGCACTAACGGACAGGCAGACAGACAGAGAGACGTTGCATTATATATATATTATAGATATCCTTTGCTACATGATATTGTTCCATATTTAGTGGTTTAGGCAGTGTATTGCAAGAGAACGCGCTAGCTGCAAACTTTTTTTTTTCCGATTTCATTTACTATTATCGTCACTGCTCATTCCTTATGCTACCTATCGTAATAAAAATATAGCCTATAATCTGGCCGGAGAACATATGTATGTTTTAAAAAAAAAAGTACGAAAATCGGATAAGTGGTTCTCCAGTGATAAGCGCACTAACGGACAGTCAGACAGACAGACATACAGAGATACGTTGCATTTTATATATATTATAGATGTAATAAAATATATATCTATAACCTGGTCAGAGAACATATGTATGAATTTAAAAAATCACGTCAGTCGGATAAGTGGTTCTCGAGGGATAAGCGCACTAACGGACAGACAGACAGACAGAGAGACGTTGCATTTTATATATATTATAGATTATAGATATTCTCTGCTACACAATATTGTTCCATATTTAATAGTTTAGGCTGTGTATTGCAAACGAACGCGCTAGCGTCAAACTTTTTTCCGACTTCTTTCCCTATTTTACGTCACTGCTCATTCCTTATGCTACCTATCGTAATAAAATATAGCCTATAACCTGGCCAGAGAACATATGTATGTTGTTTAAAAAAAAAAGTACGTAAATCGGATAAGTGGTTCTCCAGTGATAAGCGCACTAACGGACAGATAGACAGACATACAGACAGACAGACAGAGAGACGTTGCATTTTTATATATATTATTATTGAAGAAAATTTTTTAAAAAAGACAAAAATCGTGCTAGTGAAAAATAAAGCTAAAGGGTGATTCATTAGTCTTAAGACTAATTTAGGTGTTTGGGTAAATGCTTAACAATTGACAGACAGCAATGTTGTTCACGATGAAGGTGTAACAGTACCTCTACTCTGATTTCAGAATCTGCTCATTTGATTATTGCTGCTGGATTTATGAAAGTGCGTTGCTTCCTTGCTTGGACAACTGTCCACCAGAACCACAATGAACCAGAAAATAAAAAAAATTCGGTTGGTCACCTGTTCTTAGCAGAAGAACAATGTAAAAATCTTCTGTCAAGAGCAAAAGACAAAGTTGGGCAGTCCCAAAGAAAATTGTCGAGAAAATACGGTATTTCGCAATCAACTGTGCCTCGACATTTGAAGACAAATAATGTGCAAGTTCGAAAACGTAAAAAGGCACCGAAATACACCGCAAGACAGGTCGAAAAAATACCAAAATGTGCACTTCGTGTTCAGCATTTCATGCATGGGAAATTCATCGTTATGGATAATGAAAAATACTTCACATTTTCGAACAGTTCTCTCAATGGAAATGATTTCTTCTACACTGACGATTATGAAACAGCACCAGACGACCTCAAATATGTCGGCAAAATGAAATTTGAACCACAAGTGTTGAAGTGGATTGCCACTTCATAGAAAGGCATTTCAGCTCCATATTTTCAATTAAGCTGTGCTCTTGCAGTCAATTCTGATGTGTATATCCATAAATGATTAACCAAGCAGTTTATCAAAGAAAATCATGTGCGCAACAAAATAATCTTTTGGCCAGTCCTTGCAAGTTATCATTATGCAAAAAAAAGCACAAAAATGGCTCAAAAGTCAAAAAAATCGAATTTGTACCGCAAAATGACAATCCACAAAATGTTCCACAGGCAAGATTTTGGGCAATACTTTCAGGTAAATGAAGATGGTTGGGAAACACTGGAGTTGGTAGAATAATAAATAATAAAGAGGAAGTTGAAAGAAATCGACGTTTCAGTTGTCCAACGCTTGATGTATGGCGTTCCAAGCAAGCTGCGTAAAATCGAAGATAATGGTCCATTCGCTGCAATGTAAACTGCATTTGAAATATTTTTCCTGGTTTCACTTATACACGCGCCTGAAATTAATCTCAAGACAAATGAATTACCCCCTACTTTATAACTCATTTCGCTAAGTGCGACTTATCCGTAACAAACCCTTCACTTCAACTCCCATGTGATCAGCTTTTTTCTTGGTATTTATGTACGCCAATGGCCGTTGCACGCGCTTCCTTCCCTATTCCGGGACCCGTTGGGGATGAACTCCTATATAGGTCACTCGGTTACGAACCGAATCAAGAGGTGGATGACCGCGTCCCACTTTTCCTGGAACACACAGATCATTGGCTCCTGCGGCACTTACAGCTTGCAGCTGTGTTGTTAAATTTGCAGCTGTTGTTAGTTACTGTTCCCGGTAAGCTAGAGTATACAATGTAATGTAATTAAAGGCAGTTTATTATTGAAAGACCTATCGTCAGTCGCAAAAGATCGTTCGACAAATTAAACGAATTATAAGTGGGATTTGCTTAAAAATACCCATAAATAACTTTTTTCTGTCCCTTCTTTATAATGACTTTTAGATTTCCTAAAAGAAATTTACAAAAAAAATAACGAAAGTAGTACAATGATTATTATTTTTAACAAGCGATAGATAGTGGTAAGTACACCAAGTAAATAGGATGATAAGTACCTGGCCTCGGCCAGAGGTGGCGCGATTACTATTTGAAATAATATATTTTTCGTACATATAACCTTTTAAAAGAATCCTGTCGAATTTTCAAGTTGCTGCATAATTTGGTTGTGAGTGGTTTAAATAGAACAACTTCTGTAATTTTGCAACAATGGAAAAAATTGAATATCGAGCAGTGATAAAATATTTGTTTTTGAAAAAGGAAACTAATGATGAGATAAAAGCGGAACTCAGCGAAGTTTTTGAGGACCTTCGTTATCGACCATAAAATATTGGATAGCTGAATTCAAACGCGGTCGTACAAGCATTTTTGTGAAGAAGTCCAGGTCGTCCAAATGAGATCACCAGATCAGAAATGATTGAAAAAATCCACGATATAATGATAAATAATACAGGCCAACAAAAAAAATATTTGTAAAAACTTTTTAAACCAATACATCTAAGTGTTATGTATTTTTGGGTGCCGAAACCGTATCTGGTATCAGTTTTTTTGTATCACCCACAGTTCTCTCACAATACGACATCGATTAAATTAGACTACCAATATCATGGCGGTAAACCAAATCCTCTTCCTGCTTGAAAAACTGAGCAAACTGTTGTTCTCTCTTGTTCTATAATGGTAAACAGATGTTCCAGATTCCAATAAATGTTTTTCTTTCAGCCTAGAACCAAGCAATTCTGCTTTTTCCTTAGTCAAACCCAAATCTCTCACTAAATCTTTTAACTCAGCTTGTGTAAACAACTGTGGTTTTAAATTTTCTAGAGAACATCCGGTCGACTTTCATTAAATTCAGGACTGGTCTGTAAAACGTTACCAATAGATTGAGGTGGTTCAGGGACAGGAAGTCCCGGTTCATGTCCTACCGGCTGATTAGCTGAAGTAAAGTTAGGATAGACAATTACTTGCTTATTTTTGGAGTTATATCCAGAAACATCAACGCTGCAAAAATAACAATCACTGAATAATTTTCTTGCTCTCTCCATACCATCTAAAAGTTTTCTTTTCTTATACCATTTGCTAAGATCCTCGACACAAACATAACATACTTTGTGAGGAGCCCAACATTTTTCTTGATTACCGATTTCTACACCAAAATATGCAAAGTATACTTTTTTTACAAAGTCAGTAATGTTTCTTTGATGTTTTTTAACTACAAACTCACCACATATATAACAAAAAGTTTTGGGAGAGTTTTTACAACCACGATTAACCATACTTTGAGTGTGAATTAAAGCACATGGGTTAAAGATTGCAATGTGAGGTTATATTAACTGGAAGAAAACAAACAGCTGTGACATTTATCGGAACTGCCAACCTAATAACATTTGATTTTACTGCCAACCTTATAAAATTCTGATTTTTTTGTCAACCTAATAACATTCGAATGATAAAAAATTAATTCTTCACATTCTGAATATTAAAATGTGAAAAATTTGTGGGTGATACGACTTTTTTATTATTATTTTCGGACTCAGCACACCAAAAAACATAGGAATTAGGTAAAATTATTAAAAAAGTTTTTTCATCGTTGCCTGTGTAATCGGAGAATGAAAGTGCGTGAGATTGCTGAGACTGTGGGCATCTCAATTGAACGGGTGCGGAACATTTTAACCAACTCATTTGGATTTGAGAAAGGTTTCTGCAAGATGGGTGCCCGATTGCTCACAACTGACAGTAAACCTGGCTGTGGCTAAAGTGGCTGGCCGTGGCTCAGTGGCGTAGTACTTTGCTACTGTGCAGAAGGTCGAGGGATCAATCTCGCAGGTCGGTATACTTATTTATTAATTTATTTAAGTATATTTGGCCTGGCCACGTACATAGGTAGTAGATGTTTACAGAAATGTAAATAACGTTCGTGGCAGCACTATTGCGTTGTTCAAAAAGCCTGTGAAATACAAAAATGTATGTTTCGGCACTTGGACAAGGTTGACGAGTATTACAACATCCTCGCCGATATACTTGGGATATGAAAAAAGGGTAAAATCCCTACTGAGGCGGGGAGGTGAGCGTTAAAAAAAACTTCAAAAGTATGTTGGACGTAAAAAAGCGCAATCGGAATGATATTTGGCATCGATTCATAACTGTTGACGAAACATAGAGTCATTACAGCACATCAGAGCCCCGAAATAGTCTAAACAGTGGGTTTTCCGTGGCGAACCGGTACCAAAGAAGGTCAAGTCATGGTCACAGTATTTTGATATGTACGTGGCATAATCCTCGTCGATTATCTTGAAAAGTGGAAAACGATTAATGGTGAGTATTATGTCAACTTATTGGATCGTTTCTACCATGTTGAGAAAGAAAAACTTCCGCATTGGGCGAAGAAAAAAATTCTCTTTCATCAAGACAATGTACCCATGCACACTTGTCGCATCGCCATGGCAAAATTCCATGTATTCAACGAATTGTTTCCGCATCTACCATATTCGCCAGATTTAGCCCATAGCGATTATTTCCTATTTCGAAATATGAAAAAAATGGCTCAGCGGAAAAAAATTTAGCTCAAACGATAACGTCATTGCTGAAACAAACGCCTATTTTGAAAGGCTGGAGAAATCGTATTTTTTACATGAGATACAAAAGTCAGAAAAACGTTGGATTAACACACTAAGTGTGCTAAAAGGAAACTACGTTAAAAAAATTAAATAAATTTTACACATAAAAATATTTTTTTCTTGTCAAAGCCAGGAACTCATACAACCCTCGTACTTTATATCTAGTCAAAATAAGCCTATTTTACGACTAAATCTATTTCCTCAATTTTTCGCAAACATTGAGCAATTTTTCGACACTTACCGCCCTGATATATTTTCTTGAGATCATACAGAATATCTTTCTACACCAATAATTCAGATTTGAGGAAAAAAGAATTTATGGACCACCCGGCTAGGTGTTAACATATTTCTCTAACCAGCACCGTACTCAAGTACTCCAGTACTTGGAATCTTTGACACAATTACACTACACAACAGTTATTACCATTACACTAAATACTTTTTTTATGCACACGACGCGCATTTCGTTAAACCTGTTAGCATCATCAGGAGCAATCATTGACTGAACTTAAGTCTAAAACCTAGACTATTTATCGATGAAGTAATTCAAAAAATGAAAAAAATGTTACTAGGAACATAGCTAAGATTAATGGAAGAACTTACTTTGGCGAGCTAACAAAAGTTTATTTTTATTACTTTTTTTTTAATCGGGGAAAAAATCTGATACTTTTCTGATATGGTAATTATTTTATTACATTTTTCCTTCCCCATCTACTTATGTTTTTTTTTCATCGCGATGTCCTGTGCCCATTCTCTTCTCAACGTATCCAATTCAATCACTTTTTTCAATAGTTGTATCATCGCCATATGGTTAAGATCTACAATTTATTTATATGTTTTCGAATCACCATCTCCTATGGTACATAATTTGTGTATTTGACACAAAATTTTTCCTTAGACCTGGAAAACGTTTCTTTTATAGCATCGAATTCCATTTTTCCCACAAAAAACCAGAATGATTAGCAAGACTTCTTTATGTCCTTCGTACCATTCAATGTATTCATCCTTTTTAGCGTTCCGTACGGAACACTTATGAGATCACTTCGGCGTCTGTCCGTCTGTCTGTCTGTCTGTCATACCCGATTTTCTCTGAAACTATTTGACATAGAAAGTTGAAATTTGGCATTAATATAAGAATTGATGGCGCCCCATCAAAGCTGTGTAGTTTTGAAAGTTAAATTTTGACTTAAAGGGTTTGTTCAGTAAGTTCTCTCCATGCAGATGCGTTCTATACGCTGATGACGTACCTATAGTAACCAACGGACCCAACCGTGACAGTCTTAATCAAAACACCGAGAGAGCTCTGGCAATGATACAAGGTTAGTTTACGAGTTACAACTTCAAGCTCAATAATGATAAAACTAAAAGGATTGCTTTAAGTTTCCATTATTTATAATTGCTAGAGGATGACCTAAATTGAGCAAACAGAACTTTTCAATTACACAAATAAAAAAGTCTTTCCGTAATGATATTGCGAAATTGGTCTATTTTTTAAAACTTCACCCCTCGTTGATTCCGACACAATCTCGTGGGGTAACTCAGCAATTTTCTATAAAGTTTTCAAACTACAAAAGACAGCGGTCAGAACGCTTAAAGGAGTTAAACCATTAATTTCTTGCAGGTCACTTTTAAAAAATATAATATTATGCCTTTATAGTCTGTTTACCTGTACCAAAGTTTTTTTTAAAATCCATGAAAATCACAGTAATTTGACAAGTTTATCTGATCATCATAACTACAACATTAGATATTCAAATTTACTACTGCCGCCCAGATATCGACTTTCAAATACATCAGATGGAATTTTTAGGGGCTTTTTCCTCCGAGATGCAGTAACGGCTTAGTCCTCCGTCAAGCCGTTGTAGGCTTTGTTTTCGTCATGCCGTAGTGCAGTAACGGCTCTTTTTTTTATCACCAAGTGAGTTTTTAGATCTCAAGTTTGATGGCTTTTTCCAATCTTAAAATATTCTGCTCATCCTAAGACATTTTGGGTCAAAAGGTGATTAGCTACCTAACTGAGATTTGGAGAGTGGCGGCTGAGACAATATTTTCGATGAGAATCTCACCAGGAGAGGCCAAGCAGCTTATGGAAAACCCACGAGGAAAAGCCAATCAGTAAGTCATAAGTACACTGGTTTAAATATCTCACTTCCTGTCTACAATGTGTGTTCCCAACAACTAAGTCAACACGTAAATCCACGGAGTTAATTTTACAAACTTTTAGATCGTCATTTTTTAAAAGCTTTTTTTGTTTCTTTTTAGACTTAGGATCAGTAATTCATAGAACTCCAGTTTAAATGTGTACACTCTCATAGCTTAAGGAGTTTTTATTCAGTTAATGTAATTTTAAGAGTGTAATAACTGCAAGAATTTTAATTTGGCTAATATACCCTTTTTTATTTAAATGTGTAACGTTTCGCTAAACTCCAGCTCTTTCTTTCAGGACGCACAGGTTGTAATATACTTATTTTAACAACTAAATAACTTTTTAGTATTTTTTCATTTTTTGAGCTGAACTTAGATTCCTTTTACTCTTAAACAACTATAGAGACTATTTTCAAAAGACGTACAAAAATTATCTCTTATCTATAATCTCTCTAAAGAAAACGAGCTAGCTTATATCTAATTTTTTCAGTTCTTTCAGTATTAATATCCACTCAATCCATTCTCAAAAATTAAGAGATATTCTGGCTTGTTAATTTCACCCGCACATTGAGACGCTATTCATGTAGCCCCTCCTTTCTATACTTTTTTTTATAATTTCTGGGAATGGATTGAGTGGGTACTAATATTAAAAGAACTAAAGAAATTAAACATTCACTAGCTCAGTTTTTCTTGGGAGAGTAATATGGGTAAGAGATAATTTTTGTACGTCTTTTGGAAATAGTCTCTATAGTTGTTTAAAATTTAGGTAGTACAAATTTTGGGCACCATTCATTTTAAAATAAAAAGGATCTAACTTCAGCTAAAAAAAAATGAAAAATCACTGAAGAGTTATGTAGTTTGATATGGTACAACCCTTTTGTCCTGAAAAGTAAAATAGGTGGTATAGTGAAATACTAGCCTTAAACAAGAAAAAAAGTTTTATTAATGACTAAAGTTCTAACATTTGCGGTTCTGTTATTACCCTGTATTACAAAAAACCTTAGCCTAATAAGCCTAAATTGCTAAATAAAGTCCTTAAATCAGGATTAAAACTTTGCTACACACGATGTTGAAGGTTCATGAGGTTCACTTCACGAGTTATCAGTTCAATACAATGTGAAACACACTTATCTGCGGGAAGATAGGTCTACGGATGGATATTCTGGTGACTTACGGTTTTCCTACGAGCTTCTAGGTCTGTCCCGGTGGGATGTTCAAAACACAGATGTTTCTCCCTTGGTTACTTCAGTTCCCTTTAGGCTACTAAACTTTTCTTTGGCCCCTAAAGGTCTGGGAATAAACCAGATTCAAAGAAAAAGGCCTTAAATTGAATACTAAAACCGTTTTTACACTACTCCATCACTAATATCAGTACGGCTATTTGATAGTGAAAGCCTACTGGCGGCTTTCTAAAAAAAAAGCCCTTACTTTGGCTGAGAAAAAAAAACCTAGATCCATGCCATCCGGACCCTTAAATATCCTTCTCCCTTCCGTATAAATCACGTCTTCAACATGGCTACTTCCCGGATACAAACATCTAGCCAATCGACGCGTTAGAAACAAATTTAATATACCCAGCAGATAACGCGCACTGCACACTGTAATATAAACGATTCAAAAATTTGAGTGAACTACACTGCTTAAAAGTTAGTAAACACTGCACATATAAAAATGGAAAAAATGTAAATTATAAGGAGAAAAAACAGTAACATAACATAATCTTAAAATCTAGGAAAAAATGAATGTTACAACATATAAGGGGCAAATAACGCCTTCTATTTAATAAATAAAATATTTATTAAAAATAAAGAAATGTGGGGCCATACAAAAATAACGTCGCAACGACACGTTACAAAATAGCGTTCCAACGTGAGGCTATAAAAATGGCCTCGAAAAAAGCCACGCTATAAATTAGTGTTCAGATTATGTTGGGATTTTGCAATCATTGGCATAATGACATTGCAATGTATGTAGTGCTAATTTCAAATGAAATTTTATTTATCGTACACTCGTATTACCATGGAAATATTGAAGGAATGGAGTGCCCCGACATGACTATGTCGGGTTCAGCAACGTTAACTTTTTTAGAAAAAAACTGCCGCCTAGGTTTTTGTAGCGTTAAATTCCACTTGGTTACTGTCACCCCAAGGTAAAATTTCTTCTTTGTTAAGTTGAATGGCTTTCTGCTGTCTGCGGATATTCGTCTGAGTAGCCGATGTCCGAGCGTTCAAAGTGAATGAAGAGATAAGTGTCATCTGCAAAGCTGTAGATTGGAGTCTCGGTCTTTTCCAGCAGATCATTAATGTAAATGAGAAAGAGAGTAGGAGACAGTATGAAGCCTTGGGGTACACCGGCGTTGATAGTGAAGGTGTTAGAAAGAAATCCGTCGACTACCACTCGTAAAGAACGCTCTTTGAGGAAACATGAGACCCACAAACAGAACCTGTCAGACATACCATAAGAACGTAGCTTAGCTAACAGCCCATCGTGCCAAACACGGTCGAATGCCTTGGATATGTCAAGAGCAACCGCTCGAGATTCTCCAAAGTGTTCAATTGCGTTGTTCCAGACATGTGTTACATAAGTCAGAAGGTCTCCTGTTGATCTATTTTTACGAAAGCCATATTGGTGATCGATAATAATGTTGAATCCTTCAAGATATTTTAGAAGATGCTGATTGATAGCCTTTTCCATGACTTTCGATATTATTGAAAGCAGTGCGATTGGTCGGTAGTTATTTGGCAAGGTCTTCTTGCCTTTTTTAGGTATCGGCTGAACTGTAGCACATTTCCAGCAGGAAGGAACTATTCCCTTTCTGTAGGATAGGTTGAAAAGTCTACAGAAAACTGGTGTTAGTTCCCTCGCACAGTTTTTAAGAACTACGACAGGTATTTCGTCAGGGCCAGAAGCCTTTTTGGTGTCTAGCTTCATCAGTATACGCTTTATGATACGCTGTCTGAAGACAACATAGGGCATCCTTGACTGCACTATGGGAATAGTAGGTGGTGTTTTTTCTTGGAAATTGACAGTAGAATGTGAAGCAAAGAGTTCAGCCAACAAGTTTGCTTTCTCAACAGGTGTCGTTGCAATAGAATTATCTGGCCGTGTGAGTGGTGGTATGGTGGATTTGGTGAAATTTTGACTAACTGCCTTAGCGACCAACCAAAAGGACCTGGAATTTTCAGGACAAGCGAGAAGTTTGTTTCTAATCCGTTGATTGTGTACCTCCTTGGTTTCGTTCTCCCATTATTTTCTCCTTATCTCCCATTATTTCTCCTTATCTCCCATTATCTCACCTTATCTCCCGTTATCTAAACTTAGCTCGACTTATCTCGCAATATTTCTCCTTAACTCCCATTATTTCTCCTTATCTCCCATTATCTCACGATAACTCCCATTATCTAGACTTATTTCTGCTTTACTTATCTCCCATTATCTCACATTATCTCCCATTATCTAGGCTTATATCGAATTATATAGAACATATGTATAAATGTATAAAAATACGTAAATCGGATAAGTGGTTCTCAAGTGATAAGCGCACTAACGGACAGACAGACAGACAAAGAGACGTTGCATTTTATATATATTATATTCTTTGCCACATGATATTGTTCCATTTTTAATGGTTTAGCATGTTTAAAAAAAAGCCCGTAAATCGGATAAGTGGTTCTCCAGTGATAAGCGCACAAACGGACAAATAGACAGAGAGACGTTGCATTTTATATATATTATAGATATCCTTTGCTACATGATATTGTTCCATATTTAGTGGTTTAGGCAGTGTATTGCAAGAGAATGCGCTAGCGGGAAACTTTTTTTCCGATTTGATTCACTATTATCGTCACTGCTTATTCCTCATGTTACCTAACGTAATAAAATATAGCCTATAACCTGGCCAGAGAACATATTTATGTTTTAAAAAAAAGCACGTAAATCGGATAAGTGGTTCGCCAGTAACGGACAGACAGACAGGCAGAGAGACGTTGCATTTTATATATATTATAGATATAGATTATTTAATAATAATAGGTTATATAATAATAATTATTATATAACCTGACCAAAGAATATATGTATGAATTTCAAAAAAAGATATGTAAATCGGATAAATGCTTCTCGCGTGATAAACGCACTAATGGACAGATAGACAGACAGAGAGACATTGCATTTTATATATATTATTGATTATAGATATTCTCTGCTACATAATATTGTTCCATATTTAATGGTTTAGGCTGTGTATTGCAAGGGAACGCGCTAGCGGCAAACTTTTTCCGACTTCATTCACTATTATCGTCACTGCTCATTCCTTATGCTACCCACCGTAATAAAATATAGCCTATAACCTGGCCAGAGCACATATGTATGTTTTTAAAAAAAAGTACGTAAATCGAATAAGTGGTTCTTCAGTGATAAGCGCACTAACGGACAGACAGACAGACAGAGAGATGTTGCATTTTATATATATTATAGATGAATACTAACCTAACCTTGCAATTGCATACTGCGCATGCTTGAGATAACAATAAGGGCAAAGGCATGTGACAAAATAAGAGTTGCAAAATCTCTCTAATAATCCTTATTTATTACAGCTCATGCCAAAATGATCATTATTTTTTTATTTTTCATGCAGCAAAAAAAAGCCAATTGCATCTCTCCACCCGACAAATAGGAAAATACCTGGAAACTGTCTATACCAACTGTAAAATTGTTTTATAATTGATAAACCCGCACAATGCAATTGAAAAACTCGCGGGTATATTCCAAAAAATGCTGCCTTGTTGACAATATTGTTTTTGTTACGTACCACAACACAAAAGCATTTAAAATTACATTTGCAAACATCGTTGATTTGTAAATTTTTAAATTTTGGATTGTTGTAGCTTCTACTTGATGGAAATATATGATAAAAGACTGCTTTTAGTCAATTTCCACTGGTTTATTTAAATTGCGATGACGCGTTTCGCTGTCGATGCAGCTTCTTCAGATCTACATTTTACACTGTCAAGTTAGGTTTAATATTCACAGTTTTATATAATTTCTTAATTATAATATTACACCTAATTAAATTACATTGATAGTATTGGAAAATCCACACAGATTTGGAGTTAAGAGAATAAATTCAATAATGGTGAATTGCTTAAATCTACCTGGTCGTTAAGTAAAGTACCTGTAGTCCTTAATCGATTTATTTGCATAGTCTGAACAACCATAACAACAATAGTAGTAATTGCCTATACTGGTATCGATACGTAGACGATATAATTGTATGCTTTACAGGTACGGACAGACAACTAACTCACTTTTTACAGTATATTAATTCTTCACATAGAAATATCAGTTTTACAATGGAAGAAGAAGTCGAAGGGAAGATCAATTTCCTAGACTTAACAATCAGTAAAGCCAGGAAAAAACATGAATTTGCAATATATCACAAACCTTGTCATACAGATACCACAATTCACAATAGTTCTCATCACCCTAACCATCATAAACTTGCCGCTTATCATAGTTTTATACATAGACTAACTAATATCCCCTTATCAGAAGAAAATTTTACTAAAGAATTAAACTACATAAAACAAGTAGCCGTTAACAACGGTTATTCGGTTACTTTAATCAATAGTATCGTTAAGAAAAAACTTAGAAACAAGGCTATCTCAGAAATATACCCACGTTTTAAGGACAGAAATACCACTTTTAAATGCTTAACCTATTTCGGCAAACCAACGGAAAAACTGGGGAAATTTTTAAATCAAAAAAATATCAACATAGCGTACAAGACTAACAATACTCTAGGGAAATACCTTAAAAACTACAAACCACAAATCAATAAAGACAACAAATCAGGGGTTTATCAATTAACATGTGGGTCATGTCCTAAAACATACATCGGACAAACTGGACGTACATTTAGACAAAGAATTACAGAACACGAAAAAAGTTTCATCCATAGAAAATCTAATTCAACATATGCTAATCATCTATTAACAGAAAATCACACATTTAACAAGAATTTCAAAATTTTACACACCCAACAAAAAGGTTTAAAACTAAACCTTTTAGAGACTATGCAAATAAATCGATTAAGAACTACAGGTACTTTACTCAACGACCAGGTAGATTTAAGCAATTCACCATTATTGAATTTATTCTCTTAACTTCAAATCTGTGTGGATTTTCCAATACTATCAATGTAATTTAATTAGGTGTAATATTATAATTAAGAAATTATATAAAACTGTGAATATTAAACCTAACTTGACTCCAAAGTAGAATCCCTCACTACCCAGGACTGTTCTCTTTGGAAAATGGCAAAAGCCCTTTCCAATGACGAGCCAAGGTCCATTCCAGCCCTTACCCACGCCGGCACCACAGCCTCCACAACCCAGGAGAAGGCTGACCTTCTGGCAGATCTGCTAGAGGAACAGTTTTCTCCTAACACTCCTGCCCATCCCGACCCAGCCCGTGATCTTAGGGTCGCTACAACCATACAGACCCTAAATCTTGCCCAGCCCCCTCGCAATACGTATTTCACAACCCCCTCTGCTGTTAATGAGATCATTCGTTTTACCTCAATCCGAAAAGCCCCAGGTCATGATAAAATCTCAAATAAAGCCCTCAAAAAACTCCCCAAGAAACAGATCTCAGAAGCCACCAATATCATTAACAGCATACTGAGACTCAGCTATTTTCCACTCTACTGGAAAAAAGCTGAGGTCATTATGATCAAAAAACCAGGCTCTCCATCCCACGAGGCAAGCAGCTATCGGCCAATCAGCCTACTTCCAGGCCTTGGCAAGATAGCTGAAAAAGTCATCCTCGAAATCGTCAGAGCAAAGTCCACAGCGCTCCGTGTTGTCCCTGACGAACAGTATGGCTTCCAGCCCCTTCATGGCACCATCCATCACACCACGAAACTCGCCCAAACCATTTCCAACAGCTTCAACAAACGTCACAAAGTTGGAGCTGTGTTTCTCGATGTAGCAAAGGCCTTCGACCGAGTCTGGCACGAAGGCCTCATTCTGAAACTGATCCGACACGGCTACCCCCTTTTCATTAACAAACTCATTCAATCCTTCGTCTCTGACAGAACATTCCAAGTCAGAGTCGATAACGCCACCTCCGAAGTCAAGGCCATTAGAGCCGGAGTCCCTCAAGGCTCCGTCCTCTCCCCCCACCTCTTTAACATTTTCACAGCCGACATTCCAAAAACGGATCAGACTACCCTACTCCTGTATGCTGACGACACAGCCATCATAGCAGAATCCAGCAGCTACAGAATCATCACCAGTAGATTGCAGCGCCACCTGAACGTCCTCGCCCCCTGGTTCGACCGATGGAAGATCCAGCTAAACCCATGTAAGACACAGGCCATCGTCTTCGCCAAAGGCAACGGCACTCCTTATGGACAACTCCAGCTCCAGGGATCCCGCATCCAATGGGCAACCACCATCAAGTACCTGGGAATCCAGTATGACAAACACCTCATCTGGAAAGACCAGGTCTGTGCTGCCTCAAGGAAAGCCAAGCAACTACTGGGCAAGCTGTACCCAATCATCAGCCGGTCCAGTAAGTTGCAACCAAAAATCAAGCTGCTAATTTATAAAACCATCGTGAGGGCAGGACTCACACACGCCTGCCCTACTTGGTCTAAACTCACCAAGACACGCACAGCTCAACTTCAGGCAGTACAGAACAAGGCCCTGAGGATGATCACGGGAGCCCCATGGTTCGTCCGAAACCGTCAATTGCATAGAGACCTCGGTGTGCCAACAATCAAGGCACACATGAGGGTCCACCAACATCAAGTTCTTCGCAAAGGCGCTACAACACCCAAACGCCACCATAAGGAGCGCATTCCACGTGCCCGCCAACGCCCGCCATCACTATCCAAGACCTTCTGACCCCATATCCGACGAAGACGATGGCCCTCCCCCACCCCCATGAAGATTGTAACCTAGATTAAGTTTAGAATTAAGTTCTAGATTAGTTTAGAATTAAGCTCTAGTTAAGTTAGATTAGTCAACAAATGTATTTTAAATTCCAATGTCCTAGGTTAAGTTAATTAGGATTACTGTATAGAACCTAGGTTAAGTAGTATAGGAATATAATCTGTCATAAATATAAGTAAGAGGCATAGCCTAACTTAAATTCAATAAAGAAAACCGACTAACTTGACAGTGTACAATGTAGATCTGAAGAAGCTGCATCGACAGCGAAACGCGTCATCGCAATTTAAATAAACCAGTGGAAATTGACTAAAAACAGTCTTTTATTACATATTTGTAAATTTTTGCTTTTTTTATGTCGGAAATGTTTAATGTCAGGTTATAGGCAGGGTCACAGGTTTCTACGAGGAATTAAAAAATATACATATATACACATGGGCACATGCACAGTGTAGCCATTCGAGTGGTGTTGTTTCAAAAATTCCTACAAGTCTCAGGATTCAGCCATTTTAAATATATTTTTTTTAAATAATCCTGATCAAATTTCGAAGAGATCGGAGCCTAATTTAATCTACCGTAACCTAATCTAACCTAACATAAAGCAAAATAATGAAAAATTAGGAAATGAAAAGTAAGTCTCTGAATCTAAAAGCCTTCAATATAACCCAACATAACCTAATCCAACCTAACACGACTTAACTAGCCTAGCATAGCATAACAAAATACAAAATAAATATATGTAAAATATATGTAAAGTAGGAAATAAAAAATAATAGTCTCTGAATCTAAAAGCCTTAAATACAACCTAACCTAACCTTACTAACCATACGTATGGTTGGTATGATTGTTCGTCTATATATTCATTCACAGAATAAAAACGTTTCTGTAATAAAAACTGTTAATTTGTCACTTTAAATACAGAAAAAAGACATTTAGCGTGGTGTCAAGTTCGTTGTAAGTTACATGGAGTGAAGTCCTTAGACTGATTTAGAGTGAATGGGAAAACCATTATGAAGAGTTACTGACAGAAAACCGCAACGAATACGAGGAGTTACAACATACAATAGAAGAAAGGGAGGACGACAACCTACTGATGATAGAAAAAGAAACCAAAAAACATATTATGAACATGAAAAATTCAAGATTGTTGTTGTTGATTTAAAAAAGGCCTACGACAGCGTGCCCCTAATGAGATTGTGGGAAACACTACAACAGAGTAATGTAAGCACCGAAATAATTAAAGCCGTAAAATCCTTATACCAAGACGCAAGAAGTAGTGTGAAAACCAAATATGGTATAACAACAGGGTTCCCGGTCACAAAGGGTCTCAAACAGGGCTGCTGTATATCCCCAACGCTATTTAAAATCTATTTGGAGAGTGCACTGAAGAACTGGAAAAGGAAATGCAGCAGTATGGGATTACCACTGGATGACGATACTACATTGTACACGCTATCATTCGCAGATGACCAGGTAGTAATCGCTCAGGACATCGATGATATGGAATACATGACACGAAAACTTATGGAGGAATATGAAAAATGGGGCCTAGAAGTCAATATTAAAAAGACCGAGTACAAGTGCGTCGGAGGACAACAGCAGGACTTGAAACTGGCCACAGGACACACCATCAAACACTGTGCCAGTTATAAGTATTTGGGAACGAGAATATCTAGGGACGGAACACTGGAAGAAGCAATATTCGAGAGGAATATCCAAGGAAGAAAAGCGATTGCAATGCTTAATAGTATACTATGGGACAAAAACATAACCATTGACAATAAGAAGAGAATTTACAACTCAATAGTGAAAAGTATAATAACTTACAGCTCCCAGATGTGGCCACTAAAGGAAAGAACAGAAAAAATTCTAAAAGCTACAGAAATGGATTTCTGGAGACGAGCAGCCAGAAAATCCAGAAAAGACCGCATACCAAATGACACGATAAGGCGAGCTTTAGAAATAAAGCACGATATAGTGGACGAAATCAGAACCCAACAGTTGGTATGGTACGGACATGTACAGAGAATGTCACAAGACCGACTACCTAAAAAGATTTTAAATTGGAACCCTCATGGAAAAAGAAAGCGAGGAAGACCACGCCAAAGCTGGAGAGCAGGAATCAACAAGGAAGTACTAGAGAGAGATCTGGAGGAGGAGGGATGGAGAAACCGGGAGGAGTGGAAATTAGGCATCGGAAGACGGAAGACGTTATAAAACCGACTGATATATATATACATATATATATATATATATATATATATATATATATATATATATATATATATATATATATATATATATAATTCAAGATCACCAGGACCAGGTAATATACCTATAGAGCTAGTAAAATATGGAGGAAAAGAAATTATAACCCGATTAACGAAGTTAATAAACCAATGTGTTAGATCAGTACAGATTTTAATAAAAAAATATTTAAAGGCATGTAGGTATTTTTGAAACAACACCACTCGAATAGCCACACTGTGCAGCGTAGAGACACCTAAAGTACTAAAGGAAAGCCGCAAGCAAATTGTACTCGTCGGAAAACGCAGACCAGGGCAACGCATTCATTCCAAAGGGACGAGGTTCTCCATATAAAAGAATTCTTGAAGAAAGTATAAGGGGTAGAAAGAATCGACTCCAGTCACCAATCGTTGTTCGATGTTCCAAGGAATAAATATTTCTGGGCAATCAAAGAGATGAGGTTCTCCATACAAAAGACTGCCTGAAAAGGGTGGTACGAAGAGTAACAAGCTGAATTTCATACTGACGTGAAGTACTAGCGCGATATGCATTTCTAGCATGCACTGCTTTAGGAGGAATTAAATGGGCTACATTCATCGAACACTTTCCATGAAAATACTTGTAGAATAGACTCAGGTCGCCAACAGTTCTTCGATGTTCCAATGAATCAAGGTTGCTGGTCAGTTTTGTGTCTCCAACTAGGGAAATAGCTCTTTTCTGAATAGCAGCGGAGCGCCAAACTTGGGAGCTGTATTCTATCGTTGGTAGAATTTGAACTTTATACAGGATTAAAAGTTGGTATAAAGTGTAAAGCCTTTTAGAAGGAAATAATATTTCCAGCTTTCGCGAAGCTCTGTTTATAATGCATGCAACATGACCTTGCCAAGACATACTGTAAGACTTTTAAATTTAAATCGCCCAGGCATTTCCAAATCGGATTAATTTTTTTTTTTCAATATAAATAAAAGACTGTTTTTAGTCAATTTCCACTGGTTTATTTAAATTGCGATGACGCGTTTCGCTGTCGATGCAGCTTCTTCAGATCTACATTTTACACTGTCAAGTTAGGTATAATGTTCACAATTTTATATAATTTCTTAATTATAATAATACACCTAATTTAAATTACATTGATAGTATTGGAAAACCTACACAGATTTGGAATTAGGAGAATAAATTCAACAATGGTGAATTACTTAAATCTACTTGGTCATTGAGTAAAGTACCTGTAGTCCTTAATCGATTTATTTGCATCGTCTCTAAAAGGTTTAATTTTAAACCTTTTTGTTGGGTGTGTAAAACTTTGAAATTCTTGTTAAATGTGTGTTTTTCTGTTAAAAGATGATTAGCATATGTTGAATTAGGTTTTCTATGGATGAAACTTTTTTGGTGTTCTGTAATTCTTTGTATAAATGTACGTCCAATTTGTCCAATGTATGTTTTAGGACATGGCCGACATGTTAATTGATAAACCCCTGATTTATTGGCTTTATTGATTTGTGGTTTGTAGTTTTTAAGATATTTCCCTATAGTATTGTTAGTCTTGTAAGCTATGTTGATATTTTTTTGATTTAAAAATTTCCCCAGTTTTTCTGTTGGTTTGCCGAAATAGGTTAAGCATTTAAATGTGGTATTTCTGTCCTTAAAACGTGGCTATATTTCTGAGATTGCCTTGTTTCTAAGTTTTTTCCTAACGATATTATTGATTAAAGTAACCGAATAACCGTTGTTAACGGCTACTTGTGCTATATAGTTTAATTCTTTACTAAAATTTTCCTCTGATAAGGGGATATTAGTTAGTCTATGTATAAAACTATGATAAGCTACGAGTTTATGATGGTTAGAGTGGTGAGAACTATTGTGAATTGTGGTGTCTGTATGACAAGGTTTGTGATATATTGCAAATTCATGTTTTTTCATGGTTTTACTGATTGTTAAGTCTAGGGATCAACTTCCTAGATTTAACAATAGCAGTATCCGACTATTTCTGTTTTTGGCCTGTTTTGGTCGTATTCTGATTGGACTATTAGCTGAATTTTGTTTTGTGAATACTATCACCATAAAGTATCTATCAAGGTGTAATACTTTGACATTGTGATAAATTTATCATGAAGAGCACGTTTCTTTAGTAGCTCTGTCGGAGACCTCAATAAGTTCGGAAGTAGTGCCTGTAGGCTCGCGTAAATATGCTGGTGGGTGGTCCTTGTGATTGTCCACATATGTGTTAAATTTTAGTGTAATCGGTCCATAAATTCAGGACTGTACCCGTCTCATGTATTCAGGACTGTAAAGTGCTTCAAACTGAGCTTTGCGTGCTTGAGGATTGGTGTAAGCACAATAAATTAGACTTGAATATTTCTAAATGTAAAATTATGTCGGTGACGAGGAAAAACCATATAATAGCATATGAATATTCACTAGGAACGTCAACTCTCGGGCGCACGAACAGTGTAAGGTACTTGGGAGTAGTATTCGATAACAAAATGAATTTTTCTAATCACATTAATAACGTAACGCTGGAAGCCAATCGTCTATATGGTTTTATAGTGCGCAACTGTAGAAGCTTTAATAGTGAACGATCTTTAATACTGCTATATGAGACTTATGTGAGATCCAAACTAGAGTATGCCTCTCTTATTTGGAGCCTATATTATTTATGCTACAAACTAATGCTAGAACGAGTTTAAAGAAGATTTCTAAAATAGTTATCATATAAGGTAGATGGTGTCTATCCAATGAGAGGTATAGAGTACTCTTTGTTATTGGAGAGATTTAATTTTCAATCACTTGAGGCTCGCAGAGAGTGTTCGTCTATAATTTTCTTGTATAGAGTCACGGAGTCATCGACTGTCCTCAGCTGCTATCGGAGGTGGCTATATTGGTGCCTAGAATTAATTCACGAAATACTGCTACTTTTGTTTGTTCATGTGCTAGGACTAATCTCAGATTAATTGAACCAATCAACGTTATGTGCAATAAATTTAACTTAATTAGTAATGAATGTGACATTTTTGCAGACACCGAAAATAAGATTCGGTCAATATGTTTAGATCATTTCACTTGATAGGACATTTATAAAAATTCTTTTAGAAGCTTGCTTTGCTTGTTGGATGTATGTAACTAGTATTTGTTTTATTTCACTTTTCTTCTAATTTGTACTGCGCTGATTCATTTAATTTCTTTATTCATTTTTCTTTCTTTCTTTCTTCTTCTTTTTTTGTTGTTTTTGTCTATTTTTGTTGTTACTTTAGTACCTTAGTTTTAACAGAAAATTTCATTGATATTCTTTCTTGTTTTCCCTGTAAATGGTTCTTACTGTTGGGAATAAAACTATTATTATTATTATTATTATAAACAAAATAATTACAATTGATTTAGTAGACAATAGTCCTGTTATCAGTTTAATCCCAACAATAACAATAGGCAACAAAAAATAACTACTTTTAGATGTATATTAATAGTGGCAAGTTAAAACTTTTTAAGCACATACATTTTTACTACTTGTCTTAAGAACTTTAAAATTTTATAATGTAAACATCTATTTAGTGATTTAATTGGACCAACATGGCTAACATATGTAATCATTGTGAAACGGCTATTGGCTGTATCAAGCCCAGTATTTCTTGGGGTGGTTTTTGCCAAAATTCTTATCACGTCGGATGTGTTGGTGTTCCGGCTGAAATCTTAAGGACTCTTAAGGCATATAAAAAACGCCCGGTTTATTTTGGTACTGTCCTGACTGCACGAAGCAGAAAGATAATTTTGAAACTATACTTATGGATAGAATTAGTAACAAAAAGGACACGTTAGTTACTGATCTTCTTCAAGTGGTTTCTGATGTTAAATCTAACTTAATTGAGAAGGTGGAAAAATCTCTTTCAGCCGTGTCTGCTTTAGAGCGTTGTTCTGAAGGTATACGCTATGCTGACGCTGTTAAGCGTAAAGCAATGGTTTCAATTAGGCCCAAGGTAGCTGGTCAATTACACAGTGCAACCAAATCTAAGATTAAACAAAACATTGACTTTGTTGATGCAAATATTCGAATGTGGAGAGTTAAAAACATTAGTGATGGAGGTATTTTGATTGAGTGTAATGGTGCAAACGATGCTAAAAAATTAAAAATCTTGTAAATAATGCTCTAAACTGATCAATATGAGATTAGGGAGGTGAGGAGTTCAAATCCGAGATTAAAGCTGGTTGGTATTGGCGAGGAGATGAGCCCTGAGGAATTGCTTGCCAAACTTAAACTACAAAATAACGTTTATGATGTTTCTAGTGAATATAAAGTATTAAAGGTATGGTCTACTAGAAAGCGGAGCGATGTTTATCAAGCAATCTTGTCTGTTGATTCCTTTTTATATTGGAAAATTCTAAATAATGGTCGGTTGCTTGTGGATTATGACTCGTGTATTGTCTATGATGCTTTAAAATTCTGTTATAAATGTAGTGGTTTAAATCATTTTTCAAAAAATTGTAAAGCCACAGTTGAATACTGTCCTAATTGTTCTCTAAATCATAGTATTTCTAAATGTAAATCTGATTATTTTAAATGCATTAACTGTGTTAATGCAAAAGTTGAAACAGATATTAACCATGCAGCGTGGAATGCAGTTAAATGTCCTATTTATAAAACGAAGTTGGATGCTTTTAAAACATCTCTTGCATATAAAATATATCAATCAAGTGGGGTCGAGATCATTCGGGCGCAAACTTAAAGAATTTTCTGTTTATTATCGGAATGAACGTGGTTTGAAGAGTAAAACACATGTCCTGTGAATTTTTTTGCTAAGTTCTTCCAATCGGCATATATTGATTCCTCTATGTTTCAGAACAACCCTCCTGATAACTACTCACATCTCTCTCTCTCTCTCATCTCTTATTATTAACAACATGGAGATGGTCTACCAGCTTTTTTTATTTGGGATTGCGCAACTGTGTTGTCCAAGCCTCTCACGTTTCTTTCCAATCTGTGTTTAAAATCATCGTCCTTTCCACAAATCTGGAAGAAGTATTCAAAAAGGGTGATAAGAGCCTCATTGAAAATTACAGACCTGTGGTAATATTGAACAACTTTTCAAAGGTTTTCGAAATTGTGCTCTATGACATTATATTTAATCATGTTAAATTTTTCATAACTGAAAGCCAACATGGATTCTTTCTAGGGCGTTCAACCATTACCAATTTAGTTACAATTACTCAATTTATTTCGGAAAGTATGGACACTGGAGGAAAAGTCGACGTAGTTTATACAGACTTCTCAAAGGCTTTTGACTGTATTCTGCTTGAAAAACTCTCAAAATGTGGAGTTAATGGCAATTTATTAAACCTGCTGAGATCTTATTGAATTAGTCGTCAACTGAAAAATTATCGTGGTTTTGAGTCGGTCATTATTAATGCTACCTCTGGTGTTTCTCAAGGGTCTATCCTAGGATCGTTATTATTTAACATATTTATAAATAACATCACCAGTGGCCTTACCTCGTCCTCTTTGCTTTATGCTGACGATCTGAAAATATACGGATGCATAGACTCTCTCCATGATTGTGTAACTCTTGGGGATGATCTAGATACTTTAAATCGTTGGTGTATTCGTAATAACTTATATTTGAACACAAAGAAATGTTTTTCTATGTCATTCACTCCAAAGAAATTACCAGTAAATTTTTTATATAATTTAAACCATAATGATCTTGAAAAATGTTATCGTTAGGTCTTGGTGTAACGTTCGATGCTAAACTCAGTTTTGTGGACCATATAAATGAGACCATTGCTTCTTCTTATAAGTGCATGGGTTTCATCATGAGAAATTCTAGAGACCTTTTAAACATTAAAGCCCTTATCATTTTATTCAATGCTTTGGTTCGTTCTAAACTAGAATATGGTTTAGTTATCTGGTACTTAACTTATGAGATCCACAGTAATCACATTGAAAAAAATCCAAAGACGATTTGTGAAGTTCCTCTGGTTTAAATTAGATGGTATTTATCCACCATTGGGTTTCCCTAATGATGTTCTATTAAAAAGATTCAGTATTGTCAGCCTTTCTCGGTGTAGAGAATATGCTACAATCTTGTTTTTATATAAAATCTTGAATAACAAAATCGAATGCACTGGTACCCTCTCAAGTATTAGGTTCCGTGTGCCATCTCAACACAAGCCATTCCCATTTCTACATGCCTGTTCCAAGAACAAACTTGTTGATGTATTCGCCGCTATACGTTATGTGCATGAATTATGAAAGGGTCAAACATATAGTTGATATCTTCTGTTGCAGTATAACATCTATAGGTAGGTCATGTGTGGATTAGTTCTTTCTCTTTTTTTTGGTTTTCATAAGACTGTAGTGTAGTTATTAGAATTATTACAATACTTATTTATTTGTATTTGTTATATTTGAATGTTCCTATCATATAATCAGATTGTTCTGTAGGATAGTTATATTAAATAAATAAATAAATAAATACAGTTTTTTCTTTAGTGACAAAACATTAAATTTAAATATATAATAAAGGACTGTTTTTAGTCAATTTCCACTGGTTTATTTAAATTGCGATGACGCGTTTCGCTGTCGATGCAGCTTTTTCAGATCTACATTTTACACTGTCAAGTTAGGTTTAATGTTCACAATTTTATATAATTTCTTAATTATAATATTACACCTAATTAATTAATGGTGAATTGCTTAAATCTACCTGGTCGTTGAGTAAAATACCTGTAGTTCTTAATCGATTTATTTGGATTGTCTCTAAAAGGTTTAGTTTTAAACCTTTTTGTTGGGTGTGTAAAATTTTGAAATTCTTGTTAAATGTGTGATTTTCTGTTAAAAGATGATTAGCATATGTTGAATTAGATTTTCTATGGATGAAACTTTTTTCGTGTTCTGTAATTATTTGTATAAATGTACGTCCAGTTTGTCCTATGTATGTTTTAGGACATGACCCACATGTTAATTAATAAACCCCTGATTTATTGTCTTTATTGATTTGTGGTTTGTAGTTTTTAAGATATTTCCCTATAGTATTGTTTGTCTTGTAAACTATGTTGATATTTTCTTGATTTAAAAATTTCCCCAGTTTTTCCGTTGGTTTGCCGAAATAGGTTAAGCATTTAAATGTGGTATTTATGTCCTTAAAAACGTGGGTATATTTCTGAGATTGCTTTGTTTCTAAGTTTTTTCCTAACGATATTATTGATTAAAGTAACCGAATAACCGTTGTTAACGGCTACTTGTTTTATGTAGTTTAATTCTTTAGTAAAATTTTCCTCTGATAAGGGGATATTAGTTAGTCTATGTATAAAACTATGATAAGTTGCGAGTTTGTGATGGTTAGGGTGGTGAGAACTATTGTGAATTGTGGTATCTGTATGACAAGGTTTGTGATATATTGCAAATTCATGTTCTTTCATGGTTTTACTGTTTGTTAAGTCTAGGAAGTTGATTTTCCCTTCGACTTCTTCTTCCATTGTAAAACTAATATTTCTATGTAAAGAATTAATATACTGTAAAAAGTGAGTTAATTGTCTGTCCGTACCTGTAAAGCCTGAAACTTATTTCCAAGTGTTCCTCCAGACGAAACAATTATTTTAATAGAGAACCTATTAACCAAAAACAAAGTAAATGAAGTTATAAAAATCGACATAATTAATTTATTAAGAACTTGCCTAAGACAAAATTATTTTTCATTTAACAATACATTCTACAATAGTAAGGAATGGTTAATTATGGGGAGTCCATTAAGTCCATTACTTGCCGAAATTTTCATGGACAGCATTGAAACAATGATATTTAACAACCATATTAACAATAGTAATAATTATCTTTACTGGTATCGATACGTAGACGATATAATTGTATGCTTTACAGGTACGGACAGACAATTAATTCACTTTTTACAGTATATTAATTCTTTACATAGGAATATCAGTTTTACAATGGAAGAAGAAGTCGAAGGGAAAATCAACTTTCTAGACTCAACAATAAGTAAAACCATAAAAAAAAACATGAATTTGCAGTATATCACAAACCTTGTCATACAGATACCACAATTCACAATAGTTCTCACCACCCTAACCATTACAAACTCGCAACTTATAGTTTTATACATAGACTAACTAATATCCCCTTATCAGAGGAAAATTTTACTAAAGAATTAAACTACATAAAACAAGTAGCCGTTAACAATGGTTATTGGGTTACTTTAATCAATAATATCGTTAGGAAAAAAAACTTAGAAACAAGGCAATCTCAGAAATATACCCACGTTTTAAGGACAGATATACCACATTTAAATGCTTAACCTATTTCGGCAAACCAACGGAAAAACTGGGGAAATTTTTAAATCAAAAAAATATCAACACAGCTTACAAGACAAACAATACTATAGGGAAATATCTTAAAAACTACAAACCACAAATCAATAAAGACAATAAATCAGGGGTTTATCAATTAACAAGTGGGTCATGTCCTAAAACATACATAGGACAAACTGGACGTACATTTATACAAAGAATTACAGAACACGAAAAAAGTTACATCCATAGAAAATCTAATTCAACATATGCTAATCATCTTTTAACAGAAAATCACACATTTAACAAGAATTTCAAAATTTTACACACCCAACAAGAAGGTTTAAAACTAAACCTTTTAGAGACAATGCAAATAAATCGATTAAGTACTACAGGTACTTTACTCAACGACCAGGTAGATTTAAGCAATTCACAATTATTGAATTTATTTTTCTAATTCCAAGTCTGTGTGGGTTTTCCAATACTATCAATGTAATTTAATTAGGTGTAATATTATAATTAAGAAATTATATAAAATTGTGAACATTAAACCTAACTTGACAGTGTAAAATGTAGATCTGAAGAAACTGCATCGACAGCGAAACGTGTCATCGCAATTTAAATAAACCAGTGGAAATTGACTAAAAACAGTCTATTATATATTTATAATGAATTTCCATCAAGTAGAAGCCACAACCATGCAAAACATTAAATTTAGTATTTATTTTATAACTAAATGTTTAAATAGAAACTACTGGATAAATAAATAACTTTGTCAATTTTTTAAAACAGTAGTATATTTATCCAGGTGACTGGTTTTACTTAATACTACAACCAGTAAAAAATGACCTAAGTTGGAAAACACACTGTATAAAATATCTACAATATTTTAGTCATAATTTCTAAACAGATTTTTTGCATTGGTTATGGTAAGACGTAAAAAATAAAATGACTGATATCGGGGTTGTGCTCGAGCCAATCCTGTCCCTCGTACGAAGTCGGGTAAAAGTTCCAGCCTCCATGAAAATCGAGAAGAAAATCCTACACACCTGTCCGTTACATTCAACAAACCGCCAAATTCACGGAAACCTTTTGAATACATTGCAAAACTTTTATTATAATAGGCGGAACGTTGCCGTCGGTTCACAATGCATAATTGAAAAGCTCCTTCCTGGAAAGGCTCACTGGAAAATATGAGAGGCAGTAAATTCCACAGTGTTAAATGGCTTTAGGTGGAAATTTTCAATTTAGTTCTTTAGTGATGGAGTTATTAAAGTTTACTGAGAAAGCCCGCTTCTGCTAAAATAAACTTCCAGCGGCGGCAAAAAAAAAATTAGTACGAAAATTGTACCGTTCTGCCGATAAATGTTGTGCTGCAGGAACGCGATAATTGCTGCTAGATAGATGACTGGTAATACAACGAATTGTGGAATCTCAGCGAGGTACCAAACGCTCGCAAATGTACCATACAGGGATATGTCAGTGGGATACGGAATTGGACATCAGTGTTACAACTAAGACACGGACTGGACAGATCAAAGAGGGGGGGTGTTATAGTTTTGGGGACTCTTTATTTAAAATAAAATAAAATTATATTACAATTCGAGAACTACAATGCAGATAAAAACATATCAATACAAATGTACATTAAAGACCACCACGCACTAGTTAAGTAACTTAAGGGTTGAGACTCACCCCTGTAGGGTATAAAAACCACCCCCGCCTACGGAGGTATCTTGTAAGTTTCAACAACGACGAAAAAAGTTCAGGCTTTTGTAGTTTAGGCAGGGTGAACAAATATGGAGTAGATTCGCTTGAACCACCGATACACGACTATAAACTACCCTTAGAGAGTGATAGAAACTACACCTACGCTCTAATGAAGCACATGGATTTTATTGAAATTCGGAAAGGATCAAGTACTTTTATCTCATTGTGCCAAACATTCAAGACAACTAGATCATCTTCCTAATAAGGTCGAAAATTATCCCTAGGAGGGGGGAACTACCTCCTGGGATTGATCAATCTTAGAAGTTTTAGCATCTGAAAAAAAAATACAGGCTGTATTAGTCCATCCTGCCTGAAACTACGAAAGCCTGTATTCTTGTTCTCAGATGCTAAAACGTCTAAGATTCATCAATCCCAGGCGGTAGTTCCCCCTCCTAGGGATGATTTTCGACCTGAAGATGATCTAGTTGCCTTGAATATTTGGCACAATGAGATAAAAGTACTTGATCCTTTCCAAGTTTCAATAACATCCATGTGCATCATTAGAGCGTAGGGGTAGTTTCTACCACCCTCTAAGGGTAGTTTATAGTCGTGTATCGTTGGTTCAAGCGACTTTACTCCAAATTTGTTGATCCTACCTCAAACTACAAAAGCCTGAATTTTTTTTGTCGTCATTGAAAATTATGTGATGCGAATAAATAATAGTCGTTGGGGGCCAAATCTGGAGAATACGGCGGATAAGGAAGCAATTCGAACTTCAATTCATGCAATTTTTGCCATCGTAACCATTGACTTGTGACACGGTGCATTGTCTTGATGAAAGAGCACTTTTTTCTTGTTCATTTGGGACCGTCTCTTTGCGATTTCTGCCTTCAAACGCACCAATACCTTCATATAATATTCGGTATTAATGGTTTTTCCTTCCTCAGCATAGTCAATGAAAATTATTCCATACGCATCCCAAAATACAGAGGCCGAAACCGTCCCAGCCGACAGTTGTGTCTTTGGTCACTTCGGGTGGCTTTCACCGGCTGTTGTGCAGTCAGCTGACTGCCGATTTGATTCCGGTGTGTAGTGGTGGATCCATGTTTCATCCATTGTCACAAATCACATGAAAAAATCCTTTTTATTGCGCTTAAAAACCGGTCCAAACAGCGCTCAGAATCATCAACACTGATGATTCTGAGTGAGCAAACGCGGTACCCATTTCGAACAAGAGCCCAAATGTTCATGCAAAATTTGACCAAGACGTTCTTTTTATATCTTTAGAGTGCCAACTATGTCACGCAATTTCACTTTACGAAAACAATTTTGTAAATTTTTTGACCTCATTTGGGCGTCCAGAGCGTTCAGCATCATTTGTATCTGTACGACCGCGTTTAAATTCAGCATATCAGTAAATGATGAGTGATTTTCCAGGGGCAGAGTCCCCGTAACACTTAACAAGCCACTGCTTTGCTTGAACGGTATTTTTTTCCCATCAAGAAACAGTGTTTAATCAACACACGAAATTAGATTTTTCCACTGTTTTGAAAATATCAAAAGTAGCCTGACTAAAACCACTGGAACTTGTAAATTAATCGTCGAAATATCATGAAATTTTGACACGTATCGTTTGAAGGTTGGTAGTTTTTAAAAATCATATGGATTTTTTGAAAAGAGCGACATCTATGTGTCAGATTAAAAACTTTTCAATCTACGTGTTTCACTAAATTCATGTGTCTTGGTTTGTGGTAATGAACTTTTTTTTGTGTGTGTAGCTGTGTAATTATACACTGGTAGCAAAAAAATCAGCTCAAATGATTTTTCTTCATTTAATACCGATTTAATTTTCAAACAGTGGTATTAGTTTTGCCATAATTATGCTGATTTTCTACTCTTCCCAATAATGCCAAAAACTTTAGATTTTCAAAAAGTTTTTACTGATTAAAACGGTTTTACTCAATAGTAACGTTTTTTGCTCGCTCAGCCAGATACTCGTGCACTATTGATCCATATAAAAATATATGCAACTACATTTTCCTATAATCCCTTTATCGGAACTTGAACCGTCAACATCTCTGCTATACCACCCCGGAAGATGCGACACAAGTCATTGCCTTATTGCAAGAAGGGCATAGCTAACGTCTAGTCGCTGCGGAACTGTACCTGAGCCCGTCAGCTGTCTCCAAAGTCTACAGACGTTACCAAGAGACTGGCTGGTGCTGCATTACTGAAACGGTCGCCGGAGGAGGTTCTGTCATGGTGTGGGGAGGCATCTCACTGGATACAAAAACCGATTTTTGTTTTCATGACTGATGAGAGATTAACTGCTCATCGGTACATCGAGGAGATCCTGCAGGAACACACCGTTCGTTACACTAGATTTGTTGGCGACAGCTTCGTGCGAATGTACGACAATGCGAGGCCACATGCTGCAGCATCGGGCCGGCAATACCTGGCAGAAGTGGGAATACCCACATTAGACTGGCCTGCGCGGAGCCCTAACCTCAACTCAATCGAGCTAGAAATCTAACCCCTGTATCGCTAAGGGACTTAACAATTGCGATTGCGGAAGAGTGGGGAAGAATCCCACAGACAGTGGTGAGTCCAATCCATCAAAAACCGACTGGAAGAAGTAATAAGGGCTAGGAAGAGTAATACAAAATATTGATTTTGGTTTTTATCAATAAATTTAATTGTTAAACTTAAAATTTGTTTAATTTTTCCTTTCTCTTAACCCTATTTTCAATCCTTGTTTCCTCTTTCAATCATTTTAAACAGTAAAAAACATGAGTTATACTATTGAATTTGGTATCATTAGAAAGATAATAGAAAGGGCTTTAAATAATACTAAAATCTGTAAAAATATATGAACACTAAATTCTAGGATCCGTGTTAAATGAAGCCAAATAGTTTGAGTCGGTTTTTTTGCTCACCAGGGTAGTTTCCTTCTGTCACTGTTCCTCAGCAATCCGTGATCACGTACTAGCAGTCGTCCGTAGAAAACAGTCCTGCTGGAACCGGTTGTCTATTAGCACAAGTTGTATATATTAATTTTATTCTGCATTTTACAAAAATAGCGTTTCCTTCATTTTTCTTCTATTCTATATTAAATTTTATTTAATTACGCCCATTTATCACAAAAATTCTTTCTATAAACATTTAATTAATAAATCATTGGGCCTAAAAGGTAAATGAATATTATCATGGCCTGCTCTAATGTCAGCTCATTTCTCCCCGGAGCTTGGAAATTAAACCAGGTCACTGGATTCTGCGAAACGGTTCCCTGCGCTCGACCTGACAACACGGAAACGGGAAATTTCGACATGAAACAATCACAATGCGAGTGATTTCGACACAGGAAATTAGGACTTTAATCGTTTATGGAATGTTTATTCAGAAACGTCACATCTTTATATTACCGACAGTTATCCTCGATTGTCAAAATAGTTTATCAATTTCTGGAAATCATTGCAGCCTTAGTGCTCGTTTATTTAGAAACGTCAAATCTTTAAAGTACTGATAGTTGTCCTAAATCAGGGGTGCTCAAACGGTCAATCGCGATCGACAAGTCGATTTGCGAGTGCTTTTTGAGTCGATCTCGAGAAAAAAATTCCGATATAGAACTATTCACAGATTTTGTTTTAGGTAACTAAAACAAAATGTAATGAATAAACTACTAAAATTTATTCGATCCACAATTAGGCCAGAATAACCCCCTCATCACTTTCTTTTATCGTAATAACCCCCTGCTGGCGACAAAAGGCGGCTTTATCAAAGGAACGCGCGGTACTTGTCAAAGAAAAGCCGCGTTTTTGATTCCCGCCGATTTTTCTAGAAACTTCGGGCGGCGTGTTTGACGGGAACATTCGAGACTTCGTTCGCGCCGATATAAATGTTGCGCCTGCAGGAATAGGAGTCAGTCTGAGTTGTAACTTGAAGGCGATAAATCGATACAAAGTTTATTAATAAATAGTCCAAAATGAGTGCGACGAAGAAAAGTAAAACTTATCATTTTAATAACGATTGGGAGGAAGAATTTTTCTTTTGTATGGTAAAGGATAAGTGCATTTGTCTCATTTGCCGTGCGTCAGTTGCAATACCTAAGCGTGGGAACTTAGAGAGGCACCAAAAAACTGTTCATAAAAAGGATTTTCCGTCACAGAGTGAATTAAGAAAACGAAAAGTACGTGATTTGATAACTTGTTTGAAAAAAGAACAAACCATGTTCACAAGACCAGCCAAACAATCAAAAGCTGCAACGATCGCGTCATTTAAAATATCTCATATATTGGCGAAACACAAGAAACCATTTGATGATGGATTGGTTGTGAAGGAATCATTTATTGAAGCGGGTGAGACTTTATTTGGAGATTTTAAAAATAAAACAGAGATTATGTCTGCTATTAGAGAAATTCAGTTATCTCGTCCGACTGTCACAAGGCGTGTTGAAGTCATGAGTCAGGACATGGCAGATAAAAACTAAAACATGATATCATGGAATGTATATACTTTTCTTTACAGTTCGACGAATCCACCGATATGACAGACACTGCCCAGCTGTGTATTTTTATTCGAATGGTATTCAATGACATGTCGGCTAAGGAAGAGTTTTTGACAATGATTCCTCTGAAAGGAAAGACCCGTGGCGAAGATATATATGACGTTTTCTTCAATTTTGTAACAATCTACAAGCTACCAATTTATAAACTAGTGTGCATTACAACCGATGGAGCACCAGCAATGACTGGAAACAAAAACGGTTTTGTGGCATTGTGTCGAGCTAATGATGATTTCCCTTCATTTTTCTCCTTTCATTGCATTATACTGTGACGTCTTTTTATGACATGCTAAACTGTCCTCAGTTTGAGGCATATTTTTCCGTACCCTGTGAGAAGTTGTTTGTCCCACGCTTGAGCGCAATTTTGTAAGGTGTGCTAATTTTGCTTTATTTTTCGCCCCATGTAGACTGCGTCATTTTGTAACATTTTTAAATACTGGGACGCCCCAAGCTTGAGCACAATTTTCTTGCAGCCCCGCTTTAATTTCTGATAATGAATTGAGTGAGACCTGATTTTAAAAGAACTAAAGAAATTAAAGAAATACTAGCTCAGTTTTCCTTGGTAGAGAGATATGGGTAAGAGATAATTTTTGTACGTCTTTTTGGAATTTAATTCTATTTTTAAAGAAACCTCAGTTGTACGACTTTTTTTTTGGGCACCACTCATTTTAAAATAGAAACGGTTTAACTTCAGCTAAGAAAAATGAGAAAAAACTGAAGTGTTTTATGGATATTACTAAAAAGAAATTAGTCTAGCACAACTGATCCTGAAAAGAAAAATAAATATTCAGTGAGACACTAGCTTTAATCAACAAAAAAAGAATTTATTCATGTTTTTAAAATGAAAATAAAAAGTTCTAACCTTTACAGTTATACCAAAAAATTCTAGCCTAAATAGTAGTTGTTACATTTAAATTTTAAACCTTTACAACCCCCGAAGGCGAGACATCGTGTTTTACACTTCACTTTTTTGTCTGTTATACGTTGCTGTTAATGCACTACTCTCAAATAAGTCTATTGGAGGGAGTTTTGTTGACTTACTGTTTTTCAGTCCTGCTGTGATGGACTTCGCCCGATTTCACACTTTTTCTTAACACTTAGAAGGCTCACTACAGCTTTTATTGTCGAAACTGGTACTTTTATTTAGCGGCTTCTGAAGAAAATTAGCCTACTTCGGCTAGATGGAAAATAGCCTCTCGGCTAGACGGTACTGCCTGGTCTGCGGCTCGATCGAAAAAAAGCCTCGCTGGTAGTTTCTCAGGCCCTTAAATAATCGTGCGATTTTTGCCGGTAATATCCGGACGCTCCAATCAAAACTCCGGGTCAAACATTTCGCCAATCGCGGCCTGGCGGTAGGTTCGATCAGCAACCCGCACCACACAGTATATACTGAATGTCCTGAAACTTTTGTTTAATATACCGGTCGATGTTTTAAAATAAAAATAAATACAATTTGAAGTGAAAAATCAGTAACATTGCATGGTCTTAAAATCCAGGAAAAAATGAATGTTACATTTACCCCCTTCCAAAAAAAATAGACTACACTAGTCTATTAAACTAAGGCTACTGATGAAAAGGTACAAAGTGGTACACTATCACTTAATACTAAGGTCAGAACTTAAAACAAAATTACAAACTTCGGTCCTTACTACTAGACTTAATTCTATTAAGCACTAATATTAAGTACAATGAAAACCAAATGAAAATTTTTGCATGTACACAAGAATCTTATAACTAGACTTAACTTAATTAAGCACTAAGGTTAAGTACTTCAAAAAAGCAAATAAAAAATCCTTGCATGAACATAAGAAATACCTGTTCAAAGTAACAATCGCGGTCTTCTTATATAAAAGAATCAGCTCTGTTATTGTTACCAAAACAAAAAAATAACTGTCTAGACTCTTGTCTAAATCAAAAAAAAGTGAACTGAAATAAAATATGAACACCCCCCTTAAAATCTTTTAAGGATTGTCTGAAAATTTTTTTTATTTCAGCAAAAGAAATTTATAAAAATTCTTAAATAAAGAAAAAAAATAAAAAAAATGATTCTAGTGCAAACACTTACACTAAAAAGAAAAAGTCTTGTCAGACCATTTAGCACAAGGCCAAAAAAAAATAATATCTGGATAAATATCCAGACAAACGCTCGGGAAAAATCGCTATCCATGCTCTAGCTCATCGCTAAGAGGACATTCTAAATCTAGTATCACTACTAGTCGCACTCAGAAAATAATCGCACTCTATATCGCAATGTCGACGTCCTAAGACATCTAGACATGCTAAAGTCGCTAGGGAAAACGCTCTGGTTGATCGCCAGAAAACACGTCAGCTCATCGCCAACAAAACACTCTGGTATCGCCAGAAAAAACTCGGCTCCTCGCCAAGAAAACACTCTGTAAATAGTCCTCGACTACACAAAGTCTGCGTTCTAAAAGAACAAACTCGCCATGAACATAGTGAGCAGCTATAAAAGCTAACTAAATCACTATAAGCGCAGTGAATAGCTACAAAAGCTAAAATTCACTCTTAACACAGTGAATAGCTATAAAAGCTAAAATTCACTCTAAACACAGTGAATAGCTATAAAAGCTAAAATTCACTCTAAACACCGTGAATAGCTATAAAAGCTAAAATTCACTAAACTGAATGATCCTGCTTCAAAAAGCAATGTTCACTAAGAACAGAATGATTAGTCCGCGCGCAACTAACATTCTAGGAAACATTCCCAACATAACTATGTGAGACAGCAAGCCTCGAAATAGGACCTCCCTAAAGTCATAATCCTATATATGGGAGTCCATAAACAAAACGACTCAAAATCTCGCATTTTGAGCACATGCCCTCAGGCAACCAACATACACTTAAATATATACAGAAATATGTACAGAAATATATACAGGAGTTCAAATCCCAAACTCTTGGTTATGATAACTCCATACTGAGCTTGGTGAAAGCTCTTAGCAAAAGCTAATCAAATCTTCGGCACATCGCACCAAAGTGACAAATCTGCCTAGAAACATGAGCCAGAAGAAACGCCCTCCGTCATTCTTCAGGGTGGCTACACTGAGATATAAAACTTAACCAGCATTGCGCCTCTTCAAGTTGCATGAAGAACCCTCGTGTACTGGTCTCGCCCTAGAACAACAACGAAAAACATTCAATCCATCCCACATAACAGGAGACAAACACCTCACCACGATATACTGAATGGTGGAGACAATTAAATACAGAAATGGTGACCCTGGAGTCCACCAACAAAAGGGAGTAGATTATAGCATCCACTAAACTAAAACGGTGTCTACCACACCACCATAAGTCAAAAAAAAATTAATCATTAGGGTGTTCCGAAACACACTACTGCCAACAGCCTGTCACCACTAATAGGCTAATTGGAGCTGAGGTCGACTACAGTAGCTAGGCTCTCCTTTGGTTCAAATAGAAATAAACCATTGGGTAACAAAACCCCTTAAGGTCCCAAAGGTCAAACGTTCACCCCCCATAGACTACCCTTCCAATCAGTCTGTTCCTCAGGAAGACTAACTCCCTGCCAAACGTCGTAACGGCATCTGTTAGCACCCGGTGCATCACAGCCTGTAAAAACAGATAACTCATGGGATACAACCTAAAAGGTTTACAAGGTTGACTTAACCAAGCTTCTAACGAAATTTAAAAAAACGAAAATGAGCTTAAAAAGCTACATGAAGCAAAAATTTCTCAAATTTTCGGTGGCAACGCAACAAAACTTTTGAAGACGACAAGAGCTTTTTCCAGCTTAATCAGAAACAAGAAGAAAACATCGTTGACAGCTAAAAAATATTCGATCATGGTGTTAATCGTCTCCCTAGACAATAGCCTCTAGAAGAAACTGCTACAGGTATCAGGCATAACCGTTTTCTGTCAGCCCAAACTTCTAGATTACCTCTTGGAAATCTAAAAATTCGGTTAGGAATCTTCCTTCACTGCGCTTAGCCTCTCTTGACAAGGTTCTCATCTCGGTATCAGATTTTGATCATTTCTTTGTGAAACGACTGTCTTACTCTGCTCTCATCTCCTGTAAATGATCAGCCTTTAGTTCTCCTGCAGGACTTCAATTTCCTATCAATCTGATAGTATACCGTAAAAAACTCAACATACGCCTATGAGTCCATGCAAAAAATTTTTTTTAAAAAATTAGTGACTCAAAGGTAACGTTTAAACGGCTCTGAAAAAAATAGAAAATACCCTCAGTTAGTCAATTCAGAAGAAGATCTAAACCAAAATAATCCAAGTCTTAGACTTACAGGATAAACCAAAATCAATTTACTCTTAATTGCACCCAACATATACCATTAAGGTAATAAAAATACACCCACTCGGGTAACAAACTTTGAAATTGCTCATAAAAAAAAATTTTTGACTCAACATCATACTACACGAGCTACATCTTGCGCTTGTCCTAACTCAAGATCACCTTGGATTGCCTCTAATCAAAATTTCGCTTCCAAGTGCCAAGAACTGGATATTATTTGGGGTCATAAGCAAATCAGATCCGGCGACCACCGAGATACCAGTCTTATGATATATCCTGAGTGTGACTCCTTCGCAAGCTCGCAACAGCTGAGTCGATGCTAAACATCAACCACAATCAACCTAAGTTTGGGATATGGCCAATACCCAAAACCTTAGCACAAAACTATAAAAGTAAGCTATCCTCAGCTCAACTTTTATAACAGGCAAAAAAACGAGGTCGTCACCTCTACAGAGCAACATCAAAAAAAAAATTTAAGCAATTAAGATAATGTAAATATAAATTATTCTTCTTCTGACAAACTTTCATTAGGGTTAGGTTCATTGAATGGTTTTAAGTCTTTAATATGCCATCGTCCTATTTTAGTCCCATCTAAATTAACTAAACCATAAACTAAATCTGAAATCTTTTCTCTAATCACGCAATGCACATACTTAGGTACCAACTTAGATGTGAATTTATCAGCTGCACTGGAAAGAATTTTATTTTTTCGCCAAACGTGATCACCTATATTAAAGGCAAAATCCCTTTTTCTAAGGTTGTAAGACTTACTGTTCCGTTCATAAGCCTTATGTATCCTACTACGCACGTCGGTGAAAATATCTTTTAAACCTTTTAAATTTTCGGCGTACGCACCCCTGTTACCCGGAATTATTTCGCTGTCAACATTGACATCCAAATCTAAGTTTTTATAATATGATCCAGATAGAGGTATATGTCTGCCGTAAACTAAGAAAGACGGTGTGAACCCTGTTACTTCGTGTCTTGCCGTATTTATCGCTTGTTGGATTTTGGAAATATTGTCATCCCAAGTGTCATGTGAATCCACGTAACTTCTTAAAGCGGTCCCGACTGTTCGGTTATTACGTTCCACAAAATTACATTGGGGAGAGTACACGGGATTAAAACGGATGTTAAAACCATAAGTTTCACTTAAGCTCTTAAGACACTCAGAAGTAAACTGAGTACCGTTATCGCATATCGAAAGCGATGAAACTCTGTGGATTAGAAAAATATCGTTTTCTAAAATTTTCAAAAAGCATTCGGCTTTAGAGCTTTTCAAAGGAAATAACACGGTATACTTTGTTAACCAGCAAGAAATTACGAAAAGTCATTTATTTCCTTGTTTTGAACGTGGAAATGGACCTACTAGATCAGCTGCTATGACTTGAAAAGGGTAATTAACCGTTTTTCCTCTTTTCCCATCAGTCCCATAGGTAGTGCATTTGGAGATTTCTGCGCTCCACATACTTCACAAGTCCTCACAAACTTTAAGATATCAAAACGCATTATGTTGTCTCAACCTAATCGCCCAACGCGCTAGTTTGCCACTAGGGTTTTTAATAGAATTAAGCCACAATAAACTATAATGATCTGTTATGACCGTGAAAGGAACACCTTCTATGTAAGGTCGAAACTTTTCGATGTTAAAGAGTACTGCTAAACATTCTTTTTCAACAACCGAATAGTTACGTTCAGCCTTTGATAAAGTTCTACTGGCATACGCTATCACCCTTTCCTCACCATTGATTTTCTGTGTTAGGACGCCCCCTAAACCAGTATTAGAAGCATCACTAGAAATATAAAACTGTTGGGAAAAGTCTGGTTGGGATAAAATGGGAGCTGAAACCAATAGTTCTTTAATCTTTATAAAAGATTCTTCGGCTGCCTTTGTCCAATCTATCGATTGTCCTTTTTTTCGTCCTTTCAAAAGATCATTAATAGGCGACAACAGGGTAGAAAAATTCTCGATAAAACGTCTATACCATGAACACATTCCTACGAAGCGCTTAACTTCCGTAGTATTAGTAGGTCTCGCATAATTAACCATGCTTGCTACTTTATCCGGATCGGTACGCAAGGAATTTGAGCCTACAATATAGCCTAAAAACTTTAGAGAAGTTTTGAAAAAATCACATTTGCTCAAATTTATCGTCAGTCCGGCCTCTTTCAATTTATCTTTTACTTCCTTAAGTAAGCGAATATGCGATTCGAAGTCTTCCGATGTTACTAAAATATCATCAAGATAGGTAAAAATATGTGGCTCATATTTCGGACCAAATATGGCGTCCACTAAACGTTGCTGAGTTTGAGCAGCGTTCTTAAGACCAAACGGCATAGTGACGAACTGAAATAGACCTCGGCCTACTACTGCAAAAGCGGTCTTTTCTTTAGAGGATTTGTCTAAAGGAATTTGCCAGAAAGCCTTTCTAAGGTCTATCGAAGATACATACTTAGCATTCCTGAGTGATGTCAAAATTCTGTCGATGTTCGGTAATGGGTAGTTATCAAATTTGCTGACCTCGTTGAGCTTTCTTCCGTCAAAGCACAGACGATACTGTCCATCGGCCTTTTTCACCAATAAGATTGGAGAACACCAAGGACTGTTTGATTCTTCAATCACTCCGAGTTTCAACATTTCGTCTAACTCTTTATTTAATACTTTTGACATATAAGGAGACATGGCGAAGGGCCTTGTCTTTACAGGACTGGCATCAGCCGTATCTATAGACATCTTGATTTTATTCGTTCGGCCTAACCTATCTTTACTACTTATTTCATTGAAAGAGCTTATTACTTTTTCTGCTTTTAAGCGTTCCGTCCGCGAGAGATCATCTAGGGTACATAGACGCGAGAAAAGGTTTTCAAAAGAACTTTCTGAATAACAATCTTTAAAACTTGTTTGAGAATTGACTTCTAGGGACTGTGGATACCACGAATTATTTTTAAAATTTACTAAAATTCCGAATTTTTGTGCAAAATCACATCCTAGAACCAAAGTATGTGATAGAGAAGGTACTACTAGAGCAGAGATTACTAAACAATGACCATTGCAGACTAGCGGCAACTCAACCGTACCTAAAACTTTTAGACGGCTGCCATCTGCAGTGGTAACACTTCTATTTTTGACGTGGCATATTTTTATACTTAAACGACTTAAAATCTTAATACCATTCTGACCTACAACGGAGGCATTTGCACCAGAGTCAAATAAAGCCGAGAAATGGGCACCTAATAGATTTATCTTGATATGCGGTCTGTTGTCTAAATATTTATGCACGAATAAAGGAGACATGTGACCATTTGGAGAAGCAGGAGTTTTAACTTGAGAAGGATAATTTTTATTAGACTTAAAAAAATCAGAAACTTTTTGTAACCATTTAGTCCAATCCGATCTACTGGAATATTTTTGTTCGTCCGTGTTTCTAGAACGTTTTGGATTAGGGGCTTTACTGCGAACATGAGCTTGTGACTTAGCCGAAAGATTAGAGGCTTTTTTTGTTGGACTTAGGATATCCGCCTCGGTAATATACCGTCCTTACTCGTTTTTTGTACATTTGGGGCATGATGTTAGTCTCACGCCTGTTGTTCCACATTTGAAACAAAATACCCTCTTTGGTGCTGTACAATTTTGGTAAGTGTGATTCGGGCCTGTGCAATTCCAACACGTGAAAATTGCCTTAGGTGAAACCGGCTTGTCGTTCACTTTAGCTGCAGTGTCGCTAATTTTAGAGTCATCATCTTTTCCTTTACCCGTTTTCTGGTTACTCCTAGGGTTCCGATTTACATTCCCAACTTTATTTGTCGAGACTCCACTTCGGCCATTTGGATTATACTTTACCTGATGTATATTAGTTTCGCTTTTTGGTCTGCTCTTTCCTAACAAATAATCGGACTCTTCAAGTTTTCTACATAACCCGGCGAGTTCGGCTACCGAATTTATATCTAGTAGAGCTAACCGATTGACGAAACTAGGCAGAATATTCCTACGTATAAATTTAACTTTGGTACATTCCAAAGGCTTGATGGACAACCTACAAAATAAAGATTCCATGTGGGCAATAAAAATCACAGTGGACTCATCCTTCTTTTGTCGCCTCCTCTTTATTTCTGACCACAATTCTTCATCATCATCACAGTGCAAGAAGTCCTTCTTTAGCCTATCTACCAAGGAATGCCAGTCGTTGACACTTGATTTTATGCTTCTATACCAAATGAAAGCATCGCCAGTGAAAAATTCAACAGCAGAGCTGAAAAGTTCATCTTCCGATACTTTCCTAGCTTGAGCTATTTCAGTCAGCCTTTCCAAAAAAGGATAGAGTCTCTTTGAGTCTCCATTAAATTTCAATTGCCATTCGCTGACAGGAATATTTCTGGCTGCGCAATTCACGATTGGAGCTGGTACGTTTATGACTGGGGTTGTAATAGGCAGCTGTGGTAACTCATGGCCAGGAGCTATCTTTTCGGCAAGATTTGCTTCCATGAGTACACACGTAGCTATTGTTTCTTGAACATATTTGGAAAACTTCGACGCTTCCTCTTCGTCATCCGGCATGGGAATTCTTTGTACGCGACCCGCTACATGCGATAAACGTGATTTTAACCCGGTGTACAAGTGAATCATTCGGATCACCGTCATAACTATCGATTAAGTTTTGGATTGAATTTAAACTCTTTTCGATACCAGCCGTTTCTTCTTTAAAAGACAGGGTGTCATCCCCTATTTTTATCGTTTTTCCCGGCTCATTAATTTCTTTACTTAAGATCCTCGTTAGAATCTTTCTTTTATCTGCGACCGGACGTTCTGAGAAAGTACGACGGATTTTTAGTTCATAGTCTAATTCATATTCCAATAGGTGATTGACTTTAAAATTGAAGGCTTCCATGATAAATGAATACTATAAAATTTAAAAGAATTGTTTAAAAAGCCGTGAAAATATTTCTCCTGTGCTCCCAATAGTCAAAAAAAATAACAAAATCTGTAAAGGCACTTAAAATATGTAAACTTCTTTACCAAACTTTAAAAAAAATCTTCAACAATTTCAAAAAAATTTCTAAGTATTGCCTCGTATTAAAATCCTTTTATTAAGATATCTTAAGAATTTCCTATAAAAAAATCTCTAGATATCGTTTCGTATATCAGCAAAGTATTTTTAATATTCATGCAAAATATAGGTGAGAAAAAAAGAACAGTTTTTTGTTCGGTTATCCGCAAAATAAATCAACAATGCAAAAATTAAAGTCGACCAACACATCTGCCAATCTGAACTATAAAGCCAGCTTTTAAGAAAAAAGTAGGAATCTCTTATCTTAGAGTCAACAACAAAATTCAAATATCTATTTCAGATAAATTGAAATAAAAAAATTCTACAAATTTCCTGCTTTTGTCTTACTGCTATAGTGTAGTTTCGTTTAATAAATATTATGAAATAAAATATCTGCAAAGTTAGAGCTTTTATTTTGTTCGAAAGCTAGTACACTGAACCCTTTTTTTAAAAAATAAAATTCCAAAAGCCCCGCGTTGACAGCGCTATTCTTGTGTGACGTCTTTTTATGACATGCTAAACTGTCCTCAGTTTGAGGCATATTTTTTTCCGTACCCTGTGAGAAGTTGTTTGTCCCACGCTTGAGCGCAATTTTGTAAGGTGTGCTAATTTTGCTTTATTTTTCGCCCCATGTAGACTGCGTCATTTTGTAACATTTTTAAATACTGGACGCCCCAAGCTTGAGCACAATTTTCTTGCAGCCCCGCTTTAATTTCTGATAATGAATTGAGTGAGACCTGATTTTAAAAGAACTAAAGAAATTAAAGAAATACTAGCTCAGTTTTCCTTGGTAGAGAGATATGGGTAAGAGATAATTTTTGTACGTCTTTTTGGAATTTAATTCTATTTTTAAAGAAACCTCAGTTGTACGACTTTTTTTTTGGGCACCACTCATTTTAAAATAGAAACGGTTTAACTTCAGCTAAGAAAAATGAGAAAAAACTGAAGTGTTTTATGGATATTACTAAAAAGAAATTAGTCTAGCACAACTGATCCTGAAAAGAAAAATAAATATTCAGTGAGACACTAGCTTTAATCAACAAAAAAAGAATTTATTCATGTTTTTAAAATGAAAATAAAAAGTTCTAACCTTTACAGTTATACCAAAAAATTCTAGCCTAAATAGTAGTTGTTACATTTAAATTTTAAACCTTTACAACCCCCGAAGGCGAGACATCGTGTTTTACACTTCACTTTTTTGTCTGTTATACGTTGCTGTTAATGCACTACTCTCAAATAAGTCTATTGGAGGGAGTTTTGTTGACTTACTGTTTTTCAGTCCTGCTGTGATGGACTTCGCCCGATTTCACACTTTTTCTTAACACTTAGAAGGCTCACTACAGCTTTTATTGTCGAAACTGGTACTTTTACTTAGCGGCTTCTGAAGAAAATTAGCCTACTTCGGCTAGATGGAAAATAGCCTCTCGGCTAGACGGTACTGCCTGGTCTGCGGCTCGATCGAAAAAAAGCCTCGCTGGTAGTTTCTCAGGCCCTTAAATAATCGTGCGATTTTTGCCGGTAATATCCGGACGCTCCAATCAAAACTCCGGGTCAAACATTTCGCCAATCGCGGCCTGGCGGTAGGTTCGATCAGCAACCCGCACCACACAGTATATACTGAATGTCCTGAAACTTTTGTTTAATATACCGGTCGATGTTTTAAAATAAAAATAAATACAATTTGAAGTGAAAAATCAGTAACATTGCATGGTCTTAAAATCCAGGAAAAAATGAATGTTACAATACATCAACAAGTTTTGTGTTCAATAGTTCTAAACATGGAGGAGATTATGGACATTGAAATAAAAATTGTGAATTCTATCCGTGCACGTAGCTTGCAACGACGGCTCTTTAAATTGCAGTTCGAAGATAGTGAGTCAGCTGAACACACGGATGTCAGGTGGTTGAGTCGCGGAAAATTACTAGAAAGGTTTCAAGAATTATTGCCCGAAATAACAGCTTTTCTGGACGAAAGAGGTGATGACACTCAGATGCTGAAAAACGGAAAATGACTGACTGATTTGGCATTTTTGACAGACATCGCAATGCATTTAAACACCATTAATTTGGAGCTTCAAGGTAAAGGAAAAACTATTATTGAGATGATTAGCGCAATAAACGCATTCAAAAGTAAATTGCAACTTATGATAGATCAACTGAAAAGAAAGGATCTGAAAAATTTTCCGTCTTTGAAAGCAAGGATTCCTCAGTTAAATTATGATATTTATAAGGCAGAATTATCAAATATTTTGGGCCAATTCGAAATACGTTTTTATGATTTCAGTAAATTGGCAAATATCGCATCATTTATGAGTTATCCTTTTTCGTGTAAAAACATTGAGGAATTAGCTACTGAAATAGCAAGTCAGTAACATGGACTCATGTTCTGTTGAAAATGAGTTAGTGCAGATTATATCAGATATACATCTCAAAGACACAGCATCTGATACAAAATTCTGGTGTTTTTATATCTGAAGATAAATATCCGAATCTAAGGCAAATCGCCCTTCAACTGACGGCAATGTTTGAGTCAACTTACTTGTGCGAGTCTGCATTTTCTGAAATGAAGATAATTAAGTCAAAATATCGCAATCGACTAACTGACGAACATATGTCATCATGCTTGCGATTAGCACTCGGTAATTAGGTACCATTTTATGAAAAGTATGCTGAGGACATGCAGTTCAAGTTTAAGCACCCCTGTCCTAGATTGTCAAAATAATTTAGCAATTGCGCTTAAAAATGAATCAAGTAGAAACAAGACAAAAAAATTATTGAAAAACCTCTTGAAAAATTAAATATGCAAAAGCATTTAATTACATTTCACGACGTCGTATCAAGTTTGTTAATAACCGCTATTTACAAACTTTAAAACAACTACCCGGAAACGCCGTGCTGATGCAAAAAATTATCCAAAACTTCCTCAGAAAATTGTGTATACAGTCACATGCCATCGAGCGATCTTAGTTCGTGATATTTCCAAAATATTGAACACTTATAATAACATGGAGTTAGCATCTACGCCCCATATTCGCTTCGGGCAAAGAAACAAGTGCCAGACGTCAAAATCTCGCACTTTCTCCGACCAATGTTTACAATAATTCAAATAACTAATTGACATTTTTTCTGCTTAATTTATTAATTTCTCGATAAAAAAAAAGGTGCACGTCGTTATCATTCTGGGAAAGTTCAGCTGTTTTTTCATTTTAAGTTAGTTCCCACAGTGCGAGGCCAAAATATCTCAGGTTAAAGCCATAGTTTAGGTCTAAAAAAAGACTTTAAAATATAGAAGTCGTTTTGAGTACCGGCTTTTCACAAATTGTGAATAATTTTTCATTTTGGAAATGAAACTCAAAAAAAGAGTAAAGCTCTGGTTGCTGCCGAGCACGTAATAAATGTGAAAGAATGTCAATTAGATGGAACATCTAAAACACCAAATGGAATTTCCATATCTCTTTTTCGCACACGTGTCGCTTCTATAGCGCTTTAGGGACTTTCCTGCAGCACGTGTGCTAGATCCATAAAAAAAAATGAAAATTAGAGGTGGATTTTTTTCAGGTGGAAAAACATAAAGCACAGAAAAACGCATAAAAAATTGTTTTAATTCAACGAAAACCGGGTAATAACAGGTGTGTCAGTGTACTTGGGTTGTTGAGGCTTTAGGGCGATGTAAGCATATTTATGGCTGTTATTCATTCCGTCAACAATGAGCGAGGATTATCAATCAAATGTCAGGAAATATTGTCGGCAAAAAACTTGTACTCAAAGAATGATCCGATTTTTGATTATTAATGAAATGGGCGCTGCAAATACAAGAGTATTTTGTTGGTTATCAAAGGGATACATCGGGGCTGTAACCAATTTGATATACCTATTTAATAATTGAATGTATTTACTCAGTATATATCAGCACTACACCAAATACGTTATTTTTGCACTCGACGCACGTTTCGCTAACCATGTTAGCTTCATCAGGAGCAATAATTGACTAAAGCTAAACTACAAATCTACCCTATTTATACTTAGCCTAACCCTTGAATTACTCAGGCGGAACTAATGGCATAGGTAAGGCCATCAGTTCCGGTCAAGTAACCAGTAGAGGGGACTATAAGGAATAGGTCCTCTGTCTTTATTTAAACTACTTTTACATGTTATAATTTCCATACTTTCGTATGCGTTCAACAATCTCCTATCAGATACATTTTTAATTAATCTTAGATTATCTAATGCTACAATATGATCAGCTTCAAGGGCACATTCAGCAATGCTAGACTTTTCTGTTCTGCTGTACTTTAAGTATGCTAAATGTTCTTTAAATCGTGTTTTAATTGATCTTTTAGTTTGCCCAACATACTTTTTGTCACAATCATTACAACTAATTTCATAAATTCCACTTTTCTCACAATTAGGAATTTTATTTTTGGGATTTTCCAAGATATTCCTCAGATTGTCTGATGACTTATAGACTAAGGTGAAGCCTACCTTATTAAATACCTTATTGAGTCCCTTGCTATATTTCGGATTATATGGTATGGAGACATACTTGGTGTTATTTTCTTCGCGTATAAAAAAGGTGGAATTCTGAATATTTAACCTGAACTTATGTCTATTTATTAGCTTGTTTACTAAGTCATCGTCATAACCATTAACTCTAGTTATATTTCTAATACGATTCCTTTCGTTTCAGAGGAAAAAGTGACCAAACGATGAACTAAAAAATGTAATGAGGCTAATTTGTGTTGTTTGCAATGAAATGAATCATTAGGAATATATCAAATCTGTTACTGTGTCTTTCCTATAGATATCAAATTCTAATCTATTGTTATTTTTAATAATTAAAATATCTAGAAAAGCAGTTCTCCTCTGTTGAGAACTAAGATAAAATTGCTAATTGTGAGAAAAGTGGAATTTATGAAATTAGTTGTAATGATTGTGACAAAAAGTATGTTGGGCAAACTAAAAGATCAATTAAAACACGATTTAAAAAACATTTAGCACACTTAAAGTACAGTTGAACAGAAAAGTCTAGCATTGCCGAACATGCCCTTGAAGCTGATCATATTGTAACATTAGATAATCTAAGATTAATCAAAAATGTATCTGATAGGAGATTGTTGAACGCATACGAAAGTATGGAAATTATAAAATGTAAAAGTAGTTTAAATAAAGACAGAGGACCTATTCCTTATAGTCCCCTCTACTGGTGGAACTGATGGCCTTACCTATGCCATTAGTTCCGTCTGAGTAATTCAAGGGTTAGGCTAAGTATAAATAGGGTAAATTTGTAGTTTAGCTTTAGTCAATAATCGCTCCTGATGAAGCTAACATGCTTAGCGAAACGTGCGTCGAGTGCAAAAATAAAGTGTTTGGTGTAGTGGAGATATATACTGAGTAGTGTCATGCTGCCAAAGATTCCACATTCCCAACTTAGTTGAATGTATTTATTCAATAAAAAAATATCGATGAAGTATCCGACATGTAAGTACATTATCATTCAAGGATACTGTAATACGAGCAACTACAGTTATGGAAAAGCTGTAAAGAATCGTGTCAATTTTGAATTCGACTTAGTTGCTGCTTATGCTATCTACCATAATACATGTTCTGATCATTTTATTTTGACAACTTCTGATCGGAAGAAAGGTCGTCCAGCAGACGAAGATATTTCCAATGCAATGAATGAAATTTTTTATTATGTAGGAGAGCTAAAAGATATACTTAAAAGTCATGTTCCAGCCGATAAAATAGTAATATCTAAATTGATTGAACGATATGGTCATGATATCATCATTACTCCCAGATCTAAATCGAAGATAATTATTTGCTTTTGGGATACTCAGGTAAATGCTTTATGTGCGTTGTGGTATGACAATAGAAAAAAAATCTCAAAAAAGAACTTCGGATAATTTAGACGCGCCTTGCATTCTACCTCAAAGGTGGTGCGGAAACGAATACATCATAACGCCCAAGTTTTCTCAACCTCATATTTCGAGAACTATTTCCCACGTAAATTTTGTATAGGACCTTTTTTTAGACAGATTTTGATCATAAACAACTTTCATAATAACCAAAATTCACGTAAAACCAATAGTTTACGAGATATTTGAAAAAAAAAACTGATTTTCGCGACCTTTGACCTTCGATAACTTTTTTTTGCCGACGGGATTTCGCAATGGATTTTTGATAACGAAAAATCTTCACTTGGATTTGTTCAGAAGATTGGTCATTTTTTTGTATAAAGTGACTGGACTATTATTTTAGAGAGCTTGACAAATCGTACTATAAGAAATGTATCCACATGTTGGTAGATCGCTAGCATAAGTGTTTCGTTCATCAAGAAAACTATGTTGAAGGATAAAATCGATTTTTGGCAAAAACGTTATTTTTTCTTTCCAAAGTCTCGCGACTTTTCACCCCACGTAGTAGTTCTATAGAAAATTCCTAGTGTCAAAAGTTCACCCTCCCGAGAACGTTTTACACCGAACAAGTGCCTAGGGTTGAATAAGTTACGAAAAGGACCATCAGATTATTTGGTGTATAAGGATGAGCGACTGGGTCATGACAAAATGGCATTTTGGGTCCGTCTTGGACAAAACGAGTTGAAATGAAAAATATTACAAAAAATATTACAATTTTGTCGATGAATTCAAAAATTAGGTTATTTCGTCATAACTTTTAATTTCAACCGGAGAAAGGTGTGAAAGCGTAGGGGTCGTTAAGTATTGTACAGGGTGAGTCATCGATAGAAATAAAGTTCATTGTCACATTTATTTCGGGAATGACGAAAAAATGTTAAATACAACAGTTTTTTTTTTAGGGAATGTTAACTGCACAGTTTAAAATTATTTTTGAGTATACGAGGTACTTCAAAAAAGTGTGGCCGATATAACACGTTTTTTTAAATGGAACATCATATTTTTTTATTTATTTTTAAATTTTACATAAAATTTTATAACTTTTTTATTAATAATGTTATATACCTAAACCTAGTAGTTTTTCTAATTTTCAATTTTTTTTTTAAAAATACTAGTTTTCAATTTTTGTTTCTGAAGGTGAAACACTCATAATTGGTACGAGCGTTCTATAGAGATGAAAAAAAAATATATGTAAAGAAATTTTAGTTAGATGCTACAGGGTCTTCAAAATAAATTTAAATTTATTTTAAATTGAAAAATCTCAAATTTTTTAAGTGGCACACCCTGTATATTATTATTTTTCTGATAGATTTTACAAAACCCTCCAACTTTTATTAAGTATGGCATATACCTATTTCTAATAGTTTTCGATTTATTTTGAATTTTTCAATTTTTACCCTTGTTTTTAATACACTTACGTTATTGTGAAAACATAAACAAATAGTTAATAATAATTTTAATATAGTTTAACTTATTTAATGATTTATTATTATGAGGTAATAAGTGTTCAAACATATGCCCGTCTACTTGAATACAGATGTTTAGTCGTTTTACTATATTTTTCTTCACTTTCCTCAGCATAAAGGGTGTTATTGTCCTGCACGCATCCCGTATCCTATTTTTCATATCTACTGGTTGTAGGGGGATTCACATAAACCCGATCTTTAATGTAGCCCCACAAAAAGAAGTCTAAAGGTGTTAAGTCACATGATCGAGGGGGCCACTAAATGAATCCATCCCTACGGATCCATTTTTGTGGGTAACGATTGTTTAACAATTCCCGAACTTTTGTTCCCTTTCAAAGTTATCAACTTCTTCAAGAAGCTGGGGTAATTCGTTTTTGCAAAAAATTTAGATATCTAGGCCCGTTAAGCGGTTCGCGGAAAAAATATGGACCAATAATTCGAAAATTTAATATTCCACACCATACATTAAGCGACCAATGGTTATGGTTTTGAACTTCCCGGACCCAAAATAGATTAACTGTTGAATAATAAGGCATGTTATGGCTGTGAACTGCTCCATTACTGCGAAAAGTGGCTTCATCAGAAAACATTATTTTGGATAAAAAATTTGGATCGGCCTCTATTGCTCCATTCATGGTGGTACAAAAGTTTACTCCTCGTTCAAAATCACGGTCTTGGTGTAGTTCCATATAAAAGGGATGATACTTGTATTTTCTTGTGGTGCGATTAGCCGTAGATTGGGATTTTTTATGGGTCTAACACACAGGGAAGTCCCTAAAGCGCTCCAGGAGCGGCATGTGTGCAGAAAAAGCGATTCACGTTGTTCTTGAATCGCTGTAAATTTTACGCAGAATTTAAAAATAAGTTAGAAAATAGCATTTAAAAAAACATATGTTATATCGGCCTCACTTTTTTAAAGTGCCCTGTATACTCAAAAATAATTTTAAATTGTGCACCTTAACATTCCCTAAAACTACTGTATTAAACATTTTTTCGTCATTCCCGAAACAAATGAGATAATGAACTTTACTCTATCGTTGACTCACCCTGTATAGTTTCAATAGTATTTTGAAAATTTTTCCAGTCCTCTTGATTGACGTAATTGACAAATTTTAGGCGTATTATTTATTATAAAATATGTAATTGATTAGAGGGATTTGCATCAGAGTTTTTGCATTGTAGAAACCTGAAAATTAGGTTATTTTTTCAATATTTTCAATTTTAATAGGTGATCGGCAAATCTTGTATAGTTTCAACACTATTACGAAAATTTTTCGGGATTTTGGTTGGAGAATTTATATTATTGATAATGAAGCTATTACAGGCAGGAAACTATTTTTTCAACAAAATGGTTCTCAGTACGCTGCAAGTGCGAGAAAGGCTTGAACGATTTAAAGACTAGTGGATTGGATGTTATTCTGCTCATCCTTGACCAGCGACATTTCCAAATTACTTGAAGAACAAAGTTTATGCTCCGAGACCTCTCAGAAATATTGAACACTTAGAAAATGCATTAAAGCAGTGCGTAAATAGCGTTTACTCCCCACATGTTAACAAATGTTTTAAAATAATTTCATTCGCGAACAATTCGGTGCATAGGTGGGCACGTCGAAATGCAAACTGGATAATTTTTTTTAAAGTTTATGGTTTTTTGTTTACTTAATTTGTGAAGTGTATGTAATTTATTAATTTTTTGTGGGCTGTATAGTCAATGTCCTTGTTACCTTTAGTAAATATTAATTCACTAGTTTTCTATTCTTTTTTTGTAATAAAATTATAATGCTAGAGAGACCTTAAAAAAACAAAAACCTAAAACTGCACGCTATGGGGTAAAAATATTTGATAATTGTCCGTGCGATAGTTGCGGTTTTACGAAAATCATTTTTTAATTATTGGTCGTGAAAGAAGTAAAACATGACTTTGAATCAACAAATAAAATTTTAAAGTTCTAAACAATGTATTTCAAATTCAAGCAATAAAAATGTTTTTTGTGATATTTTTATTGGTCGAAAACTGACAAAATATGAGTTTTGTCCACTCGATCTAATATTTAGCACACTATTATAAAATGCAATTCTAAACACTGTTTCCTAATATCTGTTTTAACAAGCAGAGTGACTTTTGGATTTCAAGATATAGAAAATCCAAATAACAAATGACAATTGGCACTGCAAAATCATTTTTCGGCTTTCAAGTGATGTAGAATCCACCTAAAAATTCACTTTTTTTCCAAATTTAGTAATAAAGAAAAATTTCATGTCACATACTTTGTGCCTGTTTTTGTATATATGTATGTATATATGTATGTATATGTATATGTATATATAAATATATATATATATATATATATATATATATATATATATATATATATATATATATATATATATATATATATATACGAGACTGGAAAAGTCCGTGCAAAGTCCGAGAGATGGCACCACCGGCGCGTATCGAGGTCATGTTTAGTTAGTAGTATCTCTTGAATTGAACATTACTTTATTAAAGGTAAAAACGCCTCAGGGAGACTAAAGAGAAGCTTGATAAAACATTATGGTGACTCTGCACCTGCGATTAGAACAATTTATAAGTGGTTTCAAAATTTTCGGACTGGCCATATGGGCACAAGTGACGCTGAACGTTCTGGACGGCCTGTGGAGGTTACGACTCCAGAAATCATTGATCAAATCCATGATATGGTGATGGATGACAGAAGAGTTAAGGTGCGTGAGATTGTTAGTGCTGTGGGCATCTCGACTGAACGGGTACATAATATTTTGCATAAACATTTGGACATGAGAAAAGCTATCCGCAAGATGGGTGCCGCGATTGCTCACGCTTGACCAAAAACGGAATCGTGTGAAGTGTTGCAAGGATGGTTTTGCAGCTGTTCCAGAAGAATCCGGAGGACTTTAAGCGTCGTTTCGTCACTGTGGATGAAAAATGGATACATTACTATACTCCTGAGACCAAACAACAATCTAAACAATGGGTTACCAAGGGGGAATCTGCACCCAAAAAAGGCGAAGACCGTTCCTTTGGCCGGAAAGGTTATGGCGACTGTCTTTTGGGATTCGCAAGGGATAATCCTCATCGACTATCTGGAAAAGGGTAAAACTATTACAGGTGAATATTATTCATCGTTATTGGACCGTTTGAAAACCGAGCTGCAAGAAAAACGCCCGCGATTGGCCCACAAGAAAGTCCTCTTTCCATCACGACAACGCACCAGCATACACCTCAGCAGTTGTGGTCGCAAAATTAATGGAAATAGGATTCCAACTCGTTTTACATCCCCCCTATTCTCCAGACTTGGCTCCCTCGGACTACTATTTGTTCCCAATTTGAAGAAATGGCTGGAGGGACAAAGATTTTATTCAAACGAGGAGGTGATTGCAGACACTAATGGATATTTTGCAGACTTGGAGAAATCCTATTATTCGGAAAGGGATCAACAAACTAGAACATTGTCGGACGAAGTGTATGAGCCTAAAAGGAGACTATGTCGAAAAATAAAAAA
>CM032446.1:36387136-36404110 GCA_019049505.1 Pachyrhynchus sulphureomaculatus | reverse complement strand
GCCGCAAGCAAATTGTACTCGTCGGAAAACGCAGACCAGGGCAAACACATTCAAAGGGACGAGGTTCTCATATAAAAGAATTCTTGAAGAAAAGTAAAAGGCGTGTAGAAAAGAATCGACTTCCAGTCACCAATCGTTGATCGATGTTCCAGGGAATAAATATTTCTGGCAATCAAAGAGATGAGGTTCTCCATACAAAAAGATGCCTGAAAAGGGTGGTAGAAGGGTAACAAGCTGAACTTCCATATTGACGTGAAGTCACTAGCGCGATATGTATTTCTAGCATGCATGCTTTTAGGAGGGAATTAACGGGCTACATTATCGAACATCTATCATTAAATACTATGTAGAATAGACTCAGGTGAGCCAAAGTTCTTCGATGTTTCAATGAATCAAGGTTGTCTGGTCAGTTTTGTGTTCTCCATAGGGGGAAAATAGTCACTCTCTTCTGAATGAAGCGGAGCGCTAAACATGGGGTGCCGTATTCCATCGTTGGTAGAATTTGAACTTTTCATACTAGGATTAAAGTTGGTATGAAGTGTAAAGCTTTTAGAAGGAAATAATATTTCCGCAGCTTTTGCGAAAGCTCTGTTTATAATGCATGCAAATGATATTGCAAGACATACTGTAAGACTAGGTAAATTTAAATCGCCGCAGGCATTTCCAAATCAGGTTACTTTTTTTTCAGTATATAATAAAAGATTTTTTTTGAAGTCAATTTCCACTGGTTTATTTAAATTGCGATGAGGTTTCGCTGTCGATGCAGCTTCCTCAGATTACATTTTACATGTCTAGTTTGGTATAATGTTCACAATTTTATATGATTTCTTAATTATAATAATAACCTAATTAATTAAATTGTAGTATTGGAAAAACCACACAGATTTGGAATTGGAAGAATAAATTTAATAATGGTGAATTGCTTAAATCTACCGGTCATTGAGTACAAGTACCGGTAGTCGTTATATCGATTTATTTGCATTGTTCTAAAAGGTTTAATTTTAAACCTTTTTGTTTGGGTGTGTAAAATTTGAAATGCTTGTTAAATGTGTGATATTTTTGTTAAAAAATGATTGCATTATATAATTGAATTAGGTTTTCTATGGATGAAAACTTTTTTGGTGTTTCTGTAATTCTTTGTATAAAATGTACGTCAGTTTGTTCCAATGTATGTTTTAGGACATTGAGCCACATGTTCATTGAATAAACCTTGTGATTGTCTTTATTGATTTGTGGGTTTGTAGTTTTTTAAGATATTTGCCTATAATATTGTTAGTCTTGTAAGTAAGTTGATAATTTTTTTGATTTAAAATTTCCCCCAGTTTTTTGATTGGTTTTTGCCGGGAAATAGGTTAAAGCATTTAAATGTGATTTTTCTGTCCTTAAAACGTGGGTAGATTGCCTTGTTTCTAAGGTTTTTCCTAACGATATTATTGATTAAAGTAACCGAATAACCGTTGTTAACGGTACTTGTTTTATGTAGTTTAATTCTTTAGTTAACATTTTCTCTGATAAGGGGATATTAGTTAGTATATGTATAAACACTATGATAAGCTGCGAGTTTTTTTATGGATGGTTAGAATATTGTGAATTGTGGTAATCTGTATGACAAGATTTGTGTATTATTGCAAATCTATGTTTTTTCATGGTTTTACTGATTGTTAAGTCTAAGGACGTGAACATTATATAATTGAAGTGTAAAAATGTAGATCTGAAGAAGCTGCATCGACAGCGAAACGCTGTCATCGCAATTTACAATAAACAGTGGAAATTGTCTAAAAACAGTCTATTATTATATAGCTATTATAATGAATTTCCATCAAGTAGATGTATAGCACACAACCATCCAAAAACATTAAATTATTAGTATTTATTTTATAACTTAAATGTTTAAATAGCTTTGTCAATTTTTTAAAACAGTATTATAGTTTCCAGGTGACTGGTTTTACTTAATACTACAACCAGTAAAAATGACCCAAGTTGGAAAAACACACTGTATAAAATATCTACAACATTAGTAAGTCATAATTCTGAAACAGATTTTTGGATTGGTTATGGTAAGACGTAACAAATAAAATGATTGATCTCAGGGTTGTGCTCGAGCCAATCCTGCCTCTCGTACGAAGTCCGGGTACAAAGTTCCAGCCTCCATGAAAATCGAGAAGAAAAATCCTACACACCTGTCCGTTACATTCAACAAACCGCCAAATTCACGGAAACCTTTTGAATACATTGCAAAATTTTATTATAATAGGCGGAACGTTGCTCGTCGGTTCACAATGCATAATTGAAAAGCTCCTTCCTGGAAGGGCTCACTGGAAAATATGAGAGGCAGTAAATTCCACAGTGTTAAATGGCTTTAGGTGGAAATTTTCAATTTAGTTCTTTGGTGATGGAGTTATTAAAGTTTACTGAGAAAGCCCCGCTTCTGCTAAAATAAACTTCCAGCGGATGCAAAAAAAATTAGTCCGAAAATTGTACCGTTTCTGCCGATAAATGTTTGTGCTGCAGGAATGCGATAATTGCTGCTAGATAGATGGATGGTAATACCACGAATTGTGGAATCCCAGAGAGAGGTATCCAAACGCTCGCAAAATGTACCATGTACAGGGATGTCAGTGGATAACGAACGAAATTGGACATCAGTGTTGAACTAAGACACGGACTGGACAGATCAAAGAGGGCGGGGGGGTTATAGTTTTGGGGACTCTTATTTAAAATAAAATAAAACTATATTACAATTCGAGAACTACAATGCAGATAAAAACATATCAATACGAATGTACGAAGCTGGTTTGAAAAGTCCGTACAAAGTCCGAGAGATGGCACCACCGGCGCGTATCGAGGTCATGTTTAGTTAGTAGCATCTCTTGAATGAACACACACCAAGTTTCAGCCATATTGGTCTATTTCATTGTGTTTGGCATTCGTGTGAATCAAGGAAGTCGAGTGATTTTCAAGAAATGGACGAAAAAGAATTTCGTGTGGTGATTAAAACATTACTTTATGAAAGACAAAACGCCTCAGGAGACTAAAGAGAAGCTTGATAAACATTATGGTGACTCTGCACCTTCGATTAGAACAGTTTATAAGTGGTTTCAAAATTTTCGGACTGGCCATATGGGCACAAGTGACGCTGAACGTTCTGGACGGCCTGTGGAGGTTACGACTCCAGAAATCATTGATCAAATCCATGATATGGTGATGGATGACAGAAGAGTTAAGGTGCGTGAGATTGCTAGTGCTGTGGGCATCTCGACTGAACAGGTACATAGTATTTTGCATTAAACATTTGGACATGAGAAAGCTATCCGCAAGATGGGTGCCGCGATTGCTCACGCTTGACCAAAAACGGAATCGTGTGAAGTGTTTGCAAGGATGGTTTGCAGCTGTTCCAGACGAATCCGGAGGACTTTAGCGTCGTTTCGTCACTGTGGATGAAACATGGATACATTACTATACTCCTGAGACCAAACAACAATCTAAACAATGGGTTACCAAGGGGGAATCTGCATCAAAAAAAAGGCGAAGACCGTTCCTTCGGCCGGAAAGGTTATGGCGACTATCTTTTGGGATTCGCAAGGGATAATCCTCATCGACTATCTGGAAAAGGGTAAAACTATTACAGGTGAATATTATTCATCGTTATTGGGACCGTTTGAAAACGAGCTGCAAGAAAAACGCCCGCGATTGGCCCACAAGAAAGTCCTTTTCCATCACGACAACGCACCAGCACACACCTCAGCAGTTGTGGTCGCAAAAAAAAATTAATAGAAATAGGATTCCAACTCGTTTCACATCCCCCCTATTCTCCAGACTGGGCTCCCTCGGACTACTCTTTGTTCCCCAATTTGAAGAAATGGCTGGCGGGACAAAGATTTTATTCAAACGAGGAGGTGATTGCAGACACTAATGGATATTTTGCAGACTTGGACAAATCCTATTATTTGGAAGGGATCAACAAACTAGAACATCGTTGGACGAAGTGTATAAGCCTAAAAGGAGACTATGTCGAAAAATAAAAAAGGTTTACCCCAAACACATAAGTAGTTTTTATTATTGCACGGACTTTTCAAACCAGCCTCGTACATTAAAGACCACAACGCACTTAACCAATGCACGTGAGTTTACTTAACTCTTAAAAGGTTCAGACTCACCCCTATAGGGTGTAAAAACCACCCGGAGGTATCTCATAAGTTTCAGTAACGACGAAAAAAGTTCAGGCATTTGTAGTTTAGGCAGGGGGAACAAATATGGAGTAGATTCGCTTGAACCACCGATGCACGACTATAAACTACCCTTAGAGAGTGGTAGAAACTACTCCTACGCGCTAATGATGCACATGGATGTTATTGAAATTCGGGAAGGATCAAGTACTTTTATCTCATTGTGTCAAACATTCAAGACAACTAGATCATCTTCCTAATAAGGTCGAAAATTATCCCTAGGAGGGGGGAACTATCCCCTGGGATTGATCAATCTTAGAAGGTTTATCATCTGAAAAAAAAAAAATACAGGCTGTATTACTCCATCTTGCTGAGACTACGAAAGCCTGTATTTGCTAAAACGTCTACGATTCTGGATTTTGGTTTAATTAATACAAATAATTTGCTGTGGTTTGAATGCATATTCTCTTCTCTAGACTATAAAATATTTATCATTTTTCACACTTCATTAAGAGTCATTACATTATTACTACTGTTTTAGTCCATTTCAAGGGATGTTTTTGCCAAAAAAAAAAAATGACACGATAAACTTTTTTTAACTTTGGATTAGAATTCAGCACACAAAAATAAACACATGCAAAATTCGACTTTGTCTTTACCTGCAAAATAGGTCTCAGTTTCGGCGATAACTTCTTCATTGGAGCCAAATCGCTTTCCCTCGAGCATTTCTTTGAGGTCTGCGAATAAATAATAGTCGCTGGGGGCCAAATCTGGAGAATACGGCGTATGAGGAAGCAATTTGAACTTCAATTCATGCAATTTTGCCATCGTAACCATTGACTTGTGACACGTTTTTCTTGTTCATTTGGGACCGTTTCTTTGCGATTTCTGCCTTTAAACGCACCAAAAACTTCATATAATATTCGCTATTGATGGTTTTTTCCCTTCTCAGCAGCATGCGCATCCCAAAATACAGAGGCCAAAACCGTCCCAGCCAACAGCTGTGTCTTTGGTCACTTCGGGCGGCTTTCACCGGCTGTTGTGCACTCAGCTCACTGCCGATTTGATTCCGGTGTGTAGTGGTGGATCCATGTTTCATCCATTGTCACATATCACATGAAAAAATCCTTTTTATTGCGCTTAAACCGGTCCAAACAGCGCTCAGAATCATCAACACGTTCTTTTTGTCCACTGTAAGCAAACGCGGTGAACAAGAGGTTCCTCATGCCCAAATGTTCATGCAAAATATGACCAACACGTTCTTTTTATATTTTTAGGGTGTCAACTATCTCACGCAATTTCACTTTACGGTCATCTAAAACAATTTTATGGATTTTTTTTATGTTTTCCGGTGTAACCACCTCATTTGGGCGTCCAGAGCTTTCAGCATCATTTGTATATCTGTACGACCGCGTTTAAATTGAGTATATCAGTAATGATGAGTGATTTTCCAGAGGCAGAGTCCCCGTAACACTTATCATGCCACTGTTTTGCTTAAACGGTAATTTTTCCCATCAAGAAACAGTGTTTAATCAACACACGAAATTCGATTTTTTTCCACTGTTTTGAAAATATCAAAAGTAGCATCACTAGAACCACTGGAACTACTCAACTAATCGACGAAATGTCGTGAAATTTTGACACGTATCGTTTGAAGGTTGGTACTTTCCTAAAAATCATATGGATTTTTTTGAAAAGGGCGACATCTATGTGTCAGATCAAAAATTTTTCAGCCTTTTTTTTTGTGTTTAGCTGTATAATTATACACTGGTGAGCAAAAAAATCGGCTCAAACGATTTTTCTTCATTTAACACCGATCCCTAAATTTGATTTTCAAACATTAGAATGCTGATTTTCTATTCTTTCCAATAATACCTTATTTTTGCCATCATTGGAATAATGATTTTCTACTCTTCCCAATAATACCAAAAACATTTAGAATTTCAAGTTTTACTTATTAAAACGGTTTTACTAAATAGAACCGTTTTTGCTCGCTCAGCAAAATACTCGTTGTGCGCTATTCATCCATATAAAAATACATGCAACTACATTTTCCTATCATTCCTTTATCGGAACTGGAACCGTCAACATCTCCGCTATACCTGCTCACTAATTAAGTCCTCCGAAAATGGATACCACCCCGGAAGAAACGGCACAAGTCATTGCCCTGTCGCAAAAAGGGCATAGCTAACGTGTAATCGCTGCGCAACTGTACCTGAACGCAGTCAGCTGTCTCCAGAGTCTACAGACGTTACCAAGAGACTGGCTGGTGCTGCATTACTGAAACAGTCGCCTACGGAGGAGGTTCTGTCATGGTGTGGGGAGACATCTCACTGGATGCAAAAACCGATTTGGTTTTCGTGACTAATGAGACTCGTAGTAGCGGATTAGGTGCTCACTGGTACATCGAGGAGATCCTGCTAGAATACGTTCCTTACGCTGGATTTGTTAGCGATAGCTTCGTGCTAATGCACGATAATGCGAGGCCACATGCTGTTGCATCGGTGTGGCAATATCTGGCGGAAGTGGAAATACCCACATTAGACTGGCCTACGCGGAGTCCCGACCTCAATCCAATCGAGCACATGTGAGATGAGCTTAAAAGAAGGGTTCGAGCTAGAAATCCAGCCCCCGCATCGCTGAGGCACTTAAGGGTTGCGATGGCGGAAGAGTGGGGGAGAAAATACCACAGAGAGTGGTGAACTTGCTCCATGAAAAACGGGCTGAAACAGTACAAGGGCTAGGGAGAGTAATACAAAATATTGATTTTTGAGTTTATCAATAAATTTAATTGTTAACCTTAATATTTGTTTAATTTTTCCTTTCTCTTACCCCCATTTTCAATCTTTGTTCTTCTTTTTCCCCTCTTTCAATTATTTTAATCAGTAAAAAGCATGAGGTATGCTTTGGAATTTGGTATCATTAGAAAAGAGAATAGAATGTGAAACTATAACAAATAGATGCTTATACTGCACTCTGTCGGTGACTTACTAAGCCTATTCAAGCAGAGTGGCACAGCACGGCTGGCACTTATTGCAGAAACGCACTTTTCTCGAGCTTACTGCTCTAAGGCATAGATGGCAGCATTGGTATAACAACTAAAGACGAAACGAAAAGAATCGTATTTTTAGAAGTTACCAAAAGTGTTCTTCGTATTTGCTGAACCATCCCAAGACGCGTTTCGCCGTTTCGTCTTTAGTTGTTTACCAATGCTGCCATCTATGCCTTCGAGCAGTAAGCTCGAGAAAGGTGCGTTTCTGCAATAAGTGCCAGCCGTGCTGTGCCGCTCTGTTTGAATAGGCTTAGTAAGTCACAGACAGTGAAGTATAAGCATCTATTTGTTATAGTTTTCTGTTAGTTGTCTGGATAAAGGACTAAAAATGTGTTCTCGTATTTGCTGAATCTAGCCCAGCTGATGAGCCATGAAACGCGTCTTGGGATGGTTCAGCAAATACCAAGAACACTTTTGGTAACTTCTAAAAATATGATTCTTTTCGTTTTGTCTTTAGTTGTTATACCAATGCTGCCGAATAGAATGGGCTTTGAAATGATACTAAATTCTAGGATCCGTGTTAAATGAAGCCAAATAGTTTGAGTAGGTTTTTTTGCTCACCAGGGTAGTTTCCTTCTGTCATTGTTCCTCAGCAATTCGTATGTCATAGTAACAGTCGTCCGTAGAAAACAGCCCAGCTGGAACCGGTTGTCTATTAGCACAAAGTCTATATTAATTTTATTCTGCATTTTACAAAAATAGCGTTTAATTCATTTTTCTTCCATTCTATATTAAATTTTATTTAATTACGCCCATTTATCGCAAAAATTCTTCTATAAACATTTAATTAATAAATCATTGGGCCTAAAAGGTAAATGAATATTATCATGGCATGCTCTAATGTCAGCTCATTTCTCCCCGGAGCTTGGAAATTAAACCAGGTCACTGGATTCTGCGAAACGGTTCCCTGCGCTCGTCCTGACAACACGGAAACGGGAAATTTCGACATGAAACAATCACAATGTGAGTGATTTCGACACAGGAAATTAGGACTTTAATCGTTTATGGAATGTTTATTCAGAAACGTCACATCTTTATATTACCGACAGTTATCCTCGATTGTCGAAATAGTTTATCAATTTCTGGAAATCTTTGCAGCCTTAGTGCTCGTTTATTTAGAAACGTCAAATCTTTAAAGTACGGATAGGTGTCCTAAATCAGGGGTGCTCAAACGGTCGATCGCGATCGACAAGTCGATCGCGAGTGCTTTTTGAGTCGATCTCGAGAAAAAAATTCCGATATAGAACTATTCACAGATTTTGTTTTAGATAACTAAAACAAAATGTAATGAATAAACTACTAAAATTTATTCGATCCACAATTAGGCCAGAATAACCCCCTCATCACTTTCTTTTTATCGTAATAACCCCCTGCTAGCAGCAAAAGGCGGCTTTATCAAAGGAACGCGCGGTACTTGTCAAAGAAAACCCGCGTTTTTGATTCCCGCCGATTTTTCTAGAAACTTCGGGTGGCGTGTTTGACGGGAACATTCGAGACTTCGTTCGCGCCGATATAAATGTTGCGCCTGCAGGAATAGGAGTCAGTCTGAGTTGTAACTTGAAGGCGATACATCAATACAAAGTTTATTAATAAATAGTCCAAAATCAGTGCGGCGAAGAAAAGTAAAACTTATCATTTTAATAACGATTGGGAGGAAGGATTTTTCTTTTGTATGGTAAAGAATAAGTGCATTTGTCTCATTTACGAGCGTCAATTGCAATACCTAAGCGTGGGAACTTAGAGAGGCATCATAAAACGGTTCATAAAAACTATGAAAAGGATTTTCCGTAACAGAGTGATTTAAGAAAACGAAAAGTACGTGATTTAATAACTTGTTTGAAAAAAAGAACAAACCATGTTCACAAGACCAGCCAAACAATCAAAAGTTGCAACGATCGCGTCATTTAAAATATCTCATATATTGGCGAAACCATTTGATGATGGATTGGTTGTGAAGGAAGCATTTATTGAAGTGGGCGAGACTTTATTTGGAGATTTTAAAAATAAAACAAAGATTATGTCTGCTATTAGAGAACTTCAGTTATCTCGTCCGACTCTCACAAGGCGTGTTGAAGTCATGAGTCAGGACATGGCAGATAAACTAAAACATGATATCATGAAATGTCAATACTTTTCTTTACAGTTCGACGAATCCACCGGTATGACAGACACTGCCCAGCTGTGTATTTTTATTCGAATGGTATTCAATGACATGTCGGCTAAGGAAGAGTTTTTGACAATGATTCCTCTGAAAGGAAAGACCCGTGGCGAAGATATATATGACGTTTTCTTCAATTTCGTAACAAACTACAAGCTACCAATATATAAACTAGTGTGCATTACAACCGATAGACCACCAGCAATGACTGGAAACAAAAACGGTTTTGCGGCATTGTGTCGAGCTAATGATGATTTCCCTTCATTTTTTTCCTTCCATTGCATTAAACATCAACAAGTTTTGTGTTCAAAAGTTCTAAACATGGAGGAGATTATGGACATTGCAATAAAAAAATTGTGAATTCTAACCGTGCACGTAGCTTGCAACGACGGCTCTATAAATTGCAGTTGGAAGATAGTGAGTCAGCTGAACACACTGATTTAGTTCTTCAAACGGACGTCAGGTGGTTGAGTCGCGGAAAATTCCTAGAAAGGTTTCAAGAATTATTGCCCGAAATAACAGCTTTTCTGGACGAAAGAGGTGATGTTGAAAAACGGAAAATGGCTGACTGATTTGGCATTTTTGACAGACATCACAATGCATTTAAACACCATTAATTTGGAGCTTCAAGGTAAAGGAAAAAACTATTATTGAGATGATTAGCGCAATAAACGCATTCAAAAGTAAATTGCAACTTATGATAGATTAACTGAAAAGAAAGGATCTGAAAAATTTTCCGTCTTTGAAAGCAAGGATTCCTCAGTTGAATTATGATATTTATGAGGTAGAATTATCAAATATTTTGGGCCAATTCGAAATACGTTTTTATGATTTCAGTAAATTGGCAAAAATATCGCATCATTTATCAGTTATCCTTTTTTCGTGTAAAAACATTGAGGAATTAGCTACTGAAATAGCAAGTCAGTTTAACATGGACTCATGTTCTGTTGAAAATGAGTTAGTGCAGATTATATCAGATATACATCTCAAAGCCACAGCATCTGATACAAAATTCTGGTGTTTTATATCTGAAGATAAATATCCGAATCTAAGGCAAATCGCCCTTCAACTGACGGCAATGTTTGGGTCAACTTACTTGTGCGAGTCTGCATTTTCTGAAATGAACATCCAAAGTCACTCTTTAGTTAAGTTTAGATACTAGAACTCGTTTGTTTTGTAAGAACCAATAAACTCGCAATTTTGAATAATTATGAGTTTTTTCATTGACATTTTAGAGCAGACGTACACTTACCTTGACTAAAAAAATGCATATTGTGCGGAAAACTAATATCTATGCCACGATACACCCTTCCTAGACGACAATCCTGCATCACACTTACTTGCAGCCTCTCAGAGTCGATCGATCGTAGTCTAACAATATTGAGGTAGATCGCCAGCAGTTCAAGTTTGAGCACCCCTGTCCTAGATTGTCAAAATAATTTAGCAATTGCGCTTAAAAATGAAACACGGAGAAACAATACAAAAAAATTAATGAAAAACTTCTTGAAAAATTAAATATGCAAAAGCATTTAATTACATTTCACGACCTCGTATCAAATTTGTTAATAACCGCTATTTACAAACTTTAACAACTATCCGGAAACGCCGTGCTGATGCAAAAAATTATCCAAAACTTTCTCAGAAAATTGAGAATACAGTCGCATGCCATCGAGTGATGTTAGTTCGTGATATTTCCAAAATATTGAACAACTTATAATAACATGGAGTTAGCATCTACGCCCCATATTCGCTTTCGGGCAAAGAAGCAAGTGCCAGACGTCAAAATCTCGCACTTTCTCCGACCAATGTTTACAATGATTCAAATGACTAATTGACATTTTCTCTATTTAATTTATTAATTTCTCGATAAAAAAAAGGTGCACGGCGTCATTCAGGGAAATTACAACTTTTTTTCAGTTTAAGCTAATTCCTACAGTACGAGGCCAAAATATCTCAGGTTAAAACCATAGTTTAGTTCTAAAAAAGACGTTAAAATATAGAAGTCGTTTTGAGTACTGGCTTTTCACAAATTGTGAATAATTTTCATTTTGGAAATAAAACTCAAAAAAAGAGTAAAGCTCTGGTTGTTGCCTAGCACGTAATGTGAAAGAATATCAATAAGATGAAACATCCAAAATACCAAGTGGAATTTCCATATCGTTTTTCCGCACACGTGTCGCTCCTAGAGCGCTTTAGGGACTTTCCTGCAGCACGTGTGCTAGATCCATAAAAAAAAATGAAAAATAGAGGTGGATTTTTTTCAGGTGGAAAAAAACATAAAGCACAGAAAAAACGCATAAAAAATTGTTTTAATTCAACGAAAACCGGGTAATAACAGGTGTGTCAGTGTACTTGGGTTGTTGAGGCTTTAGGGCGATGTAAGCATATTTATGCTGTTATTCATTACGTCAACAATGATTGAGGATTATCAATCAAATGTCAGGAAATATTATCCGCAAAAAACTTGTATTCAAAGAACGATCCGATTTTTGATTATTAATGAAATGGGCGCTGCAAATACGAGAGTATTTTGTTGGTTATCAAAGGGATACTTCGGGGCTGTAACCAATTTGATATAGCTATTTAATAATTGAATGTATTTACTCAGTATATATCACCACTACACCAAACACGTTATTTTTGCACTCGACGCACGTTTCGCTAACCATGTTAGCTTCATCAGGAGCGATAATTGACTAAAGCTAAACTACAAATCTACCCTATTTATACTTAGCCTAACCCTTGAATTACTCAGGCGGAACTAATGGCATAGGTAAGGCCATCAGTTCCGGTCAAGTAACCAGTAGAGGGGACTATAAGGAATAGGTCCTCTGCCTTTATTTAAACTACTTTTACATGTTATAATTTCCATACTTTCGTATGCGTTCAACAATCTCCTATCAGATACATTTTTAATTAATCTTAGATTATCTAATGTTACAATATGATTAGCTTCAAGGGCATATTCAGCAATGCTAGACTTTTCTGTTCTGCTGTACTTTAAGTATGCTAAATGTTCTTTAAATCGTGTTTTGATTGATCTTTTAGTTTGCCCAACATACTTTTTGTCACAATCATTACAACTAATTTCATAAATTCCACTTTTCTCACAATTAGGAATTTTATTTTTGGGATTTTCCAAGATATTCCTCAGATTGTCTGATGACTTATAGACTAAGGTGAAGCCTACCTTATTAAATACCTTATTGAGTCCCTTGCTATATTTCGGATTATATGGTATGGAGACATACTTGGTGTTATTTTCTTCGCGTGTAAAAAAGGTGGAATTCTGAATATTTAACCTAAACTTATGTCTATTTATTAGCTTGTTTACTAAGTCATCGTCATAACCATTAACTCTAGTTATATTTCTAATACGATTCCTTTCGTTATTAAAGTTTACTCTCTTCAGAGGAAAAGTGACCAAACCATGAACTAAAAAATGTAATGAGGCTAATTTGTGTTGTTTGCAATGAAATGAATCATTAGGAATATATCAAATCTGTTACTGTGTCTTTCCTATAGATATCAAATTCTAATCTAATGTTATTTTTAATAATTAAAACATCTAGAAAAGCAGTTCTCCTCTGTTGAGAACTAAGATAAAATTGCTAATTGTGAGAAAAGTGGAATTTATGAAATTAGTTGTAATGATTGTGACAAAAAGTATGTTGGGCAAACTAAAAGATCAATTAAAAACACGATTTAAAAAACATTTAGCACACTTAAAGTACAGTTGAACAGAAAAGTCTAGCATTGCCGAACATGCCCTTGAAGCTGATCATATTGTAACATTAGATAATCTAAGATTAATCAAAAATGTATCTGATAGGAGATTGTTGAACGCATACGAAAGTATGGAAATTATAAAATGTAAAAGTAGTTTAAATAAAGACAGAGGATCTATTCCTTATAGTCCCCTCTACTGGTGGAACTGATGGCCTTACCTATGCCATTAGTTCCGTCTGAGTAATTCAAGGGTTAGGGTAAGTATAAATAGGGTAAATTTGTAGTTTAGCTTTAGTCAATAATCGCTCCTGATGAAGCTAACATGGTTAGCGAAACGTGCGTCGAGTGCAAAAATAAAGTGTTTGGTGTAGTGGTGATATATACTGAGTAGTGTCATGCTGCCAAAGATTCCACATTCCCAACTTAGTTGAATGTATTTATTCAATAAAAAAATATCGATGAAGTATCCGACATGTAAGTACATTATCATTCAAGGATTACTGTAATACGAGCAACTACAGTTATGGAAAAGCTGTAAAGAATCGTGTCAATTTTGAATTCGACTTAGTTGCTGCTTATGCTATCTACCATAATACATGTTCTCATCATTTTATTTTGCCAACTTCTGATCGGAAGAAAGGTCGTCCAGCAGACGAAGATATTTCCAATGCAATGAATGAAATTTTTTATTATGTAGGAGAGCTAAAAGATATACTTAAAAGTCATGTTCCAGCCGATAAAATAGTAATATCTAAATTGATTGAACGATATGGTCATGATATCATCATTACTCCCAGATCTAAATCGAAGATAATTATTTGCTTTTGGGATACTCAGGTAAATGCTTTATGTGCGTTGTGGTATGACAATAGAAAAAAAATCTCAAAAAAGAACTTCGGATAATTTAGACGCGCCTTGCATTCTACCTCAAAGGTGTTGCGGAAACGAATGCATCGTAACGCCCATGTTTTCTCAACCTCATATTTTGAGAACTATTCCCCACGTAAATTTTGTATAGGACCTTTTTTAGACAGATTTTGATCATAAACAACTTTCATAATAACCAAAATTCACGTCAAAACCAATAGTTTACGAGATATTTGAAAAAAAAAACTGATTTTCGCGACCTTTGACCTTCGATAACTTTTTTTGCCGACGGGATTTCGCAATGGATTTTTGATAACGAAAAATCTTCACTTGGATTTTTTCAGAAGATTGGTCATTTTTTTGTATAAAGTGACTGGACTATTATTTTAGAGAGCTTGACAAATCGTACTATAAGAAATGTATCCACATGTTGGTAGATCGCTAGCATAAGTGTTTCGTTCATCAAGAAAACTATGTTGAAGGATAAAATCGATTTTTGGCAAAAACGTTATTTTTTCTTTCAAAAGTCTCGCGACTTTCTCACCCCACGTAGTAGTTCTGTAGAAAAATTCCTAGTGTCAAAAGTTCACCCTCCCGAGAACGTTTTACACCGAACAAGTGCCTAGGGTTGAATAAGTTACGAAAAGGACCATCAGATTATTTGGTGTATAAGGATGAGCGACTGGGTCATGACAAAATGGCATTTTGGGTCCGTCTTGGACAAAACGAGTTGAAATGAAAAATATTACAAAAAATATTACAATTTTGTCGATGAATTCAAAATTAGGTTATTTCGTCATAACTTTTAATTTCAACCGGAGAAAGGTGTGAAAGGCGTAGGGTCTTTAAATATTGTACAGGGTGAGTCAACGATAGAATAAAGTTCATTGTCACATTTATATTTCGGGAATGACGAAAAAATGTTAAATAAACAGTTTTTTAGGGAATGTTAAGTGCACAGTTTAAAATTATTTTTGAGTATACGAGGTACTTCAAAAAAGTGTGGCCGATATAACACGTTTTTTTTAAATGGAACATCATATTTTTTAATTTATTTTTAAATTCTACATAAAATTTTATAACTTTTTTATTAATAATGTTATATACCTAAACCTAGTAGTTTTTTAATATTTCAATTTTTTTTTTAAAAAATACTAGTTTTCAATTTTTGTAAAAAATTGCCAGTAGCGCCATTGTTTCTGAAGGTGAAACACTCATAATTGGTTCGAGCGTTCTATAGAGATGAAAAAAAAATATATGTAAAGAAATTTTAGTTAGATGCTACAGGGTCTTCAAAATAAATTTAAATTTATTTTAAATTGCAAAATCTCAAATTTTTTAAGTGGCACACCCCGTATATTATTATTTTTCTGATAGATTTTACAAAACCCTCCAACTTTTATTAAGTATGGCATATACCTATTTTTAATAGTTTTCGATTTATTTTGAAATTTTTCAATTTTTAAAACCCTTGTTTTTAATACACTTACGTTTATTGTGAAAACATAAACAAATAGTTAATAATAATTTAGAATATAGTTTAACTTATCTAATGATTAATTATTATGAGGTAATCAAGTGTTCAAAAATATGCCCGTCTACTTGAATACAGATGTTTAGTCGTTTTACTATTATTTTTTCTTCACTTTCCTCAGCATAAAGGGTGTTATTGTCCTGCACGCATCCCGTATCCTATTTTTCATATCTACTGGTGTTGTAGGGGGATTCACATAAACCCGATCTTTAATGTAGCCCCACAAAAAGAAGTCTAAAGGGTGGGGAGGGGGAGTTAAGTCACATGATCGAGGGGGCCACGAAATGAATCCATCCCTACGGATCCATTTTTGTGGGTAACGATTGTTTAACAATTCCCGAACTTTTGTTCCCTTTCAAAGTTACCAACTTCTTCAAGAAGCTGGGGTAATTCGTTTTGCAAAAAAATTTAGATATCTAGGCCCGTTAAGCGGTTCGCGGAAAAAATATGGACCAATAATTCGAAAATTTAATATTCCGACACCCCATACATTAAGCGATTGGTCTCACAATGGTTTTGGTTTTGAACTTCCCGGACTCAAATAGATTAACTGTTGAATAATATTGCATGTTATGGCTGTGAACTGCTCCATTACTGCGAAAAGTGGCTTCATCAGAAAACATTATTTTGGATAAAAAATTTGGATCGGCCTCTATTTGCTCCATTCATGGTGGTACAAAAGTTTACTCCTCGTTCAAAATCACGGTCTAGGTAGTAGTTCCATATGAAAGGGATGATACTTGTATTTTCTTGTGGTGCGATTAGCCGTAGATTGGGATTTTTTATGGGTCTAACACACAGAAAAGTCCCCTAAAGCGCTCCAGGTAGCGGCATGTGTGCAGAAAAAAGCGATTCACGTTGTTCTTGAATCGCTGTAAATTTTACGCAGAATTTAAAAATAAGTTAGAAAACAGCATTTAAAAAAACATATGTTATATCGGCCTCACTTTTTTGAAGTGCCCTGTATACTCAAAAATAATTTTAAATTGTGCACCTTAACATTCCCTAAAACTACTGTATTAAACATTTTTTCGTCATTCCCGAAACAAATGAGATAATGAACTTTACTCTATCGTTGACTCACCCTGTATAGTTTCAATAGTATTTTGAGGAATTTTTCCAGTTTTCTTGATTGACGTAATTGACAAATTTTAGGCGTATTATTTATTGTAAAATATGTAAGTGATTAGAGGGGTTTGCATCAGAGTTTTTGCATTGTAGGAACCTGAAAATTAGGTTATTTTTTCAATATTTTCAATTTTAATAGGTCATCGGCAAATCTTGTATAGTTTCAACACTATTATGAAAATTTTTTCGGGATTTTGGTTGGAGAATTTATATTATTGATAATGAAGCTATTACAGGCAGGAAACTATTTTTTCAACAAAATGGTTCTCAGTACGCTGCAAGTGCGAGAAAGGCTTGAACGATTTAAAGACTAGTGGATTGGATGTTATTCTGCTCATCC
>CM032446.1:36304636-36382136 GCA_019049505.1 Pachyrhynchus sulphureomaculatus | reverse complement strand
AACAAATCAATCAAAAGATCACTCTTTTTATCCAAAATTATCGAATATTTAAACATAAACTTGACGACAGTTATGTTAAGGATTTAGATTTTGATGCCGCACGTCTTTTTCTTTTAAAAATGTTCGAAGGCATAAGATTTTTTCATTCGAAAACAAAAATTTTGATTTTTATACCTCAAATTTATAAAAAAAAACACCGACAAATGTCAGTGTCAAAATATTAGGCCGTTCCCTTAAACTACTGAGCATAGGTAGTTCTTTGTCTTGTGCGTAAATTAGAAGAGGATAGATACAGCACGGCGTGACCTTTTTTATTGAGATTTAAAAATTTTAAGATTAAGAAATAACTTTATACCATAGTGGTGATAAGTAATTTAAGTTATACTGCAAGCAACCAGTCAGATAGACTTTCATCTTGATTATTATTTAAAAAGTACTTTTTAAATCTGACTTAAAATAAAATTACATTATATAAGGATATATACAACCTTACAATGAGTTACGTTGTATATTTAATCATGTACAGATTATATTGTAGTGACATCTATTAGCTAGGGTTAAATATAAGGCATTTATAGTTTTTAGCATATAAACTCATAAATTGTAAAACGTCATAATGTCGAAAATATTGTTTAAATGTGAGAACCAATGGTAAGATGGCAGTAGACACCAAACATATAGAAGAATGCAGTAAAATTTTGGACAACGGAAATACAGAGGGATATTAGTAAACAGTATGTCCTCAGAAAGGTTGAACCCGTAATTTTTGCAGCATTAATTATGCATTTACTACCATAATAATGCAATTTTATCGTTTTTTTCTTTTTTCCATATTCTATTATTATACTTATTTCCGAAATCATTCATAGGGAACTAACTTAGTAAACGTACTAGCTGTAGTACCTACCTGTGGTCTCTAAATTTTCTTACTTTCGAGTTTCGGAGTGTGAATGTGTCCTGCGTAGGTGACAACGTAAGCGATACGACTAAAGTATGTTTACACATGGACTACTTTGAAGAGCCACAAGGTTAAATCGTCATCCCATGTAAAACTATTGTGTCAAAATTGTCAGATTTTCAACGCGAGACATTCTCCCTTATTAAAGCGTTCACTTAGAAGCAATGGTTTTAGGTGAGAAAACTGCCATTGACGTCGGGCCGTCGCTTAGAGGCGCGACTATGTGTGAACGCTCTAGGGGCCGTATCACACCGACCACTCTGTAGCGCCACTAAGTGTTGGCGCGCCGTCGTTGAGTTGTCCAATTTCACATTCTTTCCCAGTAAAAGCTTTCAGACGGGCGACACGGACGCCGTTTGAAATATTTCCGGCTACAACATTGGTTTTAAATGTGATGACTCCCAGGGGCGTGTTAAACGATACTTAAAGATACATTAGGCATCGGAGCGACTAATTGGACTTACTTCTAATGAATACGTCACATGCCCATATATTTTCATGTGGAAGTGTGCTAATGGTTAGAAAGGTTTCTAATCCTACCGAAATGTCGAAGTCTGACCGTATCAGTATCTTGCCGAACTTGTATAGGAGACTTGAGAGCATTGTGTATAATCAACTAAGTAAATACATACCCTGATAGCCATGCTGAATCCAACTTTTATAAACTCTAGGGCCGGAATTCGTAGTCAATTTGAGGAAAAGTTGGAGAGGGCAAGGCTGTAGTGAAGTTGGCAGCAAATTCCTATGCAATTTGAGTACAACTTGACTACAAAAAACTGTACAAGTTATTGGAGTGAACTTGTACAAAAGTTGGAGTACATATTGTAGTACAAGTTTGCCTACAACTTGTATTCAATTACCGGCCGTAGATTTCGATCAACTTTTATCCAAATGTTGCTGACCAAAAACTTACCGTAAACTTGGCGTCAAATTGACTCCAAACTACAGATGACCAAGTTTTTGCAGTGTAACACTGGCTATCAGGGTAGCTTCACAAAATATTTTACTAGAGACCCAATCTTGTTTTCGTACTCCATACAGCACTACTACTGTTACTTCAGGTGAGTGCTGGCGTAATAGGCGCGTAAAATGACATCTCTTGTATTACTGGGTTATAGGAAGGCTTTTGATACTTTAGATTATGCAATGTTTTTACAAAACTTGCAAACTTTGGCTTGGAATAAAATGGTTTAATTATCTCGAGAGCAGAAGGCAAAGGATTAAGATTGGTAACGAATTTTCTAACTTTTCTTAATAAAGGTGTACTGTAAGGCAGTATTGGGCACTATTTTCATTATGTATAGCAGATTTCAATAAATACCTCAAATTTTGTCAATCTCATCAATATGCTGATGATATGCCACTGTATTGTTGTGTCGTAACTGAAAATATAGCCGAGACAATTAGAAAATGAAGACTAGACTTTTTTTTTTTACATGTGTTTTATGGCTTTGGCGTATAACCAATTGGCCAGCATCTCTCTTTGTTAGACACACAAATTTACACATTCACACAAGGGACAAATCACAAACACTCAACCCAGACACGGAATCGAACCGCGGACCTCTCGGACAGTGGGAAAGGCTAACGCCTTAACCCACTGCGCCAATCGGCCGGGCAAAACTAGACTTAATGGCAAATAAATCAAAAATTTTTTGTTTGAGCCTAGCAGTAGGATGGTGTCACGAAGTGACGACTCCACGATACAGATTAATGGCATGACATTAACGCCGTCGAATTCTGGAAGTAAGATTTGATTCAGAACTCTGTGACGAAAAACACATATTTTTAATATCTTAAAAAGATATTACCACAAACTCAAAATTCTTTCCATCCGCAAGGTTATTTTAACTACGGATATTGAACTGCGCCTCTGCGACTCCTGAATTTTATCTTTGATTTCCTATTTTTATGTCGTTTACTGACCGTCACTGCACCGTGCAAAACAAAATAGTTCACAGGAGCTTCAAAATTCCTGTTTAAAGTTTTGGTAAAATGTCAGAAAATACGATCACGGGACACCACTCTTGCGAGCGTCCAATTGGCTTAGCCTAAGCGAGAGATTGCTATGGACAAATTTGACACTCGAGAAAAATCGATCTGCTTCATCATCATCTTTGAGCAAAGCATGTATTTTACCCATAGATATAAATTGTCCTTTAAAGTAAATTTAAGTGAATTAAATATTAAGTTGGTTCTAGTCCATTAAATAAGGTATAAATTGAAATAACTTATTTTCCATTTCATTTTAAACATTATATTTTTAATTAATGAAAATTAATTTTTGCCTTATTTTGTTTATATGAACATAACCTTGGTTTTCCCAAATATTTTATAGTTCTTTCTGACGAAATGTAGGAAGTTAGCTTATAGGTTTCCTCGTATTTCCCACTTTATGAATAAATGGGAAAACTTAATTTTCTTGGGTAGATTAATAAATTAAATCATATTTAGGTAAATATTTCTTTATTGCCAACTGAAGGCGGAAATCTCAAATGTCTGACGGTCAAGAATATGCAATTGTGCAAGGATGTTTTTACGCCCAATTTGGTCGAAGTAAATTCGCCTGGTCTCACTTCTACCTTTAGATTCGGTATGAATAGGATTTTTTTTTATGGGTCTAGCACATGTGCTACAGGGAAGTCCTTAAAGCGCTCCAGGAGCGGCATGTGTGCGGAAAAAGCGATTTACGTTGTTCTTTAATCGCTGTAAATTGTACTCGGCGGGAAACAACCCTGGGCAAATTATTCCAAAGGGATGATGTTCTCCATATAAAAGACTGCTTGAAAAGCGTTGTACGCGGTGTAACAAGCTGAACCTCATACGGATGTAAGATACAACCCTCAAGGGATACAACCAACAAGGGATACAACCCTCAAGTTTCTTTTCTTGTATTGTAGGTCTTGACGCGCACTGGCGTCTGCAATCATCTTTTAATTAATTTAGTAAATTTTGGTTTCTTAATTGCATAGGGTTGGTACGCAATACAAAAGGAAATATAATTGCGATAGGGGGAGAGTGGTATTTAAGGAAAATACGGTTTTTGATGCTCTCTTTCTGCCACTAAAATGTTGAGAAGTGTAACTACTGTTGACAGTTAATTTTCTTATTGTTCTTTGCCTTGTAACTTCCATTTGCTCCTTCTACAAAGTCTACACAGAGCTAGCGGATTTAGGTCTGTAGGCGTTTGGACGTGAAATCCTATAGAACCTAACGGGATGACAGGGCGGTTGACAGTGCTGGCAGTTTAAATTGGGAGTTCTCTAGTTCTGGATTTTGGCTAGTTATTTGCCTCGAGAAGGGTCTAAACGGGGAGGCTAAGCGCAGTGAGGGGTTGATTCCTATATTGACAAAAACCGGTTATACCAGATAATCTGTAGTAGTCTTCTGGCAGGCCACAAGCGTAAACGTGCAAATTAGCCAAACGTTACACTAAGTACCTCCCTTAGTGTTGAAGGATTTTTAATTTTGATTAATTTTGTTTAGAAGTACTCAGTAAAGAGCCATTATTTTTATTATTATTAATAGTTTACGTTATTATCGAGTAACAAGATGTAGTTTTTAACTGGCTACTCTTATTCATACCATTATTTTGTCACAGGCTCCCCATTATTTGTTTGATAAACTAATTCGTTGGTGTTCATAATAGGATACCTTGTCACAGTGGTAAGTTTAGTATGCTAGAATTGCTATACTCCAGAAATCCTTTGGATACGACGTAGTTAAAATTTAGAATTCTCTTCCAAAGAATGTCGTATCCCGGACAATTAATTATTTTAGGATTTAAGAGGGCACTAAAATTGTTTTTTAAGGTTGCGCGACGTTAGGAATAGTGTTTAGGCTGCAGTCATGGTATAATAGTATTTTTTTTTTGTTTTTTTAATGATGTTTTTCTAAATATGGGAATATGTAATTTTACTCAGTAAGACGGTTAAATGAGTAGCTTTTGCTATATCTCGCTGTTTTTTTCAAATATTTTTTGTAATATTTATTGTATTTATAAATAAAGACATTTATTATTATGATTATTTTATGTTTTATCTCCTAAAATATTCAAATACAAACTAACAACGTTTTATAGCGGTTAATTTGACCGGTATTCAAAGTGTAACTCCATAGTTATTAACCTCTTAATAATAGATAAAGACAGTATCAAGTGCCATTGATATATTTTTAGTCTCACAAATATATGTTTAAAGAATTTTCACTAGGAATATTTCTATTTATAAAAAGCAAAGAAAAGAAAGTCGTAAATTAGAAACATTATTAGGTTTATAAAAAAAAGTGGAATTAGAGAAAAAAAGAAAATATCAATAGGGCGAAGTAACTATAATTTTTAATTAGCGTTAGAAAAGGGCGTTCTCTCTAAGCTCACAGGGGTGTGGAAGACAAGTCTTCTTCATCCCTCTTTAGCTTAATAGCCTTTAAGCACTTAAACTTACATGTTACATAAAATTGGGGTTTCAAATGATTTTTTATTTCTTGATTCCTCTGATACTATTTGTTTCGTTACTACATTAGAAAATAAATTTCAGTTGTAGGCCTGAAACTGTAAACAATGTTATTGTCTTATCGTTATTTCTCTCTTAATGTCTGTATTATATAACAATGCCTCTTTATGCTCGGAGCCATTGCCACCTCCTCCTAAGTCTGGTTCTGTGCAACGAGACTTATTAGTCTCTCTTCTGAGCTTTGAAGTCAAGATTTAAAGGTAAAATGAAAAATCATGCAGGTTATCGATATGAGAACTTGGGTTTCTCTTATTAATAAAGCGGTAGTACAGTAAACATAAAACATAGTAGCGATGCTCAAGAAAATTTTTAGGTCCTTTTTTTATCACGCATGCGTCTCCAATCATACCAACAACATGGCTGCTAGCGCAGTCAAGGTTTGTGTTTATATCTGGATTTCAAGGAGAATCTTTTTCTAACGTGCTCCGAGATTCATTATTAATAATTTTCCAATAAGTAAATGACTCGTCTGACGTTATAAGCGATAATAATTATAAAAAAGATGTCAAGAGGAAGTTTTTGTTGTGCTTGTAAAAATATAGGTGGTATCTCCAAAGGAGTTTTGTATGAAAATTATTATAGTAGTTTTAAACAATGATAAAATGGAGCAAAAAGTGTGTTCACTTCATTTTTAAGTTCATGAGAAAGACGATCTGATTTTAAATGATAATTATAATTATTTTCAATCTCTCCAGATTACTGGGAGAGATGTATTCTCAAAATGAACATTTTTCTTCCCTGAACAAAATCTTTAATAGTTGAGAAATATAAATTCAACAATGAGATATTTAAATGAATAACGTGAAAAAAAAACGTGAAGCCAAATGTTTTTTTTGCCTTTTTCCGTTTTTTGCATCTCTGTGTTAATGTTTCTAAAAAAAACTTTTCTTGTTTTTTCTTCCTTTCAATCAGCAAAATTCATTTTTATTCTACAGAACAGGATTTTTCTTAAATATTTCAAAAACTCGAGGGCATCATACCAGCAATATGGCGACCGGTCATGTGATCATTACAAACTCGAACTCCTTGAGATCAAAGGTGTCGAGTCGGACTGTCGCTATTGTATTTTATGTTTACTGTGGCGGTAGTGTTTCACTACCTGGCTGGATTAGTTTGAGGACCGTCAATTATCGAAGTTTTACATTTCTCCTATATCCGCTTTTTCAGTTTAAACAAGTAAAACTGCATTTTTAGATTTAAAATAAAGGATGATAAAACGATAATTATCTGGACGAATGATGTGCAAAATTATTTCGGTTTTTGTGCTGATATTACACAGTTAACAATAAAAATGCATTAACTGTTGATTTATTTATTTAAATATCAACGAAAATGTCGATAATAAACATTTACAAAAACTTTTTAAAGCTACAATAAAACATGAATATAGACCACTATTTAAGACTACCAATACTTCGATGTCTATCAACATATATAGTTTGAACATTTTTAAACCTGAGGCCAATATTTACTTGGTTTAAAAATCAAAAAAAAAACTAAATCAAATTATATGTATAAAAAATTATAAGTGTAATACTGAAGTAAAAATGAAATTCAATGACCTTTAATTAGTAAAGAATGATTAATAGGTATAAATAATAACATACTAATTATAATCATATAGATTCCAGCCTTCAGTTTGAATTTGGTCTCCGTTTTCAATATTTAACGGTTTTTTATTATTACAGGGTTATTTCGCTGTATATATAGGGAGTTTTTAAGTACTATCATAGGTTTTACTTGGTTATAGTCCTGGTTCTGCCTTATGTTTGCACGAAAGCGTTAAATGAGTCATCGATCATTCTCGATACTGTTTATACTTCCCCATTTGAGTTTTGTTGGGTTATACTTGTTGAATAAAACTTGTGATTTGGATAAAGTCTACTTTTGTCGATCGAATACGGCAACGGTGCCTAGATGTTAACAATATTTACTAAGAGGTAATAAACAATTTATCTCCGCCGGACTAAATACAATTTTAGTACAATTCAATATATACAATAGTACTTTTTTTAAAGCACTTTTTTAAAAACATGTTTAGTAGATATATTCGGTGAAGTGACTTTATTTAGTGATTAATATGACCAGGTAAAAATAATGTCCTTATTTAAAAAACATCCTGTATATACAGCGTTTTAATAAGGAGTTAAAAGAAAAAAAATGAAGATTCTACAGTTCAAATAAGCAATATAAGTCTGTTTTAAAATGAATCGTCACTGAAATTATGTAAAAAAGATAAGGAAAGGAACTGTTAAAATAAGGATGTCTGATTTTAACTTTGTTGCTACCATGTCATAAATTTATCGTTCTCTTAAAAGAAATATTAAAAAGGAATGGGGAAAAGTGTGCTTACAGTATCCTAGAGGGGAGATATAGAAATTATAGGATTTGACAATGGTTCTTACAGCATTTTAATCCATATTATGCCAGATACGTTTGAAATCAAGACCAAAAACTTAAAAGAGCAAAAAAAAAGGGAGTTGACTAACACAGTAGTTTTTATGGGTGCAGGTATAGAAGACATAGCTATCGCTACAGAAAGAGAAACAGGTAGAACAAGACGTCGCTGCAAAACCAAGTCGGCTGACTACCACCACACACAGGTGCCCCGTTGAGTTTCTCAAAGATGCCGCCGCGCAAGTAGAAGTTGTATTCTATGTAACAATAAATGGGGGAAAATAGGCGCGAAATCTCTGAGAAGCTCGACGAACCATATTGTAACGATCCAGCGGTAGCCAGCCGGCATCGTTTTGCGGCGACGTTTTATTCTACATGTTTGTCTTTCTGCAGCGATATCTATATTTTCTGTGGTGCAGCGTATAAAATATTGCCACTGTGGTTGCAAAAAATTTAGAGATATAAAAGGAGTCATGATTCTAAGAAAAATATACCTTTTACATGATCTCTTGCGGCAAATAGAATAACTTGTAAATGTATACCAATTCTATAAAGTGTTGTAATAGATATCAAATGACTTTCAAAAAAAGGAAATAATAACACAAAAAACCAATGTTAATCATGTTAATAGGTGCTCTTTTAGTATTGCTTCCGTGATAACATAGCTCTTTCGCTTTTACGTACACAGAGTTTTGGGTTCTATCTACTGCATATAGGCCAGTCGTCAGGAGTTTTGAGCTCTCATTAAATGTTAACAGGCTGCATTTTGGCATACAGGTAGTTTTTTGGACGTAGTATACGATAACAAAAAGTTTGATGTACGCCAAGCCCACAAAATCCAAAATAAAATAAAAAATTCGGTTTTTCGTTAATATCTTGAAAACTAAAAGAAATATCAAAAAACTAATAGCACCACGAGAAAGAGGGGGAAATTTTACAAAAAGATATTACATAGGTTTTTTTTTTTCCAAAATTTTTTATTAGCGTGAGAATTTATTCAAAATTCGGAGAGGTGATTCAAAAAGTATAGCGTGTCAAACAGGTACATTTGAAAGTCTACGCGTACCGCTAGAAGGTTAATCGATATGATTTGTTTTCAGAGTGTAAAAGAAATTAAAAAATAGGCTTTTGAAGAGGAGACTTTCACCTTTCCGATGAAACTAATAGTTTTTGTTTTTATTGCTTTATAATTTGTAAAATTTTTTGTTTGCATGATTTTAACAGGCACACAGTAAATTACAAATATTTAATAAAATATAGTATTGAAAAAAAATCCTTGTGCATATATCATTATTATACCTTAAGTTTCAATATAAGAAAAATTAAAACTACACACACTGTCTGTGTTATTTAAAAATTGAGTTTTAAAATATGAAAATTTGCCTGCTGTAGTGCGCCGCCGACAATTTTACGTTCAAAGCATTACGAAATAATCAAAAAAAGTCGGACAATTCTTTTTATTTTTTTTTTTAGTTACAGTTTAAAGTATACTTGATATTAGAAAATCATTAAAAACTTTAAAAAACTATCTTTTTTCGTAATTTTGTTCTTAAAAAAGTGTTCATGATAAACGTATTTTATCATACAACTTAAGCTTAGAATAAAAAAAAATATATATTTAAAGGTGAGGAATAAAAGATAAAAGTATGAGCTTTAAGTATAAAGTATTTATACTTCAAACATTCAGGTACAAAGAAAACAGTTATTGAAAACACAAAAATTCTAAATTACTCCAAAAACTTTCATGAATATACTCTCATATCATCATATTGGATCCGCCATTTTGAGTTTTTAAATCTGTCATCGGATTCATAATCAGCACCCCGAGAAACTCCTTAATAGCCAATTTCAAAATATTTAGCGGTATACGGAAACGTTAATTTAATCATAAATGAATCGAACAAGGAATTTAACTGAACACGAGGTAGTGCGAGCCTCAGTTTTATTGGACGAGCGATATTGTCAGTGTTATGTTGCCAATTTGTTAGGCAAACATCGTTCTACAATAAGTCGTATGGTAAGACACTTGAATGAAGTAGGAACTTATTCTAGAAGGCTAGGGCAAGGGCGAAAACGATGCACTAGCGACCTAGATGAACGTTTTATAAGCAATATGCTTTAAGAAACAGGACTGTCACTAGTTCTATAATAAGAAACGAACTCGAAGCTGTTGGTAATGTCACAATGACAGAGACCTAACTAACTTAGCCTAGGTAAGGAGTTTATATAAAGAAACAGGACTGTCACTAGTTCTATAATAAGAAACGAACCCGAAGCTGTTCGCAATATCAAAATTTCTTCTAAAACGATTAAATGAAGCTGGATTAAACAGTAGGAGACCAGCCACTGCGCCCTTGCTTACTAGAGAGAACAAAGTTGCCAGGTTACGTTTTGCTCGAAATCACGAAAACTGGTCTGTGGATGATTGGAAACAAGTTTTCTTCACAGATGAAACTAGGGTTAGTCTAAAACATCCAGATGGTCGTGAGCGAGTATGACGAAGACCAGGAGAGAGGTTTGCTCCTTGCAATATCTCTGCGAGGATTCCATTCGGCGGTGGCTCTGTTATGTTCTGAGGTGACATCTGCTTTGATGCTCGCACAGAGTTAGTTCCTGTCCATACGAGATCCATGAATGCTGACTACTATTTTGAGAATATTGTAATAGAACATGTGAAGCCTTTCGGTCATTTTGTGGGGCCCAATTTCCTGTTTATGCAAGACAACGCTCGACCTCACGTGGTTAGGGAGGAACTCGATTATCTTAAAAGTTGATATACCGATTATGCAATGGCCACCAAAAAGCCCGGATCTGAATCCGATAGAACATGGATGGGATCACCTTAATAAAAATGTGAAACGTCATATACCTGCACCTAGAAACCTGAGGGAACTTGAAAATGCAGTTATCGCAGAATGGGAGCAAATTCCTCAAGATTTTATCCAAAATTTAATTAGAAGCATGCCTAGGCGCATAAATGCTGTCATCCGAAGTAGAGGAGGCAACACACGCTACTAGTGTCCCAGTTACACCATTAATTTTGCTACTAGTGTCCCAGTTTATTTTTTTCATTATTACATAATTTCAACGATTTTGTTATTAGGTCTTAAGAATAATTTTAATTCGAATCTTATAGAGAAATTTGGTAGCTAATTCACTTTTAAAGTATCCGAATAAGTTTTTTCTAACTTTTAGTGTAACCAATGTTCATAAAAAATTATTAAAATTAATTCATTTTAGAGATTTGTATGATTTAATATATTGTTGCGTTAATTGTGTCCAGGAGTGTATTTGCGAATAACCGAATTTTTTTTTTCATTTTATTTTCGATTTTGTAGGGTTAGAGCAGTAAACTTTTTTTTTATCGTATTCTATGTCAAAAAAAATACCTGTGTGCTAAAAATGCAGCCTGTTAACATTTAAAGAGAGTTTATCGTAAACATTTGCCTCTGACGACTGGGCGCAAAAATAGGCGAAAATATTCACAAAGAGAAATTTCTTTTGCTATAATCACTTTGAGGGAGGGGTTTACGTCATGTTGACAATCAAACAACTGAATTAATTGATTAATTAATCAGTTTAATTTATTCCTAAACCAACCAACTTCTGCCTACGTTGTTTAAAAGAGTAGATTTTTAAAATAAAATTTAATAGGGAATATTTGTTTTTTTTTCTGTTGACTTTCGAAAATTTGGTCGTTTGAATATTTATCCATTGTGCTTTTTAAATTAAGGTTTTCGAAAATTAGGACGGTGACTCAAAACACAAAATTAAAAAAATCTATTTCTATCATCAGAACATTAGGTCTAGTATCGTTGGACTGGCATTTAAAAACTCTATAGGTTGTTCCGTTAAAAAATGTAGGTAGCAGGTCTGGGAAGGAGAGAATTCAAGCAAATAACAATTTAACCTATTAATAGAGTCTGTTTCCCTGGTATATTTCAGCTTATTTTCCAATTTCGGATGGTTGTCGCTTCTACTTGATTGAAATTCATTATAAATACAGTCGACTCTCTATATAATGAAAGACCAAAATGTGGACCGAAATTTCACTATAGAAAGTTTTTCACTATACAAAGGAAAAATCCGTATATATTGCTATGTATAATAAATATTCTAGGTCTTGAAAAAATTGCACTATAAAGAGTTTTTCACTATATAGAGTTTCACTATAAACAGTGTCGACTGTATATAATAAAATACTTTTTTTTAGTCCACTGGTTTATTTATAAATTTTGCAGTCGATGCCGAAAAGTAAATGAAATTTAAAAAATGGACATAATTAATTTAAAAAATCTGCCTACGACAAAATTATTTTCCATATAACAATAAAGTTTACAATAGTAAAAAAGGGTTAATTATGGGGAGCTCATTACTTGCAGAAAAATTTCATGGACAATATTGAAACAAAGATATTTAATAACAATAATAATAGTAATAATTGTTTTTACTGGTATCGATACGTAGACGAAATAATTGCATGCTTTACAGGGAGAGATACACAAATCACGCTTTTTACAGTACATTAATTCTTTACACAGAAATATTAGTTTTACAATGGAAAAAGAAGTTGAAGGGAAAATCAATTAGACTTAACAATCAGTAAAACCCAGAAAAAAACGAATTTGCAATATATCACAAACCCTTTCATTCAGATACCACAATTTACAATAGTTCTCATCACCCCAACCAACACAAGCTTGCGGCCTATTATAGCTGTATAAATAGATTAACTAATATTCCCTTATCAGAATACAACTTTATTAAAGAATTAAACTATATAAAACAAGTAGCCATTAACAACGGTTATTCAGTAACTTTAATCGAAAAATTCGTTAGGAAAAAACTTAGAAACAAGGCTATCTGATAAATATATCCATGTTTTAAAGAAACATTTTTAAATTAAAAAAACATCAACATAGCTTACAATACAAACAATACTATAGGGAAATATCTCAAAAACTACAAACTGCAAATCAATAATGACAATAAATCAGGGGTATATCAATTAACATGCGGGTCGTGTCCTAAAACATACACAGGACAAACTGGACGAACACAATACAACGACTACAGGTACTCTTCTAGATTTAAATAATCCACCAGAACCCGGAACTGATTAGCCTTGATTAGCTGGAACATTAAAGAACGGTTGGCGACTTTAGTCAGTTCTACAAGTATTTTCATGGAAAATGTTCGAAGGATCTCTTAATTCTCCTAGAGCGGTGCATGTTAGAAATACACGTCACGCTGATACTTCACATCCGTATGAGGTTCAGCTTGTTACTCCACGTACAACGCTTTTGAAGCAGTCTTTTATATGGAGAACATCATCTCTTTGGAATGATTTGCCCAGAGCTGTTTCCCACTGAGTACAATTTACAGCGATTGAAGAATAACATGAATCGCTTTTTCCGCACACATGCCGCTCCTGGAGCGCTTTAGGGACTTACCTGTAGCACGTGAGCAAGACCCAAAAAAAAAAAAATTCTTGAATTTATATTCTTAGTACCATTTCTGTGTGGGTTCCCCAATATATATCAATATAATTTAAGTAGATGTAATATTATAATAAATAAATAATATAAAATTGTAAACATTAAAAATATTCAATGTTGTTCAAATAAACCAAACTTGAGAGTTTTAAATGTAGATTTGACGAAGCTGCATCGACTGCGATACGCGCCATAAAAAATGTATAAATAAACCAGTGAAAATTGACTAAAATGCTTATTTTCAGCTGTAGAATCTTATCCCTTTTTTTAAACAACTTTCTGATACCCTCTGTAAAAATGATTTTAAAGTATTACATTTTGAAATGTGTCAAATTAATTGGGAGCCATTCTAAGTCTTTAATTGTTTTCCTCTCATCGCCATCAGAAGCTCAAATCTTTTATTACTCCTAACTCTACCAACCTCCTTCCGATTTTCATCAGTTCTATCTCTAATTATTTTAGATTTCGTAACGACTGCTTTAATCTGCTCCTGTCTAGTCAAATTTTCTTTTTTCGGAGGTAACTTAAAACCAAATCTAGTATACCCTTCTTTATCTACAGTATTTTCTTTCCTGCCTTTTTTTTGAATGGTGTTTTTAGACTTAATACGCAATGGTATTTTACTTGTAATTTCGTTTCTCTTTCTCTCAACTGCAGTCTGTTTATTTAGCAACATATGCTGAAATTGGTTTTGAAATAGACTTGGCTGTATTAATCCTCTTGGAGAGACCAAATTTCGCCGAAAGCAAAAGTTGAAATTGGCTTTGAACTATCAGATTTCTGGGAACCGTGCTTAGACTTCTGATGGTTAAACTTAGACTTATGGGAATCAAATTGGGACGTTTTTGGTGGATCAAACCTGAATAAACCAATATTTGGCTGCTTTCTTGGTTTATATTTATATGATGTGCCTCCTGATGAAATTATTCCTGAAGATGGTTGACTAGTGAACAATAAATACTGTGAATTAGCACACTTTCCGCGTATAATTTTAACTAATATCGTTATACAATAACATTTTATAGGTAGAATTCTTCTGGATTTTTCTAGTGTGATGAGATATCGGATTATATGCACTAACAAATGGCAAAATATGTATGCAATATGCTCTAATAAAAAGGTCAAATATGCACTAAATATACATTATAAAGATGCCAATTTTAATTTCTATTTACATTTTTTTTTCAATCAATTATAAGGAATATAATAAATTATCATAATAAATTATTATATTCCTTGTAATTGTTTAATTAACTGAAAAATAAACATAAATAGAAACTAAAATTGGCATTTTATAATGCATATTTAGTGCATATTTGACCTTTTTTATTAGAGCATATTGCATACATTTTTTGCCATTTGTTAATGCATATAATCCGATGTCTAGTGATGACATTTCACCGATCATCCTGCTGGCTACTTCAGAGCTTGTCCTGAGAACTTCTTCGGAATCTATCACGAAACTGATTTAATTTCGCTTGCTCACGTTCTTTATATTAGTGGACCGGGGCGGAGGGAGGGAGTGGAGCTTCATGGATGATCAGTTCCCAGATTAGAAAGAAGTAACCCAGTATCATAATTAGTGCTGTTGGGATAATTATATATTTCGATGGACTTTCAAATTTTCCTACAACAGAAAAAGAAATCTGTTGAAAGGATCTTTCAATGGTCAAAGAGAATCTGATGTCATGTTTCATACTGGTGTTCTGCAAGTGCTGTAGAAATTTTACGAATATGTACTGCGATTTAACGTTCTAGTACGTAATTTTGCTTCTTTCGTCAATATACGTTTTACCACAGCTACATAGGCTACTGTACACTCCTGGATTTTCAAGCGGAAAGATCTGAGATTTTGTGAGAGTTTAGGGTACGTGTTATAATTTTAGGTTGGGTGGAGTTCTCCTCTTTCTCCAGTTATTGCAAACATATTTATAGAACACTGTAAAAAACATGCCATCGGTACTTTTCCGTTTAAACCAAAATTATGGCAACGTTACGTTGATATGCGAGCAGTATTAAATCCGTTTCATGTTAGATTTCGAAGGATTTAGTTTTCAGAACAAGCTCTGAAGTAGCCGACAGGATGATCGGGGAAACGTCAGCATCAGTTTTTTTTTTTCAATCGACATAGAAGAAATCCAAAAGAATTGTAATCTGTGGAAGTTTACTATCAAAAATAATATTTTAGATATCTACTATTTGTTATATAATCACGCCCGAACAATTTGGCAAATGTAAAAGATATTTAGCATATTATACTCATATATACATTATGTAAATAAAATCAAATAAATTTAATTCCGAATCATTTAGAGCTTTTGCAATACCAGCAGCTCCTCCTCGAAGAGCACCCAATGCAGACAAAAAACCCACCAGTCTTGGGAATAGGTATAAAAATAAAATAAATAAATTAAATTGAGTTAATTGAATTAATTGATAGATTTCTGTGTGACTTATGGTATAAAATATTTATTATTGGAATAAAAATAGTAACCTCTCAAAACAAATAAATAACCTGGATTATAAATGGTGTTAAAATAATACATATTCCAATATAATGATACAAACATATTCTGATGTACAAGTTGAATAAGGAAATTCCAAAATAATATGCACTTTATGAACATTTAAAACAACAGTTGGATAATTTCCTAATTTGTTTCTTAGTTTTTTATTGATTTTTTTTTTTTCACAAACAATTTTTAATGTGAGTACTTTAAAACTTTTCTCCATTTTAGGCATACAATTTTGATTAGATATTATTTAAAACCTTCCAAGTGGAAGTCGGACTTGCGCAATTCGTGTTTCGTACCGTGATTGCTTTTAGAATAAAAATTTTTGTTACGGAGGTATAAAATGATGAGTTTTCAAAAATCAGTATCTAAGATTCGGACACAAACTAGTTTGTGATGGCTAAAAAAAAACTTTCTACAGCGTGAACTTCTATACCAATAGGAAAATCGCAAAACAGATTGTCTATCAAGGTTCTGTCTCTAGTAGAACTAGAATTTTTTTTATCATTTGTATAAGCCCAATACTATTCAAATAGGTAGATAGATTATTATTAACACTTTCCAATTTTTGTTTATATACCAGATAAATTATCAAAGGTAATGCACTCAAAGATGCCAGGCGATTATTGATGCAGGAGGCGATTGAACAACTTACTAAGATAAATGTTCGAGATTATCTCCTCCACATTTTTAACGCTTGAGTAATAGGGAGGTGGGTGTAGTTTACTTGGCCCCCAAGGTCTCCGGATATCACCTCTATAGACTTTTTTTGGGGGCTACTTAAAAGAAAAGGTTTATCTTAAAAGGCCATTTCAATATGTTGATCATCTTGAGAGAGTCATTAGGGAAACATGTGAAGCTATAACTCCTGACGTAATTCGAGATGTAATAAAAGATTTTTCACCTGTTTAGAAAGGGACGGTGGATACATTGAATCATTTGTGCAATAAAGTTAGAATTAATCCGTATGTTTAGTTGTTATGTTATGTACGTAGTAATTAGGTAATGCTGATATTGGCACACATTTACTATGGATGTAATTGTTGCAAAGCAGATAAAAAGGTTATCAAATTTTTAACAAAAATATGATACAATCAAAATCAGTGCACTAGTTTTTAATTAATTTCGTTTTTTCCTTTATTTAATAAATAATCCGACAATTACTGACGTGTTTACTGGAGTTTTTTTTTTAATTTTTAACTAGGAATGCCACAAACCTAAATGTGAGCATAATTTTTTAGTTCTTATTTTCAATTAATATTTTGCTCTGTATTTAAATTTAAACACACTTTACTCTTCATTATAAATCATTATTTTTTATTTTCCTTGTATACCATCAAATGTTTTAAACTTTTGATGCTTAATTATGGATTCCAGTGTGATGCAGAACTTTTTATCAAGTCAATCATCGCTTCTGATGAAGCTAACATGGTTAGCGAAACGCGCATCTGGGACAAAAATAAAGTGTTTGGTATAGTGTCGATATATACTGAGTAGTGTCATTGTGCCAAAGATTCCAAATTCCCAACATAATAAATTGAAATGAATGAAATGAATATAACTTTCAAGACTGAAATTTTAAATCAGTAAAAATCATTGCGCACGTGTAAATTTAAATAAAAAATAGAATATGACATTGTGTTCAGCTTTATTAAAAACATAAACTTTTCATCAAAAATTAAACATTTTTTTCTAAACTAATAATTTTATACATTAAATAAATAAAAACATTTCTCAAATTTTTTGGCAAATTATTTTCTCAATTTACCATTTCAAACATTCTTATTTAAAACTAAATACTTCTTACCAAGATAGATCACATCAGTGGCAGATATATATTCAAATAATAATCATTCATAATTTATGGAATTAGCAAATGTTGGATGGAAACCCATCCTAAATTAATAGAATTGAAATGGTTTTTTTATTAACATTTCTACTTTATTTTAATTAATATCACGACCTTTACACGACCGTATCTTCTCCAGATAATTTTCAACTACGTGTTACATACAACGCTAAAGTTACAGAGGTGGCGCCCTACTAGGCAGGTGAAACAAGTGGTAGTTTATAAGTGATGCTGATGATATGCCAGAAGATGTCTTTGATGATGACATCGAGAAGGATCCAGACTGAAGAAAAACACCATTAGGCAAATGGATAATTGCCGAAAAAGGTATAATAAATTATTGAGAATAAGCAACCTGCCAAATAACAAAAAATATAACTGGTACAAAACAATCTTCAGAAGGACGATGCACCTGCAGAAGGAAATCTAACACGGTGAGATGTGATAGTAAAAAGTTGAGCAGATCATATGGCGCTACTTGTAAATACAAAGAGAGTTCATGTTTGAACAGAGATATTAATAAAGGGTTGTCAGCGACCTTATTGCTTCCATCAGGTCCCAGATGATAGAGTTGACAATGACGACACATTATTACCAAGAACAAACAGACAAAAACCTAGGACCTAATTAATTTTCTTTCGTCCTTTTTGGATTTTTAAGTGAGCACGCGAGCGCCTCGAAGTCGTTTTCAACCAGCGTGGGGACAGAATGAAATAGAGCGTCGCGTCGAACTATAAACCATCTGTTCTTTGCTATGAATGTACCGTTAGTCGTTGGCTAAAAGAATAAGTCACGTGTTTTGTCAAAATGAATTCTTCTTTTCTCAGTGTATGTTATAACTACGAACGAAAAACATTGTAAAAATGTTAACGCCTAGGAAATGAAAACGTTGAGCAGGAGTCAAAATCTAAATTTTAAGGGTGTAGTGATTATGATGTGTTCTGATCCGACGTCAACGTATTGTATAATAAATTTTGCACTAGTTTTCGGTTCTCTGCAGTCCATACTAAAATGCAAGAATTGTGACGGCGAGGTTTCTTTCAAAAAAACTCTTGAAAGAGGCGCAGGATTTAAAATAAAAGTTCTGAGCTCTTGTAGTGATCATGAAATTAGTTCTTGCCCGATGATTGACTAAAAAAAATGCTTATGAAATAAATCGAAAAATAATCTTTGTTTCCCGACTGTTTTGTGTCAAATTACAAGGTATAAGTCACTTTTTAGGTTTGATGGGTATAAGTGAACGTTTCAATAAAAAAGTGCATTACGATATTATTGATATCATATATAAGGCCTTTGAAAGTGTCTACGGAGTTGTAGTCCCAAAAACCGCGAAAGAGGAGCAAGAGTACAATGAAAAACACGAACTTTCTATGAATCAAATCATAGTTTCTGAAGATGGATCATGGGCTTAAAGGCGATTCAGCTCACTTATGGAATTGTTTCTTTAATAGGAAATTATTCGAATAAAGTCGTAGATGTTATTGTTAAAAGTAGCTATGGCAAAAGTTGTGAGTACTGGAAAACTAAAAAAATGAAATTGAATTCGATGCTTGGTTAGAAGAACATCAGGATAATTGCATTGCGAACCACCATGGAAGGCCGGAAAAATGGAAGCTGATGGTGTTTTCGAAATGTTCTAAAAATCTGAAGAACTTTTTGATGTGAAATATTTCGATTTTATTGACGACGGAGACACTAAGACCTTCAAATCTCTCATCAAAAAAAACGTAAGGCGATGAATCCGTAATAAGAAAAAAAAAAAAAAAAATGAGTCAATCACGTACAAAAACGTATATTTCGCCACATAAATAAAGCAGAAAAAAAGCTGACGCAGTTGAAAAAAACGAAAGAGGAAACCGAGGAAAAAAATAAAAAAATCTGAAACAGATAGAAGGTCGAACAAACCGAAAAATCTACTCCTGCCCTAATAAAATTGATGGCAAGGGTTGAAATGAAAAGAGAGGCCCTGGCTGGATTTTACCATCAAATTTCTACGGATGAAAATCATCAACATTTAAATTGCCCTGAAGGATCAGACTCCTAGTGCAAGTGGTGTAAAGCACAGGCTTATGGCGAAACTTATAACCACCCTCCAGCAATTGACGAAGACGCCCAGAAATTATTAGAACCAATTTATAAAGATCTAACAAATGAAGATCTAAGCAGGTGCTTGGGATTAAACACGAAATAATAATGAAAGTTTTAATAATGTCGTATGGAGCGCCGCAACAAAGAATACGTATTGCGGAAAATAACAGAAATATCAACAATGATTGCTGTTTGTTTAATGAAGGATTAATGCCCAATTTAAAAATCATGGAAGTACTGGAAATCACAGTTGGAAATGTAACCCTTCCATACGCTTCCAGACTCGGCCGAAATCGCCTGTATTTCGCTAAGCGCAAAAATGACGCGAAGACAAAGGAAGCAAGAACTGATGTAAAAAAGCAGAAAATTGGTAATCAGGAAAAGGAAATTGAAATGAATGATCTATTTTACATGCCTGGATTTGCTGATTAGACAAAAGTAAGAAAATTTTGATTATAAACCTATTTTGTTTATACTTTGAACTTTAAACGTGTTTTTCTCAAAACATGTTATTTTAATGCGCGACGTAAAACCCTGCAAAAAGTTTTAAACCGATCTTTCTAAAATTTAGAACACAACTTTTCTATCACAAGAACGACTGCCAACAATATTTCTAAAATTTAAAAAACTCGATTGTTTTTTACGCTTAAAACCAAAAAATGCTGTTTTTTAATTATTTTTTTTTAACGCACATTGATTGGATCTGGAGATATTTTACATCGCCCAAATTAGAATTTTTCAAAATAGCCTCGGAGCGCCCTCTCTAACTTGGTCAATTTAAACATATATATATATATATATCTATATATATATAATATATATATATATATATATATATATATATATATATATATATATAAATATACTTTAAGAGTCAATAAATATTTTGTAATTTTTTTTCTTTAACTGTTATTTAACTTCTTTAAAAAAATTCACAAAAAATCTTTTTTTATTGGCGTAAATAGTAGACTGACCCCTTAAGTGAAAGTATGTGATACGTTGTGTTCATTTTATGATTATCTAGAAAAACATTTTAAAAAACTTATTGAGATTTTAATGTTGGTTAGTTAAGAGAAAGTAAACCAAATTAGACGTTGAATACTAATAGAATTTAATTTTTTTTCTGTACTTTAACGTTATAAACGGAAAATTGATTCTGATAAGAATGATACCAACTGATAAAAATAAAATACCGGGGTACACGTCACACGTCATTTTTTTAAAAAAAAATTTCGTTCTTGATTTCTCTCTCGATCTGTCTGAGCAGATTTTTGATTGTTTACCATGATTTTTACTAATTTATCAATATATATTGCTTTTTTTTTCTCAAAAAAACATCTTTTTAGGCAATAAAATGAGTCAGTTTTCAAGGAATTTCAATAATTTTTTTTCTATAATTTTCGTTTTTGATTTCTCTATCGATCTGTCTGGGCGGATTTTGGATTATTGACCATGATTTGAACTAATTTTTCAATAAATATAGTATTTAGCCATTTACACCAAGACCATCAAATCTATCATAACCCTTTGCAAAGAAGAAAAATGATTAGATGAACATTTCCTAAACTTAAGACTTTTAAACTGGGAACTCCATTGGTGCTCGCTACATTATGTTATGTTAGGTTAGGCGTTCGGTATATTAGAATATGTTAGATGAAAGTTCGCTACATTAGGTTATGTTAGGTTGGGTCTTCGCTATCTTAGGTTATGTTAGGTTTGGAGTTCCTGGTTTAAATCCTTAAGGGGAAGGGTAGGTTGCAAGATCCCATTGAAAACTATCCAACTTTGGGTACACGTTTCTTCTCACTGGGTTGATATATCTAGATACTTTTTTTTTGTTTTGTTTGGCATATAAAGAGGTTCATTTTGATCGATTATTATTTAAAAAACACTTAGTTATAATGACTGTGATGATTTTTTTTATAACTTCTATCTCTTCTAACTTTTGAATAAATAAAATTTCATTAAAATAATCAAAATGTGCAGAATTTATCCACAAACAAAATAAAAAAAATTAACTCAATTCGGTTTAGTAGATCCTGAGTAAAATGTACCGGAATCGACAAAACGTGATTTTACAGGAAAACCTCTGCCTGCCGGCACTTACGTGTTGCCATCTGTCTCTTTCGATTGTCTCAATTAGTGTTGAGCCGGGAGCATTCTGCATAGTAGCATTGAAAAGTATCACTAACGACAAAATTGCAAACGTAGAATATAAATCCAAGCTTGAAACCAAAGAAGCCCGACAGGAATGAAGCAAGACCCGTAGAAAACTTGAAGAAGAGCTGGACGCGGCGGAGGACAATCCTTACGCGCCACTTCCAGTTGTCAGAAATACATGAAAAATGTCTCATTTTATTCGTATAAATATGTAGTTTCAATTAAAAAAATAAAAAAAAAAAACGAAAAAACAATCATTTTCAACTTACGTCTCCTCCTTAACTTTAGAAAACGTTCATCTGATCATTTTTCCTCTTTTCATGGAATTATAAGTTTGATGTTCTTGGTGTAACGGGCTACACACTATATTTATTGATAAATGAGTTCAAATCATGGCCAATAATCAAAAATACGCCCAGACAGATCGATAGAGAAATCAAAAAGGAAGGTGATAAAAAAAATTATTGAGATTCCTTGAAAATTACGTGATTGAAACTCATTTTAATGCCTAAAGGTGTTTCTTTTTGGGAAAAATAATCAAAAATCCGCTGACAGATCGATAGAAAAATTAAGAAGAAAGATTTAAATAAAAAGAAATTATTGACATTCTTTGAAAAGTGTGAGCGGAAAATGAATTTGGGTAAAAAATACGTATTGTCCCATTGTGCGACCTCCATCTTGAGAAAACACTCGTTGGATAAACTTTATTTGCCCATAAGCACAACCTCAAACTCCTGTAGTTATCATTTTTTTGAAGCCCCTCAAACAAAGCTTGTGGACAATTTGAAACACCAACTAAAGCTATGCGCAATAAAATTCCATCCCACAGTAAAGAAAATGGAAAATTGATAATTTGGCAAATTAACAAGAAAATAAATAACATTCCATGAACAGCTCTGGTCTAATGTTATAATAGGCCGGGCACTGAATTGTGCCTTACGTATAATCTCATATTATGAGATTTTAAACAAATAACTCTATTTATTTAATAATCACTTTCTTATCGGTGTGATCTACCTTTATGAAAAACGACTAAGATTATTACTTTGGTCGTAGATTAAAGCTATGCCGCTAAAAGATCAAGAATAAATGCACGTACCATAGAGGCCCTCATGTTTTTTAGAAAAATAACATATAAGTAGACGATGATCCTGATTTCTCATAGCAATGCAATAGTCAAGGATTAAGATGCTATGAATATTCTTTAGATTAATTGATTCAATATGCCGTAACAAACAATTTGATAAATATCACAAAAAACAGAACAGTCCAAAAAATGCCTGATGTAATGTAATGTATAATAAAACTATCACCTCGTTTTTCGTAACACCAATTATAGGGAAATAAAAATTACCTAAAATACAAGCTAATTAAACCATCTTCAGGACTTGATGGCTAAGAAGAGTCTAACCATTGGAAGAATGCTTGAATATGTTAAGTTTTCTTATTATAGGGTGTGGTGACTCTGTGCTCAGTAAATGGATTGCATTATCATCCTCCACTGTTCTCGATTCTATGCATACTCTGATGCTTCATGCAATGACTTCCTGGTTAACTGTTTCATCTGATCCAACCAACATAAAGGTGACCTACCCCTGCATTACTTGCTTTCAACCTTTCCCTGTATGACCAGTGATTCCAGTTCACGTCTTCTGCTGAGGTGGCCGAAATACCTCAAGTATGTATGGTTTATAAGCGAGTTCAGTCTTTAGTAATTTTTAGTTCTTGTAAAATAGACTAGACGATTTTCCACCCACCATATATTGAGAATTCGATGATACAACCACATCTCAAATGCGGTAATTTTATTTCTATCAGCTTTCTTTATCGTCCATGATTCCGATGCATATGTTACAATCGAAAATATACGCGTTCTTGCGAGCCTTAACTTAGTCGATCGCGAGATGCTTGAATCTTTTCATATTTTGACGAATTTTATGGTTGCAGAGCGAGCAATTGAGAGTATCCTATGTATTTCTGAGTGACATTGGCCGGTATTGGTAATTAGAGACCTAAGGTATTAATAGGAAACTACGATTCCATACCATAGTAGATGTTGAGGTTGATTATAATTCGTTCTACTAATGATCATTATTTTTGTTTTTTTGTTTACTTCCAATCCGTAGCTTTTACAGATTCTTGTCAGCCTTTGCATAATGACCTCTAATTCAGTTTCATTTGCGGCTATAATCAAGGTGTCATCTGCATAGCGCAAGTTCTGTATGCGTTTTCCTCCAACTGCGATACCACCATTCCAGTTATTGGAAACTTCACACATTATGTACTCCGTATAAATGTTGAACAGTAGTGGCGAAAGAATGCATTCTTGCCGGACACCAGTTTTCGTCGTGAAACTTTCTGTGTACATGTGGCGAGTTCCCATTTCTTTCAGAATCGATTATAGTTTCGGCGATCTCACCTTGTTAAACGCTTTCTGATATTCGATGAAGCAGAGATAAATTTTGATGTTATATTCTTTTCCTTTCACTATCTTTTCTTATTACGGAGTTCTTTAAAAATTTAATTTTTCCTAGGCACCTCCAAGCTGCCAAAATTGTATTTATAAACAAAGGCGGTGGTAACTTCCAACTTGTTAACTACAGACCAATTGCAATTTTAACTATTTTACCAAAACAAATGGGAAGACTTGTAAAAAATAGGATTCCTTCATTTATAGCTACCCACAATGTAATAACCAAAGTTGTACGTCGTACGATGACAAAAGTATATGAAAAATGAAAACATAACCATACTAATAGCGTTTGGTCTTGAAAAGGCATTCGATTGTGTAAATCGTAAAAACTTTCCTATGCAAAATAATCAGTAAGGATTTAGAAGCCTAATCCAGAAATGGATTTGTAGCCACCGGTCATTAAACCCATGTTTATATACGGAGCTGTAGTATGGTGGGCGAAAACAGAGTTGAGAACGACAACAAGGAGCTAAATCGGCTGCAGAGATTGGCTTGCTTATGTACCAACGGGGCTATAAGTAGCACCCCACCAACAGATGGAAATAGTTCTAGGATTAATACCTATATATATATATATATATATATATATATATATATATATATATATATTATATTTATATATATATATATATATATATATATATATATATATATATATATATATATATATATATATTTTATATATATATATATATATATATATATATATATATATATATATATATATATATATATTTATATATATATATATATATATATATATATATATATATATATATATATATATATATATATATATATATATATATGCATGCGTGGCAGTTACTCTGACTCAAACAGAAGAAATGTACGCCATTTTCAGATCGCTACTGCCGACGTGTTCTTTGTAGTGCTTCTTTATGATGTCAGCCTTAATTGAAAATGCCGCCGCTTGTGAAATCAGATCTGTGATTCGTTTTCTAAATGCAAAGAAAGTTAAACCAAGTGAAATTTATCGGCAAATCTGCGAGGTTTACGGACAAACTCATGTGCACCGTTTTTTGGGACAGAAAAGGCATTTTGCTGATTGATTTCTTACCACGAGGCCAAACAATCAATGCACATGTTTACTGCGAGACCATTAAGAAATTGCGCCGCGCAATACAGAACAAGCGCCGAGGATTACTGTCGAAAGGTGTTGTTTTTTTTCCACGATAATGCCCGACCTCACACTGCGAACGTGACAAAAGAACTCCTACAGGAATTTGACTGGGACGTGTTTGATCATACTCCGTACAGCCCGGACCTCGCTCCTACCGACTTTCATCTCTTCTTATACCTAAAATCTTTCCTTGGTGGTCGACACTTCAACGATGATGACGAGCTGAAAGAACATGTTACCACATGGTTGAAAACACAGGCGGCAACCTTCTATGAAGAAGGCATACAAAAACTTGTGCCACGCTATGACAAGTGCCTACAAAATTTCGGAAGCTATGTAGAAAATTAGTTTAACAGTTGTAGATTTTTGTACAATAAATATTTTTTCTGTATCTGTACACGTTTTTTTTAATATAACCAAACGGAACTTACTTTGTGGATATACCTCGTATAATATATATATATATATATATATATATATATATATATATATATATATATATATATAAAAAGTGAGGCTACCAATAGCGCCTATCGAATGAGGACAAATGGGGAATGGAAACAACAACCTGTACAATTTAGGCGCACAAGAGTTATCGATCTAATCGAAGACAAACTCTTGGATATGCAATCTGATTATAACAACGTCGTATATTTTCGAAAAACCATATAGAATTGGGCGCGATCCAAAGCTATGGATTGAGGTGGAGACTCCGATAAAGGTAACTGTTCCAAGTTATCAAGCTGTCTTTAAGTATTAACAAATCAAAGTATATGCACATAAATTTTGATTCAACTCATGGTAACAAAAATACAGAAAAATTTAAAGTATATTTCATCTCTCGTTAAGAAGCTGCCATCTAGCCTATTTCAGATCTACACCACAATGACTTAAATGCGCAAACTGCAACACAAATTTCTTTTTGAATAATGACAAAAGAAAAACGTGGAATTATTTTTTTATTACCTGCCCAGTCCTGATTTATCACCCCGCGATTTTTTTCGTTCTCATTTATCCCAAATAAAATGCACGGAGAGGCAGCTGACGCGTTAATACACCACGTTTCTAAAATACTCTCTTCTGAGCGAGAAAAGGTTTCGAAAATTGGTTCCATCACATGTGAAAGTGTACAGATTTTAAAAGCGACTACTTTGAAAAGCACTAAAGCTATTTTTTCATACTTTTTTTTAAGAGATTTAGCAGGAATATATATATATATATATATATATATATATATATATATATATATATATGTATATGATATATTGCATATGAATATATAATATTTATCTTTGTGAATTTTATTTCATAATTAATATTTTATTCTAGCTTTGAATATGAAACATCCGGGCTTCAATCAATCTAATTTGAAAAAAAAATATATATCATCAGTTTTGTTACGATGTTATTAATTTATTAAACTAAAAAACAGGGGCAGCAATAACTGGGGAAATAATCCCCAATTATTGCTGCCAACTGAATAAAGAGCGACCAACATGATACGTGCACTGGTCTTCAATGACAATTTAAATCAGCAAGGCAAGTGTGTATCTACGACATACCAGACTCTTACTTTTTATTCTGTCTCATCTTCATCAACAATTCGAATCGCCTATTGCTCCTCACTCCAACCGTTTGATTTCTATTGGCTTCGGTCCTATTCACAGCTACCTTCGATTTGGCCGCCACTGCTTTTATCTGTTCATCTTTTGTTAAATTTTCTTTTCCAGTCGGTAGCTTGAAACCTAACCTGGTAACACCTTTTTCTTCTAATCTCTTGGGTATTTTTGTTGGAACTGGTGCGGGCTTGAAAGTAGGCACAGGTAGCTGATTAAAAGAAATGTTATTTTATAATTTTGCATATATTACTTTCGCAAATGTCTTTCGTGAACAACTAATTATACTACTCAGTATATATCACCACTACACCAAACACTTTATTTTTGCACTCGACGCGCGTTTCGCTAACCATGTTAGCTTCATCAGGAGCGATGATTGACTGACCAGTCAATCATCGCGAAACGCGCGTCGAGTGCAAAAATAAAGTGTTTGTTTGGTGTAGTGGTGATATATACTGAGTAGTATCATTGTGCCAAAGATTCCACATTCCCAACTAAACTAATTATAGTATGCAACCGAAGAAAGACGTGTTTGGCGCGCGACTTTTATAACTGCACACACACACACATATATATGTATGTATGTATGTATGTATGTATGTATGTATGTATGTATGTATGTATGTATGTGTGTATATAATATATATATATATATATATATATATATATATATATATATATATATATATATATATATATATATACGTGGGTAAATCAAATATAAACGGTAATTTTGTTATTCTTAGAATGCAGTTCTTAGCTAGATGATGTTATGTGGAGTAGATGTTTGGTTTGTGAGGAGTGGGGGAACCGGATGGGTGCGCGCGCCAACTCGTCTTTGTCGTCAGTACAGCCATGACCGAGCAAGAGGTACCTTCGTCTGTTGCGCAACGTATTATCATCAAGTTTTTAACCAATGAAGGAGTTAAACCGTCAGAAATTTTAACCCGTTTGAAGGCACAGTTTGGGGACAGTACACTGTCTCAGAATCGTGTGTATATGGGCGAGAGAATTTAAAGGGCGGAGGAGAACGGGTTGAAAACGAAAGTCATGATCGACGCCCTAGGTCAAGCCTTACAGATGACAACATCCGTGACATTAGACACCTTATCGAAGGTGATCGCCGATTAACCGTTGAAGAAATTTCCTCAGAAGTGGGTATCAGCTATGGAAGTGTTCAATTCATAATTACTGATCGACTCGGTTTCAGAAAAATTACTGCTCGATGCGTTCTAAGGTTGTTGACTGGAAACCAAAAACAGGTCAGGTCGGAGATCGCTGAAAGGCTTCTGAATCGATTTCAGCAAGAAGGGGAGGCCTTTTTAAAGCGCATAGTGACATGTGATGAGACGTGGGTACATCACTACACTCCCGAGTCCAAAATGGCAAGTAGGGAGCGGCGAAGAAAGAATGAAGGTTCTCCAGTGAAGGCCAAAACTCGTCTCTCTGCTGGAAAAGTCCTTGCAACGATTTTTTTTGACTCTAGGGGAATTTTACTGATCGATTTCCTGCACGATCAACGTACGGTGAATGCGGCTTACTACTGCCAGTTTTTACGGTTGGCAAAAGCCGCTTATCGAAAGAAAAGACGGGACATGCCCATCAGAGATGTCATTCTCCTCCAGGACAACGCCAGGTCTCACACTACGGCTTTGACAAGGGATACACTGGAAGAAATGGACTGGGAAACCCTCGAGCACCCTCCTTATAGCCCTGACTTATCCCCCTGTGACTATTTTTTGTTTGCGCCTATGAAAGAATCACTGGGAGGACAGCGATTTGGAAGCAATGAAGAAGTCGAGGAACACGTGCGCAATTGGCTTACAACCCGCCCTCAAACCTTTTATGACCAGGGAATATATATATATATATATATATATATATATATATATATATATATATATATATATATATATATATATATATATGTATGAAATTGAAGTAAGAACTCATTTCAAGTTTCTAGGGATTATGGAAATTCCTAGTGACAATTTATGATAAAAACTATGCTATAAATACCATTGCTCTTTTGGAAAATGACCATCTGCAAACAGTACTTTGTCATTGATACAGGCTCAATTGTTTTTTTGTGAAAATGCCAAAAACGAAAGGATTTTCCCTTGAAAATCGGGCTCTAATAATTGCGAGACATTAAAATGGTCACTCGAGTCGACAAATCGCGAGTGATATGCGGATGCCAAGGAGAACGGTGGACGACATCGTAAAAAAATTTTCTGCGGGGCATGGAATTCCCAACCAAAAACGTTCAGGAAGGCCTCGAAAAACGACTCCCGCTGAAGACAGAGCTAGAGTAGAGCTCAAGTAAACCTGGAGCGGCCCATCCCCATCAACGTGACAACCATGAAGAACAGGTTAGCAGAAGGTGGACTACACGGGAGAGTTGCAGTGAGAAAACCACTTCTTAGGCAAGTGAATAAACGTAAACGATTAGAATGGGCCCGAGAACATGAAAATTGGACATCAGAACAATGGAATTTCGTCCTTTGGAGCGACGAATCTAAATTTGAAATTTTCGGTTCAAATCGACAAGTTTACGTGCGGCGGTCAGCTGGAGAGAGGATGTTGGAAGCCTACAATAAAACATGGTGGAGGTTCAGTAATGGTTTGGGGTTGTTTTGGCAACGGTAAAGTTGGAAAAATCTTTAGGATACAAGGAATCATGCGAAAAGAACAGTATCAAGAAATTTTGCTAACTCAAATGCTTCCTTCTGGAAGAGATATTTTTCAGGGGAAATTTATTTTTCAGCATTACAACGACCCTAAACATTCTGCTAAACAAATTAGAGAACTTTTGGACCAATGGAAATCCGATGACGTCCTGAAAGTGATGACTTGGCCTCCACAATAACCCGACTTGAACTCCATCTAATTACTGTGGGACCATTTGGACAGGTGTATTCGAAAACTCAATTCAACATCAGAAAATCACTTGTGAGAACATTTGCAAGCAGAATAGGTTAAAATAACCGAAGAAACTCTGCAGAAACTACTGGACAGAATGCCAAAACTCTGTAAAGCGGTAATTAAAAACAAAGGAAGTCACATAGATGAGAAAAATTCTGGAAAATCATGAATATTTTTCTGATTTTCTAGACTGTAAATAATGTGAAAATAAATAATAATTCACTAGAATTTAAAAAAAAATTATATTAACTGGATTTTTGTCGTCTTGCGACTGAAATAACTAGGTGGGCAAATACTTTTTGACGGTAGTGTATATATATTTATTATATTAACCTTTCCCTACTCATGTGTCACTAAAGTAGCGATGGAGGGCTGGGTTAAGAGTTGTATTTGGAGAAATAATAAGGACAAAAATTTTTCAAGTCTATAAGTTTTTACTCACAGCTAGATGGATAAGTTAAAATAAAAAAACATTTATTTTTTTCTTTATTCTTTCTAATAAAAATAGTGAAAACTTTTTATAAATTCCGGTTAAACCGAAAGTAGAAGGTAAACTCCTTATATGTAATGGATTAATTATATCTAGAACCACGGTAATATACTCTTGATAACAGGAGTTGGCAGTTTCCTTTTAACATTTTGCTAAATTCGATTTGTTACCAGCCCAAACGTTAAAGAACCTATTCCTGATGATTTAAAAAATAAACCTTACCATAATAAATTATTGGATCAAGAATTTTTAAGCCATTAAGGGGTTATATACACCTCTATTCTATTTTTTTTTACGGATTTTTATTCTCTATACTTCTAAGAAATATTAAAAAAATAATAATAAGAAAATTCCATTACATTACAAAGTTATAGCATTAAATACGACCTGGCGTCGGATTGGGTCCGTTACCTGTCTCAATGGACTGCCTGCAATATTACTCGGTCAATTTTTAATATTTTTTAACTTTTTTTTCAAAATCTTAATAATTACTTTTTCTACCAAATGTGTAGAGGTTTTCTTAATTTTTGTAATAATTAAACAACAATTTTTTGGTCGAAAATTGCATACTAAAGTTTGAAACACTGTAATTTTTTTATTTTTGAAAAAAATCCTTCGACAAGATTAATTTTTATTTTTGCAGATTGGATTGTTTTTTGTGAAGTTATCCTGCAGACAAAGAGGCGCCATAGTTTTTTCATCAGTGGTCCATTTAACCCGATAAGAAATAATGTTAACAATTAAAAAACATATTTAAACAAAAATCTTATAATTTAAAGTATATAATATACATATATATATATATATATATATATATATATATATATATATATATATATATATATATATATATAAATATTTAATCGTCATTCTTATGTATTATTCACTTAATAACCTTTAAAAAATATTTTTTTTTAAATATACATACTTTTTGCACCGCCCAGGTGTATGTAACCTCTTAAGTGTTGCTGCTAGCAAGTTTTCTATTTTGCTGCTTTTGGTGTCGCACACCGATTAAATTATATGGCTCGCGCACGTTCGTGTCGCTAGAATTAGTCGCTCACTCACGCAGAACGTTGCATTGGCTAATTTCTCTATTTTTTTTTATACACAGGGTGAGTCAACGATAGAGTAAAGTTCATTATCTCATTTGTTTTGGGAACGACGAAAAAAAAACATTAAATACAATAGTTTTAGGGAACGTTAGGGTGCATAGATTAAAATTATTTTTGAGTGTACAAAAAAGTGTGGCCGATATAACATGTTTTTTTAAATGAAACATCCTATTTTCTAATTTATTTTTAAATTCTGCGTAAAATTTTATAACTTTTTATTAATAATGTTATATATACCTAAACATAGTAGTTTTCCTAATCTTTCAATTTTTTTTAAAAAATAGTTTTCCGTTTTGTAAAAAATTGCCAATAGCGCCATTGTTTCTGAAGGTGGAATATTCATAATTGATACGAGCGTTTTGTAGAGATGAAAAAAAGATATACGTAAAGAAATTTGAGTTAGATGCTACAGGGTGTTCAAAATAAATTTATGCATTTCGACTGTTTTAAACTGAAAAATCTCAAATTTTTTAAACGGCACACCCTGTATATTATTATTTTTTCTGATAGATTTTTATAAAACCCTTCAAGTTTTATTAAGTATCTCAAATACCTAATTCTAATAGTTTTCGATTTATTTTGAATTTTTCAATTTTTACCCTTGTTTTTAATACACTTACGCTATTGTGAATACGTAAACAAATAGTTAATAATTTTAACATAGTTTAACTTATCTAATAATTAATTATTATGTTAAATGTTCAAAAATATGCCCGTCTACTTGTTTAGTCGTTTTACTACATTTTCCTTCACTTTCCTTAGCACAAAGGGCGTTATTATCCTGCACGCATCCCGTATCCTATTTTCCATATCTACTGGTGTCGTAGGGGGATTCACATAAACACGATCTTTAATGTAGCCCCACAAAAAGAAGTCTAGAGGTGTTAGGTCATATGATCGAGGGGGCCGCTGAATGAATCCATCCCTACCGATCCATTTTTGTGGGTAACGATCGTTTGAAAATTCCCGAACTTCTCGGTGGTAATGAACAGGAGCTCCGTCTTCGTGAATCCACATTTGTTCCCTTTTAAAGTTATCAACTTCTTCTAGAAGCTGGGGTAATTCGTTTTGCAAAAAATTTAGATATCTAAGCCCGTTAAGCGATTCGCGGAAAAAATATAGATCAATAATCCGAAAATTTAATATTCCACACCATACATTAAGCGACCAATGGTTTTGGTTTTGAACTTCCCGGACCCAAAATGGATTAACTGTTGAATAATAATGCATGTTATGGCTGTTAACTGCTCAATTACTGCGAAAAGTAGCTTCATCAGAAAACATTATTTTGGATAAAAAATTTGGATCGGCCTCTATTGTTCCATGCATGGTGGTACAAAAGTTTACTCGTTCAAAATTACGGTCTTGAAGTTTTTGGTGTAGTTCCATATGAAAGGGGTGATACTTGCATTTTCTCGTGGTGCGATTAGCCGTAGATTGGTATGTGTCAGATAAGTTGACGGCTGCTGACCTGAGGATTATCTTCAACATGGTAGCATTCTAGTTTACTACTTTCCGTTTCGTGTACTCAACGCTACCATTACCATCACACCATTCCGTTAAGCACTGAAAAGATTCTCTAGATGGTATACGTCTATTAGGGTACTCTGCTCCGTAAAGCCTTACTGCAATAGACAATTTTTTTCCGCCTCGCCCACTATATAAACAATATCAATTAATTCATTTTTAGGAAAATCCATAACTATTACCTTTATACGTCACTTACTACAACAAATTAAACTATTTTTACTCGCTTAATAGATATGTCAAAACACATTTTTTGTTTTGTCTTGGCAACTATGATGCTATAGCGTAAGTGTATAAAAACAAGGGTAAAAATTGAAAAATTCAAAATAAGTCGAGAACTATTAGAAATGGTATATGACATACTTAATAAAAGTTGGAGGGTTTTGTAAAATCTAACAGAAAAAATAATAATATACAGGGTGTGAGATTTTTCTATTTAAAATAGTCGAAATGTATAAATTTATTCTGAACACCCTGTAGCATCTAACTCAAATTTCTTTAAACATATCTTTTTTTTTTTCATCTCTATAGAACGCTCGTACCAATTATGAGTATTTCACCTTAAGAAACAATGGCGCTACTGGTAATTTTTTACAAAACTGAAAACTAGTATTTTTTTAAAAAATTGAAATATTAGAAAAACCACTAGGTTTAGGTATATAATATTTTTAATAAAAAAAGTTATAAAATTTACGCAGAATTTAAAAATAACTTAGAAAATAGGATGTTCCATTTAAAGAAACATATGTTATATCGGCCACACTTTTTTGAAGTACCCTGTACATTCAAAAATAATTTTAAACTGTGCACCTTAACATTCTCTAAAACTATTGTATTTAACATTTTTTCATCATTCCCGAAACAAATGAGATCATGAACTTTACTCGATCGTTGACTCACCCTGTACATTTAATGACTTCCATCTTTTTTGAGATAAAGAAACAGCTACTTCAGATGGTTTTTTTGTCAACAAATTTTTCTTTCTTAATGTTTTTTTAATAAAACATACTAAAAGCAGAGTAACACTTACATATATTTTTTAAATTTTCGAAATTTGAGCGGTAGCAAAAATGAGGCTTTCCTCATGTCAGTTCTATAGTGCATTTTGGACAATACCTTGCAACTATTTCTTTTGGTCCCACTCTAGATTCACTATTTACAAAATTAAACTGTTCTGGTTTTTGCACTAAATTACACAAACTGCATTCACATACTTTTTCTTCTTGAGATCTCTATTTCTATGTAATGCTTTAAATGATGAATAGTGAGGATTTAATTGATTCAATTTCTCAACAGCCTCATAAACTAAGATGGGCAGTTTCGATTTCACGCTCTACGGCATTGAATTCCTCGGGAAATTTCCTTTCTGGTAGTATATTTGGTTTTCTCAACCATTTTCATTAAACCTGTCACCTCTTGGGGGACACCGTGTGCTCTAGACAAAAAGATGCAACATCCTGCGATTTCCAAGAAATCGTGTTTTTTTTAACAGAAGGTGCAAGGCAACAAACACAAAGCTCTAAATCGTAAATTTGGAGCCACCTTTGATCAATGATATAAACAAAATCATACGCTTATTCCGAAACTTATACCCCCACGAACAGGATTAAGAGGAAGAAAAACTATCTAACATACCTTACTCTTATTTTCTTTTTTCTTTTTCTCCAGAGAAGCCCTTTTGTTTAGCATCCGTTGAAGCGGTTTAGAAATAAGCTTAGAAGTATTAGCTTTGCCAGTTTCCTTTGCTGCACCAAGAGTCTTACTAGGAGCTATGATTAGCGGTTCAACTGATTTAACAGGACTAAACTTCAACTGTTTCCTCGATTCTTTTTCTGTGGTTTTAGCATCGGATAAACTTACAGGAGGTTTGGCCCCCGATAGCAAATACTGAGCCCTCAGAGCCTTCCTTTCCTGCATTTCTCTTAAATTTTCCATTTTTTCATATTGCCTTTGATGAATCTTGGAAAAGTTAGGCATTTTAGATTTGACGGAGTTTTTACTCAAAAGTTTTTCGGATTTGTTTTTCTGGCTGGTAAGAACTCTTTGTAGTAAGCTTACTTCTTTCTGTTTTGAGAAGGGAGTGCTCGTGCTTGAAGGAGGAGTGTGTTTTGGAGAGGGTCGAGCTGTAAAATAAACTACATTAACTACGTGTTAAGAGTATAAAACTTGTTAGCAAATTCATAAATATTTAACCCAGTTAGACCAGTTTTATGTTGATATGAACATTATTGTTCGACATCTACACTGACAACATTTTGCATCGTACCTATAGAACTCTCGAATTTGTTACATGATAATGTCAAAACTTTTGATATTTCAATATGTTAATGATATATTATTATACTGAGGCATTAAGAAGCACTATTTCTGCAACCATCATCTGGAATTTTATGTACCATACGTACAAATCATGCCTAGAATTTGTTCAAAATGGAGTCTTAAAATATTTGGCATTTATAAGGAACGTTTGATAATATGATCAGCTATTTAAACCTTTTCCAATTGAATAGTGTTCCAAATGGAGTTTTTCTGGACCTATGTTTCTGTAATGATAGCGATCTGGTGATGTCCCGAGCAACTGATTTATTATTTCCCAATGATCATCATCATGTTGCCTGCTCCTGTATCCTGAACGATCAATTCGATAATAATATTAAATACGACCTAACATATTTTGATTTTAAGAACACTGATATGTCACAGTTAAACTCTTATCTTGCATCATTTGATTGGGGTTCTTTATTTAGCAAGGTCAATGTTGACCTTGCCGTTGAGCAATTCTACGATATACTGTACCATGGTATTAGCCTGCATGTGCCTAAAAAGCGTTTTAAAAGTTCCAATTTTCTCCTGTGTGGTTCACTCGCGAGTTACAACATTTAACGATCCAACAGAAGGTTGCTCATAAACGTTTTAAGGAAACTGGTTCTACGGCTGACTATGAGATTTTTGCTGCTCTTCGGGCTTCGTGTACAGTTTTGTCCGCCACATGTTATTCAAATTATCTCACGTTGGTTGAAAACGGGATCTCATTCAACCCTAGATTGTTTTGGAAACATGTAAATAACATGAAACAGTCTCAGAGTTATCCTAACACTATGTGCTACCGTGATAGAATAAGCAATTCTGGTGCAGAATGTGTGAATCTTTTTGCTGACTTTTTTGGAGAAGTTTATTGTGGCAGTCAGGCTACTATTCCTGGCTATTATAGTGACATAGTTGAATGCACTAATTTAAATGTTAATTCAATATCAGTCAGTTTGTCTGAGGTCTATGAAGGGATAGATAATCCTAAAAATACATTTTCAGTTGGCCCAGATGGAATACCTGCGGGAGTATTGAAGGCTTGCATATGCTCTATTGTAACTCCTCTAAAATTAATTTTTAATTTATCCCTGTGCTCAAGTACATTCTCTATGTACTGGAAAAACTCATTTGTTACCGCTATTCATAAGTCCGGTGATAGGAGTGATATATCTAACTACAGGGACGTGTGCATTCAATCGGCAATACCCAAATTGTTCGACAGTCTAGTTGCGGGATTTTCGTCATGGAGCTGTAATGGCATAATAGTTGACGAGCAGCATGGTTTTAGAGCTGGTCGGTCAACTGTCTGTTGGGCGCCTTTGTGTTGATAGTGTATATACTGACTTTTCGAAGGCGTTCGACCGAGTTAATCATACGCTCTTGTTAGGCACGTTGCGGAAAATAGGACTAAGTAGTGAAGTCCTTGGGTGGATTGGCGGTTTTCTGGAGGGTCGTACACAGTATGTCCGTATTAATAATTGTATTTCTAAAGAAATAAAAGTTCTTTCAGGTGTGCCTCAGGGGTCTCACTGTGGTCCTTTACTTTTTCTACTTTTCGTTAATGACATCGGCAAGTTTATACAACATTCTAAATTCCTCATGTTTGCAGATGATCTAAAGATGTTGAAAACGGTTAACACGTTGCAAGATTGTCACTCTCTACAAGAGGATGTTCATGGCCTCTGTAGATGGAGTACCCTGCATGAGTTGAACTTGAATATTAAGAAGTGTGTTAGCTAAACGGTACTTTACTTTTGAAGTATAACATTAATGGCAACAAGCTGAGGCACGTTAGTGAAATTAATGATCTGGGAGTTCTTCTTGACCATAAACTTACTCTTAAAAGGCACATTTTGTCAATTGTTCAGAAAGGTTAAAAAAATCTGGGGTTCATCACGAGATACTGTAGGGACTTTTCCTGCTCTACATTTAAACTGTTGTATTGTTCAATTGTGAGATCGGGGCTTGAGTATGCCGCTGTGGTATGGTCTCCTCATTACAATGTATATATAGAAGCAACTGAGGCTGTGCAGCGCCGGTTTTTGCGGACTTGTGCTTTTAAATTGGCCATACCCCCAGATGGTTACCATATAGACCAGCACAGCCTAAGAGGCATTTTGGATATTTCGACCCTGGAGACTAGAAGACTCCATTGTGACCTGCTTCTGGCTTTTAAGTTAATAAATGGCCTGGTTGATTGTCCCTATCTCTTGGACAAGTTAACATTTAATGTTTCTCGTCGCACTAGAGGCAGAGACCTGTTTGGTATTCCCTTATATGCGACTAATTATGGCTGTTATGGACCCATGTCCAGAATAACCAGGCATTTCAATCAGTTCGATCTCAGGATTCATGGCTCCATTGATAGTTTTAAATCGATTGTTAAAAAGTTGTGATATTTGCTTGCTATAAAACTAGTTTTAATGATCTTGTGATGTTGGTTTCTGTGTATGTTTATGATTTTTATTATGTTTAATTGTTTTAATTATGTCTATAATTGTGTAAATTGGCGCAACGCCGTTAATAAATAGATAAATAAAGTATTACACGACTTCTATTCCCGATTTAGGCGTAACTTTGGAATCTGTCTTTTTGTCAGAAGCGACCTCTCTTGTCAACGAGAAGAAGCTCTGGAGCCCCCAAACTTTGATGTTATGTGGTTAAAAATAACGACTCAACAAACCACAAGGTTCATCTGTATCCTGTATCGACCACCAAGTGATACCAATTTTCGAATACTTTTCGCTTGCAGACACCATCGATCATTTATAAAGTAACTATCCAAGTGCCGAAATTGCCATCCTGGGCGACTTTAATGTCCACAATATCAACTGGCTTAAATATTCAAATACTACCGACGAACAAGGTCGTGAAGCTGAATCATTCTCAATCAGTTATGGCTTAACTCAGCTTTTTGACGAACCAACACGGATCCCTGATCGAGACGGGGAGTGTGCCAGCCTTCTTGATCTGTTTTTAACCACCAATCCGGAGATTTACACGGTCACCGTAAATCCGCCGTTAGGTTCTTCCGACCATAAACTGCTTTCGACATCGAGTATCCTGCCAATCAGTAACAGAGGCGCCTAGGCCGCGCAAGATTTATGGAATACTTTCGAACTTTCCCTTGGATGGACATTGTTTTCGATCCGATAACCCATCTGACTGCGCCAGGGAGGTCTCCGATGTTATTTTGGCTGGTATGGAAGCTTACATCCCTTTTTCGAAGAAATGCTCCTCCAACGGCAAGCCTTGGTTCGACCGAAAATGCAAAGAAGCTGTTGCTTCTAAACATATTGCCTATCGACAATGGCGTGAAAATCCTAACACTACATCGTAACATCTTTGTTCATGCCCGGAACAGATGCAAGGGAATTATCGACGAAACCAAGGAGGCACACAATCAACGAATTAGAAACAAACTTCTCGCTTGTCCCAACAATTCCAGGTCCTTTTGGGCAGTCGCTAAGGCAGTTAGTCAAAATTTTACCAAATCCACCATACCACCACTCACACGGCCAGATAATTCCATTGCAACCACACCTGTTGAGAGAGCGAACTTGGCTGAACTCTTTGCTTCACATCCTACTGTCGATTTCCAAGGAAAAACACCACCTACTATTCCCATATTGCAGTCAAGGATGCCCGATGTTGTCTTCAGACAGCGCATCATAAAGCTAGACACCAAGAAGGCTTCTGGCGCTGACGGAATACCTGCCACAGTTCTCAAAAACTGTGCAAGGGAACTAACACCAGTTTTCTGTAGAGTTTTTAACCTATCCTACAGAAAGGGAATATTTCCGTCCTGCTGGAAATGTGCCACGGTTCAGATTACACCTGCCGATACCTAAAAAAGGTAAGAAGACCTTGCCAAATAACTACCGACCAGTTGCACTGCTTTCAATAATATCGAAAGTCATGGAAAAGGTTATCAATGAGCATCTTCTAAAATATCTTGAACGATTCAATATTATTAGCGATCACCAATATGGTTTTCGTAACCATAGATCAACAGGAGATCTTCTGACTTATGTAACACATGTTTGGAACAACGCAATTGAACACTTTGGAGAATCTCGAGCGGTTGCTCTTGACATATCCAAGGCATTCGACCGTGTTTGGCACTATGGTCTGTTGGCTAAGTTACGTTCTTATGGTATGTCTGAAAGGTTCTGTTTGTGGCTCTCATGTTTCCTCAGAGAGCGTTCTTTACGAGTGGCGGTCGACGGATTTCTTTCTAACACCCTCACTATCAACGCCGGTGTGCCCCAGGGCTCGATACTGTCTCCTACTCTCTTTTTCTCATTTACATTAACGATCTGCTGGAAAAGACCGGGAATCCAATCTATAGCTTTGCAGATGACAGTACGCTTGTCTCTTCATTCACCTTGAACGCTCGGACATCGGCTGCTCAGGCGAATATCCGCAGACAGCAGGAGGTCGTTCAACTTAACAAAGACCTGGAAGAAATTTTATCTTGGGGTGACAGTAACCAAGTGGAATTTAACGCTACAAAAACCCAAGCGGCAGTTTTTTCTAAAAAAGTTAACGTTGCTGAACCCGACATAGTTATGTCGGGGCACTCCATTCCCCTAGCATCGTCGCTCAATTTGTTGGGCGTTAGTTTGTTAGCAAATATGTCTTGGCATGAACATGTTGCAGGCATAGCAAGGGGAGCTTCTCAAAAGTTGGGAATATTATTTAGAACCAGAAAGCTTTACACCCCACAGCAAATGTTAATTCTTTACAAAGCCCAAATTCGACCAACTATGGAATACTGCTCTCACGTTTGGGGCTCTGCTCCCAAACATACACTGCATTTGTTGTATTCTGTTCAGAGAAGAGCGGTCCGTCTGATTGGGGACCCGGAATTGACCGGCGGCCTTGATTCGCTGGAACATCGAAGAACGGTTGGCGACTTGAGTCTGTTCTACAAGTTTTTTCATGGAAAGTGTTCGAAGGATGTAGCCCGCTTAATTCCTCCCAAAGCGGTGCATGTTAGAAATACACGTCGCGCTGGTGCTTCGCATCCGTATGAGGTTCAGCTTGTTACTCCGCGTACAACGCTTTTCAAGCAATCTTTTATATGGAGAACGTCATCCCTTTGGAATAATTTGCCCAGCGCTGTTTCCCAACGAGTACAATTTACAGCGATTCAAGAACAACGTGAATCGCTTTTTCCGCACTCGTGCCGCTCCTGGAGCGCTTTAGGGAGTTCCCTGCAGCACGTGTGCTAGACCCATAAAAAAAAAAAAAAAATCTTACTGTCTGATCATAAAAGGTGTCTTTGGAACGTCACTTGCTAATGTATCAATAAAAAAAATAATTCTCCTAATCTTTTAGTCCTGGTAATATTCAATGTTTCTTACAGAAATATTCGATATAAAAGTTTATACGTTGTACTTCATGGGCTGAAAAGTATCGAGACTTTTGAAGAAATAAAACTGTTTTTGCCAAAAATCGATTTTATTCTTCAACATAGTCTTCTTCAAGGGCGATATACTTATTCCAGCGATCTTCTAACATTTGGATACCTTTCATATAGTACGATTTGTCGAGCTCTCTAAAATCTCGGTTTTATTCCATGCACATTCCCAAAAACAGTTGCTAAAACCTTTCCAGCTAATGTTTGTGTTTTTGGACGCTTCGGTCAGCTTTCAGGCAGTTCCAGCCACCATGCGAGCTTCCTGTTGGACTCGGACGTGTACTGTTGGATCCATGTTTCGTCCATTGTTACGAATCGTCGCAAAAACTCGTTTGGATTACGCCAAAACAGTGCCAAACAACGTTTTCAATCTTTGACACGTTTCTGTTTTTCATCAATTGTGAAAGTGCGCGGTACCCGTCGGGCACATAATTTTTGCATATGCAAATATTCATGCAAAATATGCCTCACGAGTTCTGTCGATATCTTCACGATGTCAGCTATCTCTCTCACTTTCACTTTGAGGTCATTCAGAACAATATGCTGGATTTTTTTGGAGTGTTTGCCTCATTTGGACGTCCGAAAGTGGAGCATCATCGGTGCTTATACGACCGCATTTAAGTTCACTATACTATCGACATATAGTTGCTTTTGACGGAGCAGATGTGCCATAAGCGTAAATCCACCGTTAGGTTCTTCTGACCATAAACTACTTTCGACATCGAGTATCCTACCAATCAGAGACAGAGAGGCGCCTAAACCGCGCAAGATTTGGCACTACACATCTGCTAAATGGGAAGATCTCATGGAATATTTTCGAACTTTCCCTTGGTTAGACGTTTGTTTTCGATCCGAAGACCCATCTTACTGCGCCAGGGAGGTTTCCGATGTTATTTTGGCCGGTATGGAGGCTTACATCCCTTTTTCGAAGAAATGCCCTTCCAACGACAAGCCTTGATTTGACCGAAAATGCAAAGAGGCTATTGCTTCTAAACATCTTGCCTACCGACAATGGCGTGAAAATCCTAACACCATAAACCGTAACACCTTTGTTCGTGCCAGGAACAGATGCAAAGAAATTATCGACGAAACTAAGGAGGCACACAACCAACGAATTAGAAACAAACTTCTCGCTTGTCCCAACAATTCCAGGTCCTTTTGGTCAGTCGCTAAGGCAATCAGTCAAAATTTCACCAAATCCACCATCTAAAAAAGGCAAGAAGACCTTGCCAAATAACTACCGACCAATCGCACTGCTTTCAATAATATCGAAAGTCATGGAAAAGGTTATCAATCAGCATCTTCTAAAATATCTTGAAGGATTCAACATTATTAGCGATTATCAATATGGCTTTCGTAAAAAATAGATCAACAGGATATCTTCTAACTTATGTAACACACGTTTGGAACAACGCAATTGAACACTTTGGAGAATCTCGAGCGGTTGCTCTTGACATATTCAAGGCATTCGACCGTGTTTGGCACGATGGGCTGTTGGTTAAGCTACGCTTTTATGGTATGACTGAAAAGTTCTGTTTGTGGCTTTCATGTTTCCTCAGAGAGCGTTCTTTACGAGTGGCAATCGACCGATTTCTTTCTAACACCTTCACTATCAACACCGGTGTGCCCCAGGGCTCCATACTATCTCCTACTCTCTTTCTCATTTACATTAACGATCTGCTTATCTCTTCATTCGCTTTGAACGCTCGGACATCGACTACTCCGACGAATATCCGCAGACAGCAGGAAGTCATTTAACTTAACAAAGACCTGGAAGAAATTTTATCTTGGGGTGACAGTAACCAAGTGGAATTTAACGCTACAAAAACCCAAGCGGCAGTTTTTTCTAAAAAAGTTAACGTTGCTGAACCCGACATAGTTATGTCGGGCACTCCATTCCTCTAACATCGTCACTCAATTTGTTGGGCGTTAATTTGGGAGCAAATATGTCCTGGCATGAACATGTTGCAGGCATAGCAAGGAGAGCTTCTCAAAAGTTGGGAATATTATTTCGAACCAGAAAGCTTTACACTCCACAACAACTGTTAATTCTTTACAAAGCTCGAATTCGACAAACTATGGAATACTGCTCCTATGTTTGGAGCTCCGCTCCCAAACATACACTGCATTTGTTGGATTCTATTCAGAGAAGAGCTGTTCGTCTGATTGGAGACCCGGAACTGACCGGCGGCCTTAATTCTCTGGAACATCGAAGAACGGTTGGCGATTGAGCCTATTCTACAAGTATTTTCATGGAAAGTGTTCGAAGGATGTGGCCCGCTTAATTCCTCCCAGAGCGGTGCATGTTAGAAGTACACGTCGCGCTAATACTTCGCATCCGTATGAGGTTCAGCTTGTTACTCCTCGTACAACGCTTTTCAAGCAGTCTTTTATATGGAGAACATCATCCCTTTGGAATAATTTGCCCAGGACTGTGTTTCCCACCGAGTACAATTTACAGCGATTCAAGAACAACTTGAATCGCTTTTTTCGCACGCGTGTCGCTCCTATAGAGCTTTAGGGACTTCTTCCCTGCAGCACGTGTGCTAGACCCATAAAAAAAAAACAAAAAAAAATAACACTTCTCAAGCCACTATTGAGTTCTAACTGTATTTTTTTCAATCAAAAAGCAATGTTGTTATTCCATCGTAACTCGCAAACTAATAGACTAAATGTCATGAACATTTTACACGAATCTTCTGACACTAACTGAAAATCATATGGTTTCTTTTGTTTCTGATATCATCTCTTGCAATATCTGGGGACTTTTCCCCCCATATAGTATTCTACGACTGTTATCGATTCTTTATTCATAAATAGTTTACAATATCATAATAGTTTACAAAATTAATTTACAACATACTAGACTAATTGAATGTCAGAATGTTGTACTACACCTAGGTGAGTGAACACCTGTATATGTTAGATCTAAAAAGAAAAAAAAAAAGTATAAAACTTAACAATCATTTGAATTATAGTAAATAAAAATACAATTAAAGAATACTCACAATATATACGTAGACATCATTACATTTTCACATAATAATCCTATGAAACAATGGAAAATCAGAACACCTCTTTGAATTTAATTAAATTTTTACAAATGTTAAGGACCTAATTCCAAAAGAGAGCAGGTTATACATCCTGGAAGCCAAATAAGAAAAAGATCTAAGTTTCTTTGATGTCCTATTTATAGGCATTTCTATGTATCTACGGACCATACATCTGGTACCGTGAGCATGATTCACAAATTATTTTAATTTGTTAGTTTTATGAATATAGGAGCAAGTTGTGAGAGTGTACAAAGTATGCACATCCAGAACACCCCCACACAACTATACCGTACCTTAATAGTGACTCCACAAGAGCCCCATACATACTGATTAGTAGCTTCCTACTCAGTATCTTTCTCAGGATATAGAACCTATGAATCAATCCCTTTATGTGCCCCACCAGTCTGAGAACATGACGATCCCACTTAAGGTTCCTATCTATCATCCTCAAGATTACTCACATGAATGCTATGAAAGTTTGGTCGTTTGGTAGAAGTGATGCAAAATGTTATATATTTTGTTTTTGAAGTATTTAAGATCAGTTTGAATGTATCCAACCAGTTTTTAATTTTTTTCAAGCCTTCAATGCCAGAATCATTAACAGTGAACCACGATGTTCCTGTAAACACCGCAATGGTATCATCAGCGTAAGATAATATTGAACCATGGTCCAGTTCCATACTTGTTAAGAAATTAACGTATGCAATTAATAGTATAGAGCCTAGAACTGTACCCTGTGGAATCCCCATTCTGATGTGCAATGGGTCACTGCGAATGTCTCCAATTTTCACAATCTGTGATCGACCCACCACATAACTTGCAAAGACGTCCAATACACTGCCCCTCACTCAATATGAACCTAGTACGTCAAGCAGGGAATCATGTGGAACAGTGTCGAACGCCTTGGCAAGATCCAAGAGGACAGCGATACATTTATTGCCAATGTCAAGATTGTTAGTTATATGGTTGGGTAGTTCACAGATTGCATCCGCAGTGTTTAAGGCGTTCATAAATCCATGCTGTCTTTGGGATATAATATTATTTTGCTGAAAAAAAAAAACGACTAAACGATATATGAGATATTTTTCAGTTTTATTTTAAGTTTCAGATTTAATAAGAATGTTTAAGCGGCTTATTTTCAGTTTTTAATAATTACTCAAGCTGTACCTTACTTGTAGCAGTGTTAAAGCAGGTAAAAAACATTACAAACCAAGAGTTACGCGAAAAAAAGTGGCATGGGCAGTAGCAACTTGCCCCTTTGACAGGTTCATCTGGCACAGAAACTGGTCACCTTTCAGATATTTTGGGCCGTCGCTACTAGACCATTATCCAATAAGGCCCAATTCGAATATACCATTTTTGGCGTGAACGGTAGCACCATAGCCAGTTTCGTAGAACTTGCGCTCAATGATTTGCAGAAGTCGATGTTGGCCCGGGGGCCCAAGGGGACCTTTTTCTTGAGTCACGAAAAAAGGGCCTCTCGGGCCAACATCGACTTCTGCTAATCATACTGAACTGGCTAATGATACTGTACCACGCCTACGGTGCTATCGTTCACGCTAAAAATGGCATATTTGAATTGGGCCTTATTGGATAATGAGCCAGTAGCGACGGCCCAAAATATCTGGAAGGCTAACAGTTTCTGTGCAAGATCAACCTGTCAAAGAGGCAAGTTGCTACTGCCCACGCCGTAGCTCTTGGTCTATTACCTATACTCAATTATTATTTAGATAAATTCAAACTTACATGCACAATTTCCAGATATAATACTGGTATCTGCAGTATTAAACGCAGGTCTTGGTGTTTTCCTAATAGCCAAAGGTGAATGTAGCCTTATTTTAGGTGTTTTGACCGGTGTTTCTATTTTAACACTTTTCTTGCCCTTAGTTACATTCGCCGAAGTATTCCGTCGTTTTTCTGGCGTTGGCCCAGATGGTGACCTGATAGATACTGATCTTGATTTGTTCATAAGAGATTCTAGCGTAGTACTTGCAGGGTGGTCAAATCTTACTGCTATAATAATAATAACACTGCTCAACACATATTTTTCTAACACGAAATTGACATTGATATTAAACCATGTTTAGATGCCATCATTAGAAAATTACAAACATTTTTACTTGGTCACTTTAAGTTTTTTTTGTAATAGTAGCATACTCAAGACGAAAAAGTTATTGTGATTGAATTGCTTTTGATCTGAAAAATGTAAAATTTTGTGTTATTCTCTATCTCTGTAATTATGACAAGAAAGTGTTTTAACAGCTCGGATAGTTCATGTTCCGTGTGGGTAACTAACTTTTCGAAATGTTCGGTAACCGGAGAAATCTTGGGTCCTGCATGTCATTGTATGTTGGATCCAAAGATTGTTGTTCTTGCTTATGTAACCTAAAGGGTCTAACTAATAGATCGAAATACACTTTCTACCTACAGCCTGCAAAAAGGCCAGTCTTTCATAGTGCTAAATTCCATTGTCATCTAGACGAACGACTTTTAAACCTATAGAAACCAAAAAATTGTTTGTCGTTTCTAGTCAAAATGATGAAATGGACGGTGATGCAACTTATAAAGACCCTCAGATACGAGATCTTTTTGAAAGAAAATATTTTTGAGTAAAATTTTAATTCAGCCTAGAAAGCCGCGTGGAACTACGAAGGTTGTATGATAAGTACCTGGCCTTGACAAGAAAAAAGGATTTTATGTGTACTACTTATTTTATTTTTCAACATAGTCTCCTTTTAGCTCGATACACTTAGTCTTAACGATTTTCTATCTTTTGTACCCCAACTAAAAAATAATTTCTCCAACCCTACAAAATAGACGTTTGTTTCAGCAATCACCCCATCATTTGAGCCAAATTCTTTTCCACCGAGCCATTTTTCACATTTGGAAATAAGAAATAATCGCCGAGGGCTAAATCTGGCGAATATGCTGGATGCGGAAGTAATTCGAAAAACTAACTCATGGAATTTTACCACGGCGATAACACAAGTGTGCACGCGTGCATGGTCTTGATGAAAGAGAATTCTTTTTCTTCGCCAAACGTGGACGTTTTTCTTTTACAACATGATTGAAACGATCCAATAAGTTGACATAATACTCTCCATTAATCGTTTTGCCCTTTTCAAGGTAATCGACGTGGATTATGCCGCGTGCATCCCAAAACACTGAGGCCATGACTTTGTTGGCCGATAAAGTCGCCTTGGCCTTCTTTGGCGCCGGTTCCCACTCTGGTGTGCTATAATGAATCCATGGTGCGTCAACAATTATGAATCGACGCCAAAAACCATTCCGATTGCTCTTTAGCATCGTCAAACATTTTTTTGAAGTTGACACACGTGCATGTTTAATGTCAATTGTGAACAATTGCAGCACCCATCTTGCAGAAAGCTTTCTCATATACAAATGAGTTGTTAAAATGTTCTGCACCCGTTCAGTTAAGATGCCCACAGCCTCAGCAGTTTCACGCACTTTCACTCTCTGACCATTTATCACTATATCGTGGACTTTTTCAATGATTTCTAATGTGGTGACCTCATTTGGACGACCTAGACGTTCTTCATCAAAAATGCGGCCGCGTTTTAATTCATCTGTCCAATCTTTTATGGTCGATAACGAAAGTGCAGAGTCCCCATAAACTGCGCCGAGTACCGCTTTTATCTCATCATTCGTTTTCTTTTTTCAAAAACAAATATTTTATGGACGTTTTCACATCTACCGGCAACGATATCGATACGACGCCGGCCCAGACATGACACCGGAGGAACGTTTTTCCACTTGCACAGCACCGCCCCGACATGACACCGACAAGATGATATAAAACCGTGGAAACATTTTTTCTAGGTCCCCTTGAGTGCAATGGCAGCTGTTAACAAGTTTATTTGCGTTATTTATTACATCTTAGACGTAAGAGGTTAAATTGTAGTCAAAGTCTGCCAACTTTATTCTCGTAGAATTTTATTTTTATTATTTTCGTTGGTTTTAGTCCAAAGACAGGGTTTAGTTTCCACAAGTTCAAGTAACGTGGCAGTATGAAACTTGAAGGCCACGGTAACAGTTTCAAGAGCACTTAGCACTTTACTTAAATTTTTAAAAATCGGGGCGATACGAGTGGAGAGACTGCTTCTCGACGACAGCCGACGACTGCAACGACATGGTACCCACATGTCGTTAAATGTGAAACCGCTCCGATTTATTTAAATGATATTTCTAGTCCATCGGCATCGTTGTCTCTGCTATGTCGGTGTCTTGTCGGTAGAGGTGAAAACGCCCTCTCACTGCTCGATATTCAATTTTTTCCATTATCGTAAAAACACAAAAGTTGTTCTATTTAAATGGCTGCCACTCACAAACTGCCAGGTGTACAAGTATGAAATGCGGATTTTTTTTTCTAAAAAAACATGTTAAATTCGGAAGAATGATAAAAAGTGCTATATTCAAAGTATGCTCCAGCGCTTGTTATACATTTTTCCCATCTTTCGGGCAATTTGTGAATACCACGCCAGTAAAAATCTTCCCCTTTTGCTGCGAACCATTCATCGAGCCATTTTTTCACATCTTCGTACGAATCAAAGCGCTGCTCAGCAAGTTCGTGACCCATCGATGCAAACAAGTGGTAATCGGAAGGAGCCAAGTCTGGTGAGTAAGCCGCATGGGGTAGAACTTCCCAGCTGAGTGCTTCCAACGTGTCGCGAACTGGCTTTGCCGTATGTGATGGAGCATTGTCATGAAGAAAAATGACTTTGTGTTGCGTCTTTCGATATTCTGGCCTTTTTTCAAGCGGCGAACGATTCAAATCGGTCAATTGTTGTTGGTAACGTTTAGTATTAACCGATTCCCCAGGTTTTAACAGCTCATAATAGACCACGCCCCTCCGGTCCCACCAAACACAGAGCATCGTCTTTCTGCCAAAGCGATTCGGTCTTAGGGACGATGTGGATGGTGCGCCTGGGTCTACCCATGATTTTTTGCGCTTGGGATTCTCAAAATAAATCCACTTTTCATCCCCTGTAACTATACGATGCAAAAAAAAACGACTTCCTTTTGTACCGAGCGAGCAAAATGTCACACGTGTTTTTTGCGCTTTTCCCTTTGCCTGTCGTTCAACTCATGTGGTAACCATCTACTGGTCTTCTGAATCTTTCCTATCTCTCGTAACCGATTGGAAACAGCTTGTTGACTAACGCCCAATTGCTCGGCGAGTTGTTTTTGTGTTTGCGAATCATCTTCGTCCAACAATGCCTGCAATTCCACATCTTCCTATTTTTTTGGTGGTTTTCCACGCCGAAACCATCGTTCACATGTATCTTGCGATGAAGCATATTCAGCATAAGCTTCTCGAAGGAAAAGGTATGATTCAACCGCAGTTTTCTTCAAATGAAAACAAAAAATTAATGCTGTCCGCGAATGCTCTTTGTTCGGTATAAATTTCGACATATTGAACACAACAACACAACACTATGCACACACTTTTCCAATTTATCACTCGTGCGCGTCTGACACTTGTTGATGACGCAACGAAATGGCGCAGTGTCAAATCTTTATAGCCCAAACTGCATTGGTGCACCATCTGTTGTCTGAAATCCGTATTTCATACTTGAACACCTGGTAAAACACCCAGTGACTTGAAAATTTGGCAGTATTGGTGTGGAAGGTTATGTTTACGAAAAACAATTTTTTTAAATACTAGTAGCGCCATCTCAGACCGAGGCCAATACTTATTATAATAGGGCGAAATACACCATTAAATGTCCTACCTACTGTTAGCAAAAAGGCCAGTCTTTCGTAGTGCTAAATTGCCTGAGCCATCTAGACGAATGACTTCTAAACCTATAGAAACCAAAAAATTGTTTGTCGTTCTTAGTCCAAATGATGAAACGGGCTGCGATTCAAATTATAAATAGGTCCTCAGATACGGGATCTTCTGAAGGATAATATTTTTGAGTAAAATCTAAATTCAGACGAAAAAGCTGCGTGGAATTATTTCGGATATGTCGTTAAAAAATTTTTAGGCCAATATAAGGCAGATTTTTGAAGAACTTTGAACGTTTTTCAAAACTTCCGGATAGTACGAGGGTTACCTTTTAAATTTTAACAAAAGTAATGAAAGAAAAAAAAAAATTTTGGTACAAATCGTTTTATTGTTTATTGCCAATTATTAAAATATTTTTTCCACTCTCAAGTTGGTACCTCAAAAACATGGTTTTGGAAGGATTCAACAGCTTCTTGAGGTGATGAAAATCACTGTCCACGCATTTTTTTTGACATTCGGGAATAAAAAGAAGTCGTTAGGCACTAAATCAGATGAATACGAGCAATAAGACAGTAATTCGATGTGTGTGTGTCATGATGAAAAATGATGCGATTATTCCGTTGTTTTTCCTGATTTCATCGTTGACTTTTGGCAATCAAATTGTTGTATATTATTCAACATTAACTTCTTCGATCCTCTAAAGCAGTAGTTGCAACATGTCCAGTATAACGAAAGAAACAAGCGTTCATTTTTTTGCAAGCGCTTCGGGAACGAGCCACTTTCGTTGGATTCGGTTCATCTTGGAACACCCAAACAGTTGATTGTTGCTCAGTTTGCGGCTTGTACGAATATATCCAAGTTTCGTCTCCTGATACGATGTTGTATACGGATTTTGAATATCCTCGGTCGAATTTTTTGAGCATTTCCTTACACCAGTTGACACGAGCATGTTTATGTGTTTCGGTCAAATTATGCGGAATCCAACGGGAACAGCTGTTTTTCACAACTAAATATTGATGCAAAATCGAATGTAGTGCAGTCTTCGATATGCCTAAGGATGCCTCTATCTCACGGTAAGTCACATGCCGATCTTGTTCAATCATGTTGTGCACAGCATCCATGTTTTTTGGAACAATAACCGATTTTGGTCGATCGTTAGGAAATTCATTGCTGACGGAAGCTCGACCTTGACGAAATTCTGCAAACCAATTGTAAACAGTCTTTTCTGATGGTGATTAATTACCAAAAGTTGAACGAAGCGATTCAAGGCATTGTTGTTGAGTTAGGCCTTTACTCAAATCGTAAAAATCATCCAACGAAAACCTTCTATTTGTTCACAAAACTGTCTTTTTTTTTTAAAATGCTCACTGTAAACAAACTACTCGGTCAATTTCTGAGCGGTCGCTGTTTTACAATAACAAATGTCAAATTTTACAACAATGGTAATGTCACCTCTCAATAGCGCCATCTGGTGGTCGTTTGTAAAAACTTAAAAGGCGGTCTTCGTAGATGCCGTTAAAAATACACTTCCTGGATTACTATCTGGAATTTTTCCCGACAATCTAGGTGCTCTTTGTGAAGGACACGGCGAAAATTTTCACCAAGAGATTTCCAGCATGGTGAAAGATATCAAAAGAAATGGACGCTAGATTATTAGCAGCGTACTGTTGAACATTTCTTTGGTCAAAAAATATTTCAAAAGAAAAGAAGCACTACATCTACAATGCGATTTTTAAAAGCATTGCACTATACGGCTGCGAAGCATGGCAGTTGACCAAGGGTTTAGAACAGAAACTTCTTGCTCTCGAAATGTACTACTGGCGAAGATCGGCTGGTGTACCAAGAATGGATAGAATCAGAAATGAAAGAATAAAAGGAAGCATGGAGGTAATAAGAACAATAATAGACGATATTCAACAAAAACTATTAGTCTGGTACGGGCACATACAAACAATGACAGAACAGCGCATCCCAAAACTAGTTCTAAAATGGACACCTCTAGAAAGAAGAATACGGAAAAGGCCAAAAACAACCTGGATTGGCGGAATCCAAAATGTCATGTCGGAGAGAAGAGGTTGGCAACTGGGAACCGGAAGTCGTAGAACGCTATGAAACTGGATATGATGGTGAAGATGTTGGACACTTAAAAGTAGTTGACCTATAGCTTAATATTCACGAAATTCATAAAAGATTAAGGGGTAATGCCACTCTAGAAACTTGGCTTAAATGATGCTTTAGGGGACTTAGAAATAAGGTACAAAGGATTTTATGAGGATAAGAAGGTTATTAAAGTGTGCATTTTATCAAGTGCGGGTACTCTCCAAACTCTCCGTGAGTCTTCATGCTTTCCGGTGCTTAAATGATTGTACTTTCTGAATACCGAAGAAATCTATTTATCTATAGAATTTAAGTTCATCTAAAATCTATCATCAAAACATCAATTTAGAAAGCTAATTATATGGTGCAGGCATAGCAGATTAGAGGTATCTAGAAAATTTAAAACACGTTTTTCTCAAAATTACATTTTTCAAACTAGCCGGAAACATAATTTCTTCAAATTATCACTGATTTATTTGAAATTTTATATGTACCTTCAAAATTACATTATCTAGCTTACGTACTGATTTTACGATTTGTTTTGAACTTTTTTATAAACGATTTTTTATGTGATTTTTTACCAAAAAATGAAACATTTTCTTCAAACATACCATTCATAAAAAATCGATATTTTTTAACTTTTCTATGAATTTCCCGAGAAAATCTTATGCAGAAATTAAAAAACTTTGCACTTTGTTCCAGGTAAAAAATTGGAGGAGAAATCTTTCCGGTCGCAAAGTACTATTTATAAGATGCATCTTCCTTTACTGAGCACTGGTGCCGCCATTTTGTAAAAAAAATGTTTAAAAATTTGTAAATGTACTTTAAAGTATGTATAATAAAAGCATTTGAGTAAATTTTAGATGCGTTCATTATATTTCAGAAAAAGAATGGCACGATCAGGTTTTTTTCTCATATTTAATTTTTTACTCTGAATGGAAAAAAAAACATGTTACAAACGAACGTTGCGTGATATAATTTTTTTTTGAAGTTATTTTATTGTTAAGAATACCTAACACTATTGAAATATGACACATTTCTATGTTCCAAAAAAATATTTAAATTTTGTTGACCCGTGTAATTTTGCTTTAAATTTGTTCATTATACGACCAAAAAAACACAAAAAATTCTAATACTATTAAAACTACACAAAATATTTATAAATTTCCAGCTCTTTTAACCCCTTCTCCTCAAACAGAAAAGTTAAAAAATGCAAATATACAGAAGGATCATTTTTTCACGAATATAGTACTTCCACTAGCAACAAAACACACATACAGTTGCAGTGTTAAATAACCGATCGCGATCGGTAACAGGTGATCCATAGAAATCTGTGCTAAGATTGGGCACGAGAGACATACAAAGTCTACTTACATTTGTCACTACTTGGCATCTTATCAAAGATAGGGGTCCTCTCCACTTGTGACCACCTCTTCCTAGTTGATTTTCTTTCTGGATGTAATAGCTTCGTATCATCGTCTTTGGTGAAAGTAGACTTTCTGGTCAATCTTGGCAATACAGATTGATTCGTTTCATCATTGAGGAATGAATTTGTTATTAAAACTGATTCGCCACTTCCCAACATGACATGTCCTGAACATACACATGTATGTATAATGTACAATATATATATATATATATATATATATATATATATATATATATATATATATATATATATATATATATATATATCTCGGGTGTTATGAAATTCACTACATATATTGAAATGGGCGACTTGTGGGATCATGTACAAGCACATTTAATACTTTTTTCGAACTCGAAGACTTTTAAAAAATTTAAAAAAAAAGGAACAAAACTGCATTTTACCAAATCATTTATAAAATTAACCCGCCCATGAAAGGCTGTCATTGTACGAATTAGCTCAGAGCCACAAAAAATTCGAAGGTAGCCGACAATGAATCCTTTAAATTCCGACGCCGCCAAACATAAAATGCTTTGTCGGAGTCGGAAATTCTTTGTCGTTGAGTAGTAAAGTAAAGCACAATAAGATCAACGGCTTTTCGACCTACTTCAAAAATTCTTTACTGTGCCTTGACAAATAAAATTTTATAAATTTTTACTTATTATACAAAAATAGTAAAATATAAAACTTGTGTAATTAATTTGTTGGTGTCACGAGGTAATTAAGGTAATTATTATAAAGCTTAACAATTTTTTTAACATCTTCTTTTCATTAAATCTGTTCAAAAAAAGTTTAGTTAAATCTGAATTTGTAAATATAACCTTACTCAAAAATCGTTAGATTTCGACATATTGACACTTTTAGGAGTTTTGTGAAAATCTACACCTTAGATCAGTTTATCAAGTGCTGCGACTAGAAATTTCCGTATTCTAAGATTTCAATTATTGTTACGTAATCCTGAATAACCCTGCTGTTGATCACAGTTCAAAATAAAATTAATTGTGCTAAGCCTGTGGAGAAAAAATATTTTTGCACCTATCATAAGTAAAAACATTTTAATTAGCTAACTTTGACTTTTTATACTCTAAAATAACCGGTCAAGTGCAAGTTGAACTTGCGCAATTAGTGTGCCGTACGTTGATTGCTTTTAAAATAAAAAATTTTGTTAGAGGTATAAAATGATCAGTGACTTCACAAAACACACCCCAAATGAGTTTTCAACAAAGTTTGTTTCCAATCTTTACTGAAATCTGATGACCTTGAAATTTTTGTTTTTTTATATACCAGATAAATTATTAAAGGTAATGAATGCACTCGTGATAATTTTCGTTCAATCTACACCCCGTGGAGAATATTCCAGAATTTTTTCAAAATTTTTTGATAAGTACTTTTCGAGATAAGGCGGGGGACAGCGATTTTTCGCGATTTTTTAAAAATAATACAAAGAAAAGTGCGCGCAAGTATTACATTATATATATATTTTTTTACTCGTGTTTTCACAGGCTTTCATTTGGCAACACACTCGATGACCTAGTAAAAATTTTTTTTTTCACTTTCGATTTCACTCCCCAAAACTAACCTCTTAAGTCAAAATTTAACTCTCAAAACTACATGGCTCTGATGAGGCCATGTTATTACGCCTGTTCCATTCCACACCAAATTTCAACTTTCTATGTCAAATAGTTTCGGAGAAAATCGGGAGTGACAGACACCTAAGTCATCTTATAAGTGTTCCGTACGGAACACTAAAAATGTACCAAAGCTAACCTGGCCAGTTATTTAAAAAATGGCTAATTTATTGTAGTTTCTAAAATGGTATTACTTTTACTATGTTTTACTTTGGAAAAAAAGATTTTGTTATTTTAGTGCAAAAGGAACTCATTGTGTAATTATTCAAATTATTAGGATTTCGAATGAAAACAGTTGTTAAATTCAAGTAAAAGGTATTTTTTAAAAACTAAATAAAACACAAATAAAAATTAAAGTAAGTGTTCAAATCTGGCCACCAGATCGAATGCAAGCGTCGAATGCAAGCGTGGCATATTTTTAAAAAGATCTTTTGATCTGTCTTGTACTTATTGTGACATTCATTTCTTCTGCGGCTTTTAATTCGTTTAGATTATTTATTGGTTTTGCATAAACTTTCTCTTTTATGCAACTCCAGTAGAAAAAATCTAAGGGATTTAAATCCGGTGACCAAAAATGAATCTTAGAATACGGAAATTTATAGTTGTGGCATTGGATAAACTGATGATGGTACATAGCATTCTGGAATATTTAATAACAACAATATGCACCTATTACCTAAATCAGCCGTTGGTGTTGTAGCAACCATTTCAAAAATATCTTGATTCCCAACAGGTTCCAATGTTTTATTGGGTCTTGTCTCAGTCATAACCAAAGTAGCTGGCCTCCTCTCAGAATTTATTTTCTTTGTTTCCTCAAGGCTTTCATAATAGAGTTCAGCAATTTCAAATGTATCTCGCCTGTTGGTATTTGCTGTAGCTCGAAAGGACTTCTTTAAAATACTTTTTGGTCTCTTTGCTACATCTGTTTTATCTGAAGAATCCGTACCTTCAGATGAACTCTTAGTTTCTACAAAACTAAAAAAATGATTTATTTACAAAAATAGAACACCGAATCTTATGGAAAAGTGGACCTGGTTAAATTTGCTAAACCTTTGTAGATATTAATCCTTTAGACAATAATTACGATTAGCTGCGGACCCCTAAAATTTAGCATATGGGGTCTAGGACCAAAATTTAGAGCATTAGAAGCATCAATTGATGTTTTGGGTGCAAATGGCAATATTTTTTTATGGCATAACACACGTGCTGCAAGAAAATCCCTAAAGCGCTACAGGAGCGACGCGTGTGCCGAAAAAAGCGATTCACGTTGGTCTTGAATCGCTGCAAATTGTACTTGGTAGGAAATACTGTCCTCGGCAAATCACTCCAAAGGGATGAGGTTCAACATATGCAACAACACTGCTTGAAAAGGAATGTACGAGGAGTGAGAAGCTAAACTTCATACGGATGTGAAGTATTAGCGCTACGTGTATTCCTAGCATGCACAGCTTTGGGACGAATTGAGCCGGCTACATCCATCAAACATTTTCCATGAAAATACTTGTAGAATAGACTGAAGTTGTCAACCGTTTTTCGATGTTCAAAGGAATTAAGGTTGCTGGTCAGTTCTCGGTCTCAAACCAGACGAACAGCTCTCTTCTGAATAGAATCCAACAAATGAGAGTAGAGCCTCAAACAGGGGAGCAGAATTCTATCGTTGATAGAATTTGAGCTTTGGATGTAATTAACAGTTGTTGTGGAGTGTAAAGCTTTCTATTTCGAAATAATATTCCCAGCTTTTAAGAAGCTCTCTTTGCTGTGCTTGCAACGTGTTCATGCCAAGATATATTTGTTCACAATGGCGGGGATTACATTACAGGAATGTTTTAGCTATTTTGACCGAAATAATTAGATCCTTGCGGCTGTTCATTCCAGTAATATTAAATGCATTAACGAAATAAGTGATCCATCTTAACATCAACTGACAGGTTTTTATGAGGCAAGACAATGATTCCTAGGTTGTCTGAAAAGTTCTCGACCTGACACATAGATGGCGTTAGAAACTGTGAAACTATAATTGTATTGGAAAGTTCCATCCTTTAAAGAAACACTTGTAAAATTTTATTTCGATCATTCCAGTAGTATCCGCTGTTTAATATTGACGTGTCATTGATTTTTTAAAGGGAAAAAATTTAATATCGTGTAGTAAATAAATTCTTTGTTTTGGATGGTTGAACACCAACAGAAATTCATCCGAAATTGTTAAAGTGTATAAGGATGTATTACCTTCACTTTCCTAGTGAAAAAATCAGCTGCTCTTTTTTAAATCTGGTCGTACAAACCTCGAAGATGATTCACGCGAAGGTCGTCCCAAAAACTGCTACAACACCACAAATCATTCAAAAAGTCCATATTATGGGGTTAGATGATCGACGAGGGAGTGTCCGTGAAATAGCTGAGGCCATAAGTATCTCAAAAGAACGAATTCGAAATATTTTGCATGAAGAATTACATTGCTGACAATTGACCAAAAACGCATTCAAGGGCGTATTTCCCAAGCGTGTTTGGATCGTTTTAAGCGAAATAAAATGGATTTCAAGAATCGTTTCATAACTGTTGATGAAACTTGGATTTACTATTATACATCAGAGTGAAAAAAAGAGCCAAAATAATGAATTGAAGCCGGTGGAAATACACCAAAGAAGGAAGAGACGGTTCCATCAGCAGGGAAGTGTATGCAACAGTTTTTCGGGATATTTGGGTGTTTTGTTGATCGATTATCTTCAGAAAGGTAAAAACACTTAACTCTGAATATTATCGTCACCTTTTAGATCAGTTGGATACAAAAATTCGTGAGAAAAGATCTGCTTTAAAGAAGAAAATAATCATTTTTCATCAAGCCAATGCACGTGTTCACACAAGTGTTTTGACGATGGCAAAATTCATCGAATTAAAGTATGAATTGCTCGAACATCCAGAGTATTCACCAGATTTGGCTCCCTCGGACTATTATCTGTTTCCAAACCTGAAAAGCGCTTTACATCAAATGACGAAGCTATTGCAGCCGTGGATGGATATTTTGTAGACCTTCCGGAATCACGCTTTAGAATGGTATTGAATTATTGGGAAAACATTGGAATAAATGTATTGAAATTTCAGGAGATTATATTAAAAAATAAAACATATTTCCCGTCAAAAATAAAATTCTTATTGTTGGTCGAGATCTTTTCAGACAGCCCACTAGCAGTGATTTCAAACTTGGTCTCGAAATTTAATGCTTCTGTCTTAAATGATAGTGTACAAAAAAATTTTCGCAGCGATTTTTGACGGCTTAAATTGATATTTTCTATACAACATTTAATGGTTATGCAAACTTACCACTTCTGTCTGCTGATTCATTCCTATTAAGCTTCTCCAAATTCTTAAATTTCCTTAAACCATCCTTTCCAATTCTACCATCAACAAATTCATCTGACAAATCTCCAGTATCCAAATCAATCATTGTGCGACATCCTCTTTTCAGATTTACAAAATTCCCTCTTGCTTTAAACTCTTCCTCGTCACTTCCTGTCGAATACTTAATTCCAATGCCCGATTTTTTAATGCTGCTTTTTTTAGAATCCCGCCTAGTAATATTCAGATGATCTAAAATATCCTCCGAATAATTTCCAACTTTTTTAACATTAAAAACTAACTTCAAATGAACTTTTTCTTTTATCTGAAGTAATTTTACTGAAAGGACTGCTTTTCATTTTCTTTTTCGGACTTGATTTAATTTGTTGAATGGGAGATTCTGTAAGATCTATAATTATATCATTGTCATCTGAAGAAGAAGTTTTGGAGCTTCTGGTTAATCTATAATTGCTAGTAGATACTATACTGTCAGTTTCTCTTATTGAGAGTCCTTTTGTCCAAGATATTTTATTAACATCTTCATTCAATAGCTCTTTAGGATTTGTTGATTGAATCTCGAAAGTCCCTTCCCTTCTCAATTTTGGAGTTTTGCTGTTGGAATCAATGACTTCAACCATTGATCCTACTTCTACTGTTTTAGATGCTCTTGTAGATTTTCTTGAGCTTGTTGGAACTGTAATACTATTACTCAATTTTGAAACATTCCTTGATAATTCTGGGTTAAACACAGAATGATTATTTGGAATGTCAGAGAGTTTCCTAGGCATTTTTAACGGAGAGACAGTTCTTCTTGATTTAGATAGAATACTGGAACTTTCAAAATTAGACACAGATCCTAAGGTAGGTTTGGATAGTCTAGATGTTTTTGAGTTTTCCAGACCAAGTGGACGTTCTTCTATCAGTGAAACAATATCAAAAGTACGACGTTCTGAAGATGTTTTAGGAGAAATATCATCTATGGTAGAATTCTTCTCATCTTCAGAAATGTTTAATTTAGTAACACTAGTTTCTAAGCCAGGTACTGATCTATGCCTGGAAAGTGTTCCACTAATGGATTTTTTAGAAGTTTCTAGAATATTTGACATTTCTGCCAAGTTTGAAGTAATATCGCAAGTACTATAACGTTTCAGAGATTTTCTAGTAGAAACTTCATTTAACTGAGGACTGTTACGGGCTGTAAAAACTTTTGGATAATCCGTCATAGGGATATTAGATGTACTTCTTGATCTTCTTCTATTTATTGATAGGTTAATAGCTGAATCAGTATCAACAGGCATGACATTTGATTTCCTTTTTTCCATGGAAATTTTGTGGTGCTCAGTTACTTTAGAGACTGATGCATTGTTTTTATTATCTGTATCTTCAACAAGTTTTGAGATGTTATTAGCATAGGCACTGCTTCTTTTAGAAAATCTTTTAGATGTTTCACTGATATCCTTTTCTTTAGGAGTTTTTAGAATATTGGACGTTCCCGCCAAGTTTGAAGTACTATCCAAAGTACTACGACTTTTCAGAGATCTTCTAGGGGAAACTTCATTTAACTGAGGAAAGCTACGAGCATCAAAAATTTTTAGATGATCTTTCATTGGGTTATTAGATGCACTCCTTGATCTTCCTCTACTTACTAATAGGTCACTAGCTGAATCAGTATCATCAACAGACACGGCATTTGATTTCCTTTGTTCCATGGATATTTTGTGTTGCTCAGATACTTTAGAGACTGATGTATTGTTTTTATTATCTGTATCTTTAACAAGTTTTGAGATGTTATTATTATAGGCACTGCTTCTTTTAGAAAATCTTTTAGATGTTTCACTGATATTCTTTTCTTTAGGAGTTTTTAGAATATTGGACGGTCCCGCCAAGTTTGAAGTACTATCCAAAGTACTACGATTTTTCAGAGATCTTCTAGGGGAAACTTCATTTAACTGAGGACAGCTACGAGCTTCGAAAATTTTTAGATGATCCTTCATTGGGTTATTAGATGCACTTCTTGATCTTCCTCTACTTACTGATAGGTTACTAGCTGAATCAATATCATCAACAGGTACAACAGTTGATCTCCTTTTCTCCACGGAAATATCGTGTTGCTCAGATACATTAAAAACTGGTTTATTGTCTTTATGATCTGTATTTTCAACAATTTTTGAGGTGTTATTAGCATCAGAACTGCTTCTTTTGGACAATCTTTTAGATGTTTCACTGATATCCTTTTGAAGAGAATTAAAATAATGTATATGGTCTTTGATCTTTTTCCCAGAAATTGATGTGTAGCTTACATTATGCCCAGGAATACGTTTTTTCGGATTGGGCGTATTATTATTGTCATTATCAAGTGGCGAATTACCAAAATCATTTTTAAAAATACTCTCTTCAGACTTATTTCTAGTTCCAATAGCATTAGTCTCTTGATTATTCTCGAGAGATACCTAAATAAACAAAAATTTGATTACTTAATTTTGAAAAAATTTCGTACTTTCCAATTAATTTGAACTTATGAATTAGAAAGTTAAATCAAGTTGTGCAGGCAAGAGTTATTTTTGTCTATTACCAGATCAAATGGTAATCTTGTACATAGTAATCTACAACTCAGTTTCATACAAAATCCTTTCCCGCCAAATCAATAAATTATTTATTTAAAATTCCAGTGAAAGACTCACTGGATTTGACGACCCATTCCAGTGAGCAGTATTGCGGCTGAAACGTAGTAGTTTTTTGTGCACCGTATAGAGACCCATGCCATCTATTAAGTGAAGCCCCAATCCAGGTACTTCCTGGGGATTTTTGTTGGTTACCAGTTTGCGCCGTATGGAGGCCAATAAAGACCTTCCGTCTTAAGGCATCGGTCTGGATGCGTTTGGCCGGGACGCATATTAAGGCATTCCGATTTAGCGTAAGTAATTATCCTGGTAGCATCGGTAGCATTAGTGTGTTCCAGTGGGAGGAGATTAATTTGAGGAGGATCGAATAGAACTGGATGAATAAATTATAAGTTTGTGTTCTATTTAATCAGCCTCTTAATGTTTGAAAATAGAAAATATCAAAAACTGATTGTAAGAGTAAGATGAGGGGTAAGGGAAATACGGAACAAAGAGATAAAGATATTTTTTACGTGTTCGGGAATTCGGCAAATCCCTTGGGTCAGGTGCAAGTTGAACTTGCTCAATTAGTGTTCCACACAATGATTACCTTTAAACGGAAAATTAGTCACCTAACAGCCAATAAATGAATCTAGCTCAATCTAGAATCTAGCAGTAAAAGTTTAAAACAAATATCTACTACCTAATTATTTGTTTAATTATGAACAAAAATAAAATTATTTTGTGTCTTCGGTACCTATCCGTTGGTTACCAGTCATCATATTACTGACTGCACCGCATATATGTTGATATCTCGTACGAGGGTTCTATGATAAGTACCTGGCCTCGACCAGAGATGGCGCTACTACTATTTAAAAAATTATATTTTTCGTAAACATAACCTTTCGCAAGAACCCTGACAAATTTTCAAGTCGCTGCTGAATTCAAACGCGGTCGCACCAGCATTTTTGATAAAGAACGTTCAGGTCGTCCAAATGAGGTCACCACATCAGAAATGATTGAAAAAAATCCACGACATAGTAATAAATGATCGGAGAGTGAGAATGCCGAGACCGTGGGCATCTCAACTGAACGGGTGCAGAACATTCTAACAACTCATTTGGATATGAGAAAGCTTTCTGCAAGATGGATGCAGCGATTGCTTACAACTGATAATAAACACGCACAAGAATGTTGCGATGTTAAAGCTCAATTGGAATTATTTTTGGCGTCGATTTATAACTGTTAACGAAACATGGAATCATCACAGCACACCAGATACCAAACAGTCCAAACAGTGGGTTTCCATGGCGAACTGGCGTCAAAGAAGGCCAAGGCGACTTTATCGGCCAATAAAGTCATGGCCACGGCGTCTTAGGTTGCACGCGGCATAGTCCATGTCGATTACCTTGAAAAGGGCAAAACGATTAATGGAGAGTATTATGTCAACTTACTGGATCGTTTCAATCATACCGTCAAAGAAAAATGTCCGCGAAGAAAAAAAAATTCTCTTTAAGACGGTGCACGCGTACCATGGTAAAATTCCATGAGTTAGGATACGAATTGCTTCTGCATCCGCCATATTCGCCAGATTTAGCCGCCAGCGATTATTTCCGAATTCCGAATATAAAAAATGGCTAGGAGGAAAAAAATTTTGCTCCAAGGGAAAGATGATTGCTGAAACCAACGCCTATTTTGAAGGGTTGGAGAAATCATATTTGGCCTTGACATAAAAATGTTTTTTTCAAGTCAAGGGTCAAGTACTAATCATACAACCCTCGTAGTTCTTAATCCTCGTTTCCAAACCTCTACCATTCTATTTTTATCAAACGTAATGCACTCATGTAACTTTTGCTCAATCTACACTTTACAGAGAATATTCCAGAATTCTTTCAAAATGTTTTGATCAGTACTTCTCGAAATAAAGGGGAGACATCGATTTTTGGCAATTTATACAAAGAAAAGTGTGCGCAAGTATTACATCATCTATATTTTGAACTCGTGTTTTCATAAGCTTTCATTTGACAATAACTTTATTTCGCTTCCGATTTCACCCTCCATATACCAGATAAATTAACGAACGTAATGCATTCGTGGGAATTTTCGCTCCATCTACCCTTTATGAAGAATATTCCAGAATGTTTTCAAAATTTTTGGTAAGTAATTTTCAAGATAGAGTGGGGAGACGAATTTTTAGCCATTTATTTTAAATAATACAAAGTGTTTTCACAAGCTTTCATTTGATATCCCAATAGATGACCATAGAATTTTTTTTCCACATCGCAAACTAGTCAAAATTTAACTTTCAAAACTACACGGCTCTAAGTGGGCCGTCGATAACTATATTTGTGCCAAATTTCAACCTATCATGTCAAGTAGTTCTAGAGAAAATGGAGTGTGATATGGACACAGAAGTGATCCCATAAGTGTTCCATATGGAACACTAACAACAAGACAAATGAAATATTTATATTTAAATTATAATTAAACGATTTGTGATTATATTAAGTATTTACAGTTACGGCTGGATTATGGAAATAAAGTTACTACTACCTTTATTATAGGGCTTTTGGAGACTTTGATTTTTCTTCTCCTTGATCTACTTTTTCCCTTTTTCGTTCCATATTGTTCGGTATCTGTCGACTCCGGATTTGTGTCGTTCTCTTTATTATCAGAACTTGTTATGGAACTTTCTGTCGACTTCAGCACATTTAATTTCTTACTATCATCGTCTATCTCGATCTAAAAAGAACAGACAGAAAGATAAAAAACAAACTCATTGCAAAAAATCTTGAAAAGGATATTAGTCAATTGCAGAAAGTTTTAAGTTGTTTCCAATATTATTATTATAAAATATTGTATCGGCCCGATTCACAAAAAAAGTTTGGCTAAAATTTGAAGTTGACCAGGTAGCTTCTGACGGTAAGCTATTGTTACAAAGTTGAAAATTCTATAAATAACATATACAGTAGAACCTCGGTTATCCGAGGTAACGTGGGGGGCACCCTCCTCGGATAACTGAAAACTCGGATAATCGGGATTTGTTTTTTATTCATTCAAAAAATAAACACCAATACTTTAAACCGATGTATTAACGGTTTTAACATATAAATAGGTACATATATTATAAAACAGTGAAATATGTTCTATGCGCTTCTGTTTCATATTGTATCTTCTTTTTCTCGCTGAAATATGTTATTTCTCCATCTATCTTGTTGTTCGATATACCTGAAAGCTTTTTCCAAAGAAGCAAAACTTTCTTGATGAGAGATCTTAGTGGGAGACTGTTCATCCACCGCCGCTTCGTCATCGTCATCTGATTTTTCGGTTTCCTGAAAGGCATTCGTCACAGATGGCACGAACTCTTCTTCAAACCAGTTAGTAAATAAAGTCGCATCCATCCATGCGCTCTTCTGACTTTTGTAAAAGACTGGTAGGGCTTTGGGTGAGATATCTTTTAAAGCTCTTGGACGTGTAGACTTGCCAATGACCATCAGTGGGATTTTGTACTTGCCAGATGCATTGGAACATACCATTATAGTTAACCTTTCCTTACTTCGTTTGTGCCAAGTGTGTCGAGATGCCAATGTTTTTGATGGAAGCATTTTATAAGTCAGACCAGTTTCATCACAGTTGTAAATTTGATCACGTGTGTATCCACAATCTTCGATTTGCTTTCTAAATTTCTGCTTAAACTTCTCAATTGATGACACATCAGCAGAAAGTTTTTCACCACATACAGTGAGTTGTCGTACACCGTACCGTTTTTCCTGCGGTCAAGCCATCCAGAATTGGCGGTAAACTGATCTCTCTCTGGGAATTGCCTACTAATCATTATTCCTTTCTGTTGTAAAATTGTACCCGACAGAACACACCTTTTGATCTCTGTTAATTAAACCACATGAATAAAGCTTCGTTAACCTTTTCATAGTCGCCGGTTTTCATTGATTTTCTTCCTGAGGACGAGGAGGCTTGATTTATACACCACTCTTCTATTTTTGTGCGGTTTCTTTTCCAATCTCCAACTGTTACATCACCTACTCCATAATCTCGTGCAACAACTTTAATTGTCTCTCCTGCTTCAATTCTTCTGATGGCTTTTAATTTTTCTTCAATAGGAACGACGATTCTTTTACGCTTGTTTTGCTCCATTATAATACGACTAATAAAAATTCAAACAAAGCAGAACTCCAACCAAATAAATTATGTGAGTAAACTCGTACTTCTCCGTAGTAAACGCTATAACGCACTGCATTCACGAAAATGTACATGCTGAAAGAGTCCAAAAACATAAATAGGGGAACCCCTCACAAGGGCCAGGGAGTTAATACGCAGCATAGACGCGCGTACCTCGGATAATCAGGTTCTTAGATTGGCTCGGTTAATCCGGAGCTCGGATAATCGCGACTCGGTTAATCGGGGTTCTACTCTATATTATTCTGAATCTAAATGCAATACCTGTGAAAAGGATGTGCAAAGGTATAACAACTACGGACAAGAACAAAATGTAAATTTGAGGCAAAACAGTTAGGCAATCATTTAAAGAGTTAATTACTTTAAATGAAAATACTAAATCTACACTGGATCTTTGTATTGACAGTATGATAAGTTTTTAGGCTGCCATAGACTAGTCCTGGAAGACAATAATAAGTTTAAATTAAATCAAACTCAAAAATTTATTCTGAACTATTTCCAAAGTGAACATATGTGAGATTTAAGTTAAGACAAAGGACTGACATGATGAATTAAGGGTAAAGATATTTAAAAATAAAATTTTACCTATTATGCAGTATTTAAGAACATCGTGTTTTATGGTTGTGAAACTTGGCAATTGACGAAACGATTGGAACAGAAGTTAATGGCACTCGAAATGGAATAATAGCGAAGATCGGCTAGAGTGTCAAGAATGGATAGAGTTAGGAATGGATAGTTAGAAATGGAAAAAAAAGGGATGTATTGAAAGTAAACCACGATTATTGAGGAAATTCAACAAAGGCAACCTACCAGGTGTACAAGTAGGAAATGCGGATTTCAGACAACAAATGCACCAATGCAGTTTGTGCTATAAAAATTTGACACAGCGCCATTTTGTTATGTCATCAACAAGTGTCAGACGCGCACGAGTGATAAATTGGAAAAGTGTGTGCATAGTGTTGTGTTGTTGTGTTCAATATGTCGAAATTTATACCGAACAAAGAGCATTCGCCGACAGCATTAATTTTTTGTTTTCATTTGAAGAAAACTGCTGTCGAATCATACCGATTACTTCGAGAAGCTTATGGTGAACATCGCAAGATACGTCTGAACGATGGTTTCGGCCTTTCAAAAGTGGTGATTTCGATGTTGCAGACAAGGAACGTGGAAAACCGCCAAAAAAATACGAAGACGTAGAATTGCAAGCATTGTTGGACGAAGATGAATCGCAAACACAAAAACAACTCGCCGAGCAATTGGGCGTTAGTCAACAAGCTGTTTCCAATCAGCTACGAGAGATGGGAAAGATTCAGAAGACCGGTAGATAGGTACCACATAAGTTCAACGACAGGCAAATGGAAAAGCGCAAAAAACACGTGTGACATTTTGCTCGCTTGGTACAAAAGGAAGTGGTTTTTGCATCGTATACTTACAGGGGATGAAAAATGGATTTATTTTGAGAATCCCAAGCGCAAAAAATCATGGGTAGACCCAGGCGCACCATCCACATCGACCCCAAAACCGAATCGCTTTGGTAGAAAGACGATGCTCTGTGTTTGGTGGGACCGGAGGGGCGTAGTCTATTATGAGTTGTTAAAACCTGGGGAAACGGTTAATACTAAACGTTACCAACAACAATTGACCGATTTGAACAGTTCGCTGCTTAAAAAAGGCTAGAATACCGAAAGAGGCAACACAAAGTCATTTTTCTTTATGACAATGCTCCATCACATACGCCAAAACCAGTTCGCGACACGTTGGAAGCACACAGCTGGGAAGTTCTACCCGCGGCTTACTCACCAGACTTGGCTCTTTCCGATTACCACTTGTTTCCATCGATGGGTCACGCACTTGCTAAGTAGCGCTTTGAATCGTACGAAGATGTGAAAAAATTGGCTCGATGAATGGTTCGCAGTAAAAGGGGAAGATTCTTACTGGCATGGTATTCACAAATTGCCCGAAAGATGGGAAAAATGTATAACAAGCGATGGAGCATACTTTGAATAAAGCACTTTTTATCATTCTTCCGAATTTAACATGTTTTCTTTAGAAAAAAAAATCCGCATTTCATACTTGTACACCTGGTATATAGTACGGACACGTGGAAAGAACGGAGGAACATCGAACACCAAAGATGGATCTAAAGTGGTTATCAAGCAAAAGGAGGAGAAGAGGGAGATCAAGAGAGAAATCTAAGACCAAGAGATTGGGAAGATCGAAGTGGTTTGAAACTTGGAACCGGAAGGCGAAGAACGTTATATAAAAAAAAAAACCGATTGATGATGACCTATTTTACACACCAAACTAAATAATAAGGCAATCCTAAAAAACAGCAAATTCACTGGAGACTGCACTATTTCATCGCATAAACGGAGCTCTCTTAGTAAGATAGAGCTCCAGCAACTTTATCAAGAACTGCTTCTAAACTAAAAGTAACATGTTTAACACATAAAAGTGTCGATTTTCTTGCTAAAACCCGTATAGACTACGTCAACCTGAGAATAACTCTCCAAGATATTCAGCACAAACCGGAAAGACACCATCATGTTAGTAGTGGTAGATTTAAAATGAAAAATAGAATGAAGTTTATACAGTATTTTAATCAATTTGCAATTATATTTTCGGATTATTTAGGTATTATGCTAAGAATACTTATAGGTTTAAAATTTATTGCCGTTTACAGAATCGATGAAGTAAAAAAACGATATTGTCATTTAGTCCAACAATAATTTATCTTCCGAATCAACGCTAGCTAAAAAAGCATTCAATCTAATTAAATTACCTTTCTGAAAATTATAGAAAAAAACCGCCATATTGCAAAATGCTTTCACTGATGTCCATCCGAACGGCAGTACGAGGGCCGCCCTTCAGGTTTTTACACGATGTACATTACCACTGTTGTAAAACTTGACATTTCTTATTGTTAAAACAGTAGCAGCTCAGAAATTGGCTTGGCTAGTTTGGGTTACAGTGAGCATTTAAAAAAATGAGTTTTGTGAACAAATGGAAATTTCACGTGAAGGTTTTCGTTGGATGATTTTTTACCATTTTAGTAAAGGCTTAATTCAACAATAATGCTTCGTTCAACTTTTGGTAATGAATCACCGTCAGAACAGACCGTTTACAATTTGTTTACAGAATTTCGTCATGGTCGTGCTTCCGACAGCAATGAATTTCGTGAAGGTGGACCAAAATCGGTTGTTGTTCCAAAAAACATCGATGCTGTGTGCCACATCGACTGCAGTACGTTCGATTCTGCATGAATAGCTGTGAATAAGATCTGTTCCGCATAATTTCAAAGAAACTCAAATCAGGCTCGTGTCAACTAGTGTAAGAAAATACTCGAAAAATTCGACAGAGGACATATAACAATATCATAACAGGTGAGGAAACTTGGATATATTTGTACGAGCCGAAAATTAAGCAACAATCAACTGTTTGGGTGTTCCAAGATGAACCGAATCCAACAAAAGTGGTTCGTTCCCGAAGCACTTCCAAGAAAATGATCGCTCGTTTCTTTGGTTATACTGGACATGTTGCAATCACTGCTTGAGAGGATCGAAGAACAGATAATGCTGAATGGTATACAACAATTTGTCTCTCAGAAGTCATCGAAGAAATCGGGAAAAACAACCGAAAACGTCGCACAATCCTTCATCGTGACAACGCCAGTTCTCACAAGCACGTCAAACAATTGATAACACAGCCTCACAAAAAAAAAAACAGGTCAAGTACAAGTTGAATCTGCGCAAGTAGTGTTCTATACATTGATTGCTTTTTGAATACAAATTTTTGTTACGGAGGTATAAAATGATCAATGACTTCACAAAACACACCCCAAAGGAGTTTTTAACAAAGTTTGTTTCCGATCTTTACTGAGAACTGATGACTTCGAAATTTTTGGTTTTATTATATACCAGATAAATTATTAAAGGTACTGCACTCGTGATAATTTTCGTTTAATCTACACCCCGTGGAGGATATTCTAGAATTTTTTCCAAATTTTTGGATCAGTACTTTTCGAGATAAGGGGGGACAGCGATTTTTCGCGATTTTTTAAAAATAATACAAAGAAAAATGTGCGCAAGTATTACATCATATATATTTTTGAACTCGTGTTTTTACAAGCTTTCATTTGACACCCCACTCGATGACCCAGTAAATTTTTTTTTTCACATCCGATTTCATCCCCCAAAACTAACCTCTTAAGTCAAAATTTAACTCTCAAACTACACGGCTCTCATGAGGCCATCGATTCCTATATTAGTAACTAATTTCAACTTTCTATGTCAAATAGTTTCGGAGAAAATCGGGAGTAACGGACGGACGGACACCGAAGTGGTCTTATAAGTGTTCCGTAGAGAACACTAAAAAGTTCATTACCACGAACCAAAATACATGGCTCTAGTGTATTTTTCGATGCTGAATGCGAATCCGTAGTTAAAAAAAGACTTATTGTGTCATTTTTTTTTTGCCAAAAACATTCCTTGAAATGGGGTAAAACCCTACTAATAATGTAATGACTCTTAATGAAGTGTGAAAAATGGTAAAAATTTTATAGTCCAGAGAAGAGAATAGGCATTCAAACCACAGCAAGCTATTTCTATTAATTAAACCAAAATCCACCCTTATAAGTAGGTGAAAAGTACCGTTAAAACTGAAATAACGGACGTGAGTTTAAATATCATGTACAAACAGATGTCATGCTGACCAAACGACGCTTAAAAGCACCCTACTCTCGGAGTTATGGTCTTAACAAGATAAAAATTGTTCAGTTGTCTCAAAAAGACCTAGATATACTTGGCAGTAATATTGTCAGGTGTCACTATCCTTTAGATTTTGCACAGAGTGTTCAAACGGCCCTCGTAATATAAAATATTTTGTCATTTTTCACTAAAATAAACTCCACAACAAACATCCTTCATTTCTTCTTAGTCCGAATCTCTTAGCAGAGGTGTGGTGACTGCCAATGACGCTGAGTCCTTCCACTGGTTCTTATCGTCAGCAAGATGATCCGATTAGCGACGGGGAGACCGGCGTCTAGATCTACGGCCATTTACTTTTCCTTCTGACTAGCAGTTCCATACCACTATTCCGCCTAGCTATGTGGCTAAAGTATCATAAATTTTTTTTATGGATAGTGTCAATTATTCTTTTAGCTACTCCTAGTTTTTCCAGAATCGAAATATTGGTTCTGTGAGCAGTCCATGGCATATGCAGTAGCCTGTGATAACACCACATCTCAAACGCCTCGGGTCTTGAGCGGTCCCTTTTTTTTAAGCGTCTATGTCTTTGCGGTATATAGTAAAATAGAAAAAAACTAGAGAATGCAGGAGTAGAATTTTTGTTATTTTAGGTATATGGCGATCGCGCTAATTTTTTGTTAGTTTCACGACAGCATGACGGGCAATCTCTATCCTTCGGTATATTTCTGGTTCATAACTTCCAGAATTTGTAATTAAAGATTAAAGAGCCCAGATGTATAAATTTATCAACTGCTTCACAGTTAAAAACTTTCGTGATATTGAGCTGGTTATTGTTGGCTATGTCTATGATCATAACCTTGGTTTTACATTAATTTATCCATAATCCCAGCAACTCGCTTTCCCGTTGTAATTGGAGCATGTTACGCTCAAGGTCTTCGATGTTTTCGGCGAAGATCAGCGTCATCAGCGTACCTCAGGTTGCTTATACGCCTTCCATTTATTGAAATGTCCGCATCGTAGTTTTCCGTAGTTTTTTATGATATATTTTCCATAGATGTTAAAGAGAATAGGTGGCAATATGCAACCCTGACAAACTCCAGAGTTGACTGAAAAAGGGCCCGATAGGACGCCATTCACCAGGACTCTCGCCCTGCTGTGTTTATAGAGTTTACTGATAATGTACGAAAGGTGGATAGGAAGAACTAACATACATTACCACAAAATAAAGTATCTTTTTTTTTTAAACTAAAAATAATACATAATTTACCAGAACTTACTGGTGGTAAAATGTTGAGCAGTCTACTTTTCTTCGTTTTCTTCACTTTGGTTTTAATCGCAATATCAGAGTCTCTCTTTTGACTTACGATGACATTCAAATCTTCAGTATAGCGAATTTTCTTTTTACTCTTAACCTTCTTGCTAACCATCCCATCTGATTCATTAATATTATCAAATTTAAATGCATTTGTAATGTCCGGTAGTGAAAATAAAGGTTTCTTGTTTTTCTTTGTACTTCTAGATTTTGAAATCTAAAAAAATTACAGTAACGTCTTTAAAATTATGTTAGGTTACATTCACCTCGAATTTTCAAAAATTTCAATTGTTTTAAGAATTTTTATTCTCTATACTTCCAAGAATTATTCAAAAAAAAAAAAAATAATAATAAGAAAATTCCATTCCATTACAAAGTTAAGGCACTAAATGTGACATGGCCGGATGGGGACCGCTACCTGTTTTCAGACACTGTCTGCAGTATTATTCAGACAATTTTTAATATTTTCTAACTTTTCTTTTTTTAAATCCTAATAATTACTTTTTCTACAAAATGTCGAGGGATTTTTTAAAATTTTTTAATAAACAATTTTTTTACAAATAATTAAACATAAATATTTTGGTCAAAAATTGCATACTAAAGTTTAAACACCATACATTTGTTATTTTTGGAAAAAAAAACCTTTGATAATTTTGAACTCTTATAGATTAATTTTTAGTTTTGCAGATTGGATTATTTTTTGTGAAGTTATCCTGCAGACAAGGCGGCACCATAGTTTTCATCAGTGACCTATTTAACCCGATAATAAATAATATTAACCTTTAAAACATGTTTAAAAAAATTTTTTCTTATAATTTAAAGTACAATAAAAATATATAATCGCCATCTTTTGTATTATTCATTTAATAACCTTTAAAATATATGTATTTTTTAAATATACATCCTTTTTGCAGCGCCTAAGAGGAAACCTCCGATTTAACATAAAAAAAAACCGGTCAAGTGCAAGTTGAACTTGCACAATTAGTGTTCAGTACGTTGATTGTTTTTAAAACAAAAACTTTTGTTAGGGTGGTATAAAATGATCAGTGACTTCACAAAACACACCCCAAATGAGTTTTCAACAAAGTTTGTCTCCAATCTTTACTGAAAACGGGTGACCTTGATTTTTTTTTTTTTTTTTATATACCAAATAAATTATTACAGGTAATGCACTCGTGATAATTTTCGTTCAATCTATACCCCGTGGAGAATATTCCAGAATTTTTTCAAAATTTTTTGATCAGTACTTTTCGAGATAAGGTAGGGGACAGCCATTTTTTAAAAGTAATACGAAGAAAAATGTATGCAAGTATTACATTATATATATATTTTTTACTCGTGTTTTCACAAGCTTTCATTTGGCACCACACTCGAAGATCTAGTAAAAAATTTGTTTTTCCGATTTCACCCCTCAAAACGAACCCCTTAAGTCAAAATTTATGTTACGGTGGTATAAAATGATCAGTGACTTCACAAAACACACCCCAAATGAGTTTTTAACAAAGTTTGTTTCCAATCTTTACTGAAATCTGATGACCTTGAAATTTTTGTTTTCTTTTTTAAATACCAGATAAATTATTAAAGGGAATGCACTCGTGATAATTTTCGTTCAATCTACCCCCCGTGGAGAATATTCCAGGATTTTTTCAAAATTTTTTGATAAGTACTTTTCGAGATAAGGCGCGGGACAGCGATTTTTCGTGATTTTTTGAAAATAATACAAAGAAAAGTGCGCGCAAGTATTACATTATATATATATTTTTTACTCGTGTTTTCACAACCTTTCATTTGACACCACACTCGATGACCTAGTAAAAAAATTTTTTTTTCACTTCCGATTTCACCCCCCAAAATTAACCCCTTAAGTCAAAATTTAACTTTCAAAACTACATGGCTCTGATGAGGCCATCAATTCCTATATTATTACCAAATTTCAAGTTTCTATGACAAATAGTTTCGGAGAAAATCGGGTGTGACAGACAGCCAGACACCGAAGTGATCTCTTATAAGTGTTCCGTACAGAACACTAAAAAAAGACCGGCCAAGTGCAAGTAGGACTTGCGCACTTAGTGTTTCGTACAGTGACTGGTTTTAGGATAAAAATTTTTGTTACGGAGATATAAAATGATCAATGACTTCATAAAATACACCCCAGTGAGTTTTCAACGAAGTTTGTTTCCTACCTTTGTTGAAAACACCTTGAATTTATATATAATACACCAGGTAAATTATCAAAGCTCCACTCGTGATAATTTTCGTTCAATCTACGCCTTATGGAAAATATTCCAGAATTTTTTCAACATTTTTGATCAGTACTTTTCGAAATAGGGTGGGTAGACAGGACTTTTTGGTCTTCCTTTTTGAAATAACAATAAACATAAACAAAGAAAAGTGTACGCAAGTAATAGGTACATCATATATATTTTTGAACTCGTATTTTCACAAACTTTCATTTGACATCCCACTCGATGACCTGGTAAAAAAAAATATTTTTTCATCTCCGATTACACCCCCCCAAAACTAACCCCGTAAGTCAAAATTTAACTTTTAAAACAAAACGGCCCTAATTGGGCCATCAATTCCTACATTTGTGCCAAATTCCAACTTTCTATGTCAAATAGTTTCGGAGAAAATCGAGTGACAGACGGACACCGAAGTGAGCCCATAAGTGTTCCGTACGGAACACTAATTATGTGAATCTGTCGCCATCGTGAGCGTAGCTCCCACTGGAAGTCTTTGTGATAACTCTGAATTTGAATTTTTTTTTCAACAACTGCCTCTACTTCAATCCGTACTGCTTTACCATGGCTAGGGAGACTTTATTCAACATACTGCAGCTCCTAGGAATGTTTTGAGTTTTGGTATCGTCTCCTCAAAAAATTACTGATTTTTCAAAGAACAATAAAAGGCTTCGGCGCCAACTGCCTGACGTGTAAAATACCAAAATTTTCTACTGTAAGTACTTCGCTGTAACTCCTGAATTATATTTCCAAACAGAAACATCTTTCGCAAACTCCTATTCCAATTAAATTTATTTTTTAGGTTGTGGAACCGACGGACCGTTCGCCGCTCTCGAGGACCACTGTGACACCAAATTAGCTTGTTTTAACGCCTAGATTATACAGGCTGTTTTTTAAGTGAAGGCTTCTTTTTTAACGTGAAAAAGGCGTTATGTTCATAGATTACCTTGAAAAGGGCATAATAATGACACCTTTGCTCAATCCTGTAGATGCAGAAATAAAGAAGAAACGTCCATACTTTGCAAAGGAAAAAGAGTTTTCCATTACGACAACGCGCAGCACACTCGTCTGCTTGTCAACAGCAAAAATTGCTGGAAGCTTCCTTTTGGGGTTATATTATCACCCCACGAACCTGGCCAATTTCCACTACCCGGTTGGTTCAACGCACAGTGAAAGACAATGTAAAGATTCATGTTTGGGGATGTTTTTCGGAAAAAGGTTTTGATAGATTCTTCAGCTTTACCTATAATTTGAATGCTAAGAAAATGCTCCAGATTTACAGACATTAGTATCGACTACCGAACGATGCATAGTGATTCAGCAAGAACATGCTAGCGGGACAATTTTCATGACGTAATTTCCAGGAACCACTGATAACGACTTGTAAACAACCCCCCATTTAACGAATTCCAAGAATTAATTTGTTTATCACCTCACAAAGGTATCTTATCAGGGGGTCAAAGTAACCCTTATAAGAGAGATCATTTTCATTTGCAAATCAGTTGCATTTTATGCACACTTGTGATAACATATTTTAAAATTGGTAGCAAAGTGAAACGAGTTTTTTGTGATGGAATATTCTGTTGAAGATATGTACTCTATTATGACTTATATTTTTTATAAAAAATATGTATACTTTTGGTGTAATATCAATTTGCAAATGTATAGATAAATCCAGTAAATTTTACATTAATTGTAAACTTTAAAAGTAGCAACTTTTTTTATCCACATATATCCACCTAGATTTTTCTATATGTAATACCTACAACATTCAGGCACAGATTCATATATATTATAGACCCCGAAAAGGCCCGAAAGTAAAATTATTTTATTTTTTTCAGAACGAGTCGTGACTATGACGAAAATGGAGTTTTATGAAGAATAGCTAAAACATGACAAAACTGAACGAAACAGTGGCATTTTTTATTATATAAGTGAAAAATTCAATATGTCTGATGTTTCTGACGATTCTCTAAAACGACTCAAAATGAAAATATCAAGCCTTTCAGCAAAATTCAATCAAAAGTGGACTTCTTTAAAGTGTAACAAAGAAATGTTTCTAATCAAACATAAAGATTGGTTAGAGGGATCCGGAATCGAAATAAAGATGTGTGTTAACCAGCCGTGCACTTCAACATCATCAGCGGCTCTTTCCGTAGGGCGACCCAGAAAATCATTTGAAGACTCATCAACGAAAACGAAGAGACGGAGAGTAGAAGATCTTTTGGAATCGCGAAGTGCAAGTGAGCTTATTACAGCAGCTGAGTTAGCTACTCGAAAAGAAGGGCATCGAAGTGTTGCTAAACAGATCCATAACGTCGCGGTCAGTGAAACTAGAGAAAAGAATAAGTGTTCTGAACAAAGTCGGCAGTTAACACCAGACGAAGCTTTAGCTTATTATGTGGACTCGAAATCGACTTCTCACTCATATAAACAAACAAGAAAATGGTCAATGAAAGCGAGACATCAAGTGTATCCATCATTTTATAGTTTAGGTAAGTCCAAAGCTTCTTGTTGTCCTTCTGACGAATATATTTCTGTGACTGAATCTCGAGCTGAAATTAAACTTCACGCGATTTTGGATAAAACGGCTGAACGATTAGTTAAAGCTCAGACGGAAGTCATTAGAAGTGTGTTACCTCGTTCATATTATACGTTGGTAAGCAAATGGGGCTGTGATGGGAGTTCGGGGCATAGCACGTACAAGCAGAAATTTGAGAACACTAACGCTACAGACGAATTTTTGTTCGTATACTCATTCGTCCCTTTGAGACTGCTTGATGGCGAAACTGTGATCTGGCAAAATCCAAGACCTTCCTCTACTTTATATTGCCGTCCTATTAAGTTTATTTTTGCCAAGGAGACAAAAGAGTTTACGAAAGAAGAAACTTCTAAAATTTTAGATGAAGTAAGTCAGCTTCTTCCAACATTATGTAACGTTGCTGGATCTCAAATCTCTGTTAAACACGATTTGTTGTTGACAATGACTGATGGCAAAGTGTGCAATGCCTTAACAGACACAAGTTCAACACAAAAGTGTTATATTTGCGGTGCCACCCCGTCTACTATGAACGAGGAGTCAAAGAAATATCCCAGCAACGAAAAACGCCTTGCATTTGGTTTATCTACTTTACATGCATGGATCCGCACGTTTGAATGTTTGCTTCACAACAGCTATCGTTTAGAAATAAAAAAGTGGCAAGTCAGGGGAGATAACGACAAAGCTATTGTGAAGCAACGCTCACAAGAGATACAAAAAGTGTTTAAAGATCGTATGGGTCTCATTGTAGATAAACCAAAACCTGGGTATGGTAACACAAACGATGGAAACACAGCACGTAGATTTTTTTCCAAAGCTGAATTGAGCAGCGAAATTACAGGATTAGACGTAAACCTTATTCGTAGATTTCATGTAATTTTAAGAACTTTATCATTGGGATATGACATAAATGATATAGAATTCGAAAAATTTTGTGTTGATACTAGAAAATTATACCTTGATCTGTATCCGTGGTATTCCATGCCCGTTACTGTGCATAAAATTCTTGTACACAGCGCGGAAGTTATAAAGTCTTTTCTTCTTCCCATTGGACAACTCTCCGAAAAAGCCCAGGAGGCAAGAAATAAAGACTGTCGTAGATTCCGTGAACGGCACATCAGGAAGCGGTCACGTATTGCCACAAATACAGATCGTTTGAGAATGCTTTTATTTACGTCTGATCCTGTTATCAACTCGTATAGAGAATTACCGCGAAGAAAATTTACTTCTTTGCCATCGGAGGTTCTGCAGTTGATTATCCCACCTTCATTGCCATCCGAAACACCATCAGTAAGTCATCATCACGAATTAAATGAGGAGGATATAATGAATATTCTACTGAATGGGAGAGCGGTGATGACGACTCATCTGATGGTGATTAGTAGGTTTTTTATTGTAATTATTATTCTTATTTTATTGTGTGTTGTAGTTGCTTATAATTCATGCCTTAGTATATAAGTTATTTAATATTATATTTCTTTTACTTATACACCTTGTTATTGTAAATAATTGATATATATAGATACTGTTATTGTACTAATTTATTTTAAAAGAAATAGTATTTTGTAAATTAATAAATGTGGGTACTATCATTATGATTTTTATTTTTTTCCTAGAAATTTCTTTGTAA
>CM032446.1:36149636-36297136 GCA_019049505.1 Pachyrhynchus sulphureomaculatus | reverse complement strand
ATTAATGATCATCAGTAGAAATCCAATTAAAGACGTCCGAATTCATGATTGGAGTGGTGAATCATGGTGAAAATATAGAATGGGTTAACAAGTTCAAATACCTGGGATGCCTTGTGAATGACAAATGGAATCCGGACATGGAAATTAAGGCCAGAGTTGAGCAGGGAAGAGCACCTTTCAAATTACACAAATTCCTTTGTAATAAAAACCTTAACCTACAACTCAGATACTGGATGGTTAAGTGCTATGTTTGGTCTGTTTTGCTGTACAGTGGACAACATGGACTTTGAAGGTGTCATCTATTAACAAACTGGAGGCATTTGAAATATGGATACCTAAAAGAATGCTGAGAGTATCTTGGGTTGATACAGTGGAGAATGAGGAGGGGATCGAGAGAACTGACCTGGAAGATCACGAATTATTCGAAAACATAAAAGGAGAAAGATTTCATACTTGGGTAAATTCAAGGCAAAAGAAGAATGGAACGAAAAACACTATCATGGCTGCACAATATTCGTCACTGGACAGGAATAGGTGATTTTCGGTCTCTCCAAAATGTGGCCTTAAAAAGGCTCATCTGATGAGATAAGTTTGGTATAAACACCTACACAGGAATCTGCACTGTACCTTAAGAAGAAGGCGAATATAGTTAACAATTGCTGTGAAACAGGTTATTTTCCAGAGCACCCTAAAATAGTCAAAGTACTATTTACAAAGGATAAAGAAAACATACTCAAATATAAACCTGTTTTATTATTGTCTGTATTTTCTAAAGTATTTGAAATACTTATCTATTTAAGACTTTTAAATAATTTATTTTTTGTTGGTCAACACGGCTTTTGACCAAAAATAAATGACAATTACACTATATTTCACTTGTTAAACTATGTCATTAATCAAATGGAACAAAAGGATCATGTTTCAGGCATTTACTTTAATTTAAGTAAATATTTAATTTAACAGATAGAAGAATACTGCTGTATATATCACCTTCGTAGCTCAGCGAACTTGTTATTAAGATCTTACCTGACTATCACTATTTTTATTAATTTTGACCAAAAAAGTCATCTTCCTCTTATAAATTAAAGGAGTACCTGAAGGATTAATACTTGGGCTAGTCTTGTTTTTAATATTTATTATTCATGAAAAGAATAAAATTAACCTGACCTCACCACATTAATTTGCAGTGAATTATTATCGTCTAAAAGTTCAACTGAAATAGGCAGAATAGTGTAATTCTAACAACATTCAAGTAAAACCAGATTCCTATTGTTTAAAAATAACAATCCGGAATCTCTATATGTATATGTAAAGCATAAAAGTATAAAACATTTTTATGACATCTAGTAGATGATAGTCTACAGTTGATCGGGTGGATTTTGTTTGTTCTAAAATAATGTCTGCTGAGTGAGGGATCAAGTTAGTTTAGCTGCAATAATATTATTCTAATTTGCAAATGTCCACAGCATAATTTCACATGGTATTATGTTCTGGCAATGTTTCTTAAGGAGAAACCTTAACAAAGTCTGTGCGGCTCAGAAAAGACTAGTTCATTGTGCTTTACATATGAAATTCAATGAGTTTTGTAAAGTAAATTCAGATAACTGAAAATTATGGTGTTTCTGTAAACAAACACAAATAGTCAGTCCTTATAAAACATCTCTCTGATAACATTAACCCCAAAAGGAAGAGATAAACTTAACCATACCATTTCATCACACTTCTTTATTTATAAGGGACCTCAAGTTAGTGGTTTTAAAAGTCTTTAATGGATTAGCCAAACATCTGAGAAATGTTCAAAACCTAAGTTATTTATCTGTTTCTATTCATAATCATGTGTTATTATTATTATTTCAATTGTATTGGTGCCATTGTCAATATTCAATGATTATATACAACAATAACATATTATTATTACTTTAAATTAGTTCAATAATAGTATGTTTTTGCTTTATTCTTTCTTTTATTTCTTTACATTTAATAAATATATTTGTTTGAGTAAGTAATTATATATGAATTATTGTAAGACTGGTGATGTCATATTAGGTAAAACATGTTATCTTAATTATCATATAATTCTTTTGACTGTGACTGGGCTTGATCTTCCAAATTTTTACTAAAGGTGTAGAACCTTTGTTTTTTTATAGAAGTTCTACATGCATTCTTAGCCGGATTGTTTGGCAAAAATCTTGAACTATGTTTTCTCTAATTTACAAAAACTCTGACAAAAATTGCAATATATAACATGGCATGGAAAATTATCATGTTGTAACTTGAATGAAGCATCATGATCATTTTTTTATGCTCTTGTTTATCAAAGAAGTACTCATAACTTCTGTAAAAAAATCACAGAATTTAAGATATTGATAAACAGTAAGACCTGAAGATCATTTAAATCATTCTAAGAAACATGATAAAGGGAACATAAAAAAACAATAATATAGGTTAGGGATAATCATTAAAAAAATATATAATTCAGTTATTTTGTGATACTGTTGTTAAAACATACACGCCGAATTCGTGAACTTTTCGTGTACTTAATGGAGAAATAACGAACACAAATTTACCTGTGAACAAGTAAATTACACTGGTCTTTCTTAGTAAATGATTCTCTCTAATGTTCCACTTCCAATTAGTTTTTTAACACTTATCGGACCCTTATACTCCGTATAATACAAACTATATTTAGAAAATTTCTTCGCAATCTGACGGTTAAGTGATAAAGAACAGATTGAAATTTCAAAAAAAAAACGAAATAAGAAGCAACCAGTAAACGGTTTTAAAGTGAGATAGTTAGTTTTAAATTGTTTGAAATAAAAAGAAATGGATGGTCATCTCACATTGGACAGTTCAATTCGACCAATCATAATTAAGCATATTAGATTTTCTATTAGGGACTTTAGAATACGTAGCGACTGCCAATGGGAGAAAGGAAGATGAATGAATATTACCTTTGAGTCAGAGATGGCGCTGTATAAAACTGTTTTCTTAATTGCCTAACTGAAGGAAAATGATAAAACCGGATAATGGCGATTGTAATTAAAAGAAAAATGCCAAATCCTTATTTATTTGGAACGGAAAATAAAGCATTATTTTTTATTTGGACCAGTTGATTTTTTTCGGTTACCGTAAGAAATATTTCTGTTTAATGTGGATAAATTCATTCTATGGATAAATTCTCATATTTTAGAGAATTTTTTTAATGTATTCTAGAAATTTTGCACAATTTGAATAATTGGCGACCTGCTTGGGAAAGGTAAAATTTATACATTTATACAATAGAATGTTCTGGATGCATCAAGCCCAACCGGTATAGACTACCTATATAATTTCATTAGCGTAGTTTATGATATTTTGATAAGATTATTATCTGATGGTATTGTGTAGTTGCAACATCATGATAAATCCAAAAAAACTTGTATGCTGTGTTTAAAATTGTGAAAGTCGCTGGCAAAAGGATTTAAATGTACAGGGTGAGTCAACGATAGAGTAAAGTTCATTATCTCATTTGTTTCGGGAATGAAAAATGTTAAATACAATAGTTTTAGGGAATTTTAAGGTCCATAGTTTAAAATTATTTTTGAGTATGTAACCTGTGAATATTGGATGCCCCAAGCTTGAACACAATTTTCTTGCAGCCCCGCTTTAATTTCTGATAATAAATTGAGTGAAACCTGATTTTAAAAGAACTAAAGAAATTAAAGAAACACTAGCTCAGTTTTCCTTGGTAGAGAGATATGGGGTAAGAGATAATTGTCTTACGTCTTTTTGGAATTATTTTCTATTTTTAAAAAGCTTTAGCTGTACAAATTTTGGGCACCATCCATTTTAAAATAGTAAGGATCTAACTTCAGCTAAAAAAAATGGAAAAATACTGAAAGAATGTATTGTTGGTAAATAAAAAAATCAGTTTGGTACAGCCGTTCTTGTCCTGAAAAGTAGGGTAGGTATTCAGTGAGACACTAGCTTTAATCAACAAAAAAAGAGAATTTATTCATGTTTTTTAAAATAAAAAGTTCCAACCTTTGCAGTTCTACAAAAAAAAATTCTAGCCTAACTAGTAGTTACTACATTTAAATCCTGAAATATGATAACCCCCGAAGACGAAAAAATAGTGCTTTACACTTCACTTTTTAGTCTGTTTTAGATTGCGGTTAAGGCACTACTCTGGAATAAGTCTATTGAAGGAAGTTTTGGTAACTTACGGTTCTTATTCCTGCTTTGATGGCATTCGACCGATTTCACACTTTTCTAGCTAACACTTTGAAAACCCACTACGGCTTTTAGTTAAGAAACTGGTACTTTTACTTAGTTCGCATGATGGTTGTTCTGAGCTTTGCTTTTGTAGCTCAGTCGAAGGAAGCCTACTTGTCGGCTCTGATGAAAATTAGCCTGTCGGCTAGATGGTACTAAGCCTACTCAGCGGCTAGATGGAAAATAGCCCGGCTGCGGCTAGATGGAAAACCGCCTCCACAGTCGGTCTTCAGGCCCTTAAATAATCCATCCAAACTCTCCGGTAATATGGCGACGCCGGAACTAAAACAGCGGAAACACACTTTTCACCAATCGCGGCGTGGCGGTAGGTTCGGTCAGGAACCCGCACAACACACTATACCGAACGTCTTGGAATCTCTGTTTAATATACCGTTCGATACAAAAATGAAAATAAGTACAATTTGAAGTGAAAAATCAGTAACATTACATGGTCTTAAAATCTAGGAAAAAATGAATGTTACATTTACCCCCTTCCAAAAAGAAATAGACTACACTAGTCTATTAAACTTAGGCTACTTATGAAAAGGTACAAAGTGGTACACTATCACTTAATACTAAGGTCAGAACTTAAAACAAAAGTACAGACTTCGGACCTTACTACTAGACTTAATTCAATTAAGCACTAATATTAAGTACAATGAAAACCAAATGAAAATCTTTGCATGATCACAAGAATCTTATAACTAGACTTAACTTAATTAGACACTAAGGTTAAGTACATCAAAAAGCAAATAAACATCCTTGCATGAACATAAGAAATACCTGTTCAAAATAACAATCGCGGTCTTCTTATATAAAAGAATCAGCTCTGTTATTGTTACCAAAACAAAAAATATAACTTTGTCTAGACTCTTGTCTAAATCAAAAAAAGTGAACTGAAATAAAATATGAACACCCCCCTTAAAATCTTTTAAGGATTGTCCGAAAATTTTCTATTTCAGCAAAAGAAATTTATAAAAATTCTTAAATAAAGAAAAAAAAAAAATAAAAAAATGATTCTAGTGCAAACACTTACACTAAAAAGGAAAAGTCTTGTCAGACCATTTAGCACTAGGCCAAAAAAAAAAAATAATATCTGGATAAATATCCAGACAAACGCTCGGGAAAAATCGCCATCCATGCTCTAGCTCACCGCTAAGAGAACATTCTAAATCTAGTATCTCTACTAGTCGCATCAGAAAATAATCGCACTCTATCGCGCAATGTCGACGTCCTAAGACATCTAGACATGCTAAAATCGCCAGAAAACACGTCAGCTCATCGCCAACAAAACACTCTGGTATATCGCCAGAAAAAAACCTCGGCTCCTCGCCAAGAAAACACTCGGTAAATAGTCCTCGACTACACAAAGCCTGCGTTCTAAAAGAACAATCTCGCCATTAACATAGTGAGCAGCTATAAAAGCTAACAATACCACTATAAACACAGTGAATAGCTATAAAAGCTAAAATTCACTCTAAACACAGTGAATAGCTATAAAAGCTAAAATTCACCAAACTGAATGATCCTGCTTCAAAAAGCAACGTTCACTAAGAACGGAATGATTAGTCTGCGCACAACTAACATTCAAGGAAACATTCCCAACATAACTATATGAGACAGCAAGTCTCGAAATAGGACCTCCCTAAAGTCATAATCCTAAATATGGGAGTCCATAAGCAAAACGACTCAAAATCACGCATTTTGAGCACATGCCCTCAGGCAACCAACATACACTGAAATATATACAGAAATATATACAGAAATATATACAGAAATATATACAGAAATATATACAGAAGTACATTCAGGAGTTCAAATCCCAAACTCTTGGTTACGATAACTCCATACTGAGCTTGGTGAAAGCTCTTAGCAAAAGCTAATCAAATCTTCGGCACATCGCACCAAAGTGACAAATCTGCCTAGAAACATGAGCCAGAAAAAAAAACGCCCTCCATCATTCTTCAGGGTGGCTACACAGAGATATAAAACTTAACCAGCATTGCGCTCCTCCAAGTTGCATGAAGAACCCTCGTGTACTGGTCTCGCCCTGGAACAACAACGAAAAACATTCAATCCATCCCACATAACAGGAGACAAACACCTCACCACGATATACTGAATGGTGGAGACAATAAAATACAGAAATGGTGACCCTGGTGTCCACCAACAAAAGGGAGTAGATTATAGCATCCACTAAACTAAAACGGTGTCTACCACACCACCATAAGTCAAAAAAAAAATTAATCAATAGGGTGTTCCGAAACACACTACTGCCAACAGCCTGTCACCACTAATAGGCTAATTGGAGCTGAGGTCGACTACAGTAGCTAGGCTCTCCTTTGGTTCAAATAGAAATAACCATTGGGTAACAAAACCCCTAAAGGCCCCAAAGGTCAAACGTGCACCCCCCATAGACTACCCTTCCAATCAGTCTGTTCCTCAGGAAGACTAACTCCCTGCCAAACGTCGTAACGGCATCTGTTAGCACCCGGTGCATCACAGCCTGTAAAAACAGATTACTCATGGGATACAACCAAAAAGGTTTATAAGGTTAACTTAACCAAGCTTCTAACGAAATTTTAAAAAACGAAAATGAGCTTAAAAAGCTACATGAAGCAAAAATTTCTCAAATTTTCGGTGGCAACGCAACAAAACTTTTGAAGACGACAAGAGCTTTTCCAGCTTAATCAGAAACAAGAAGAAAACATCGTTGACAGCTAAAATATTCGATCATGGTGTTAATCGTCTCCCTAGACAATAGCCTCTAGAAGAAACTGCTACAGGTATCAGGCATAACCGTTTTCTGTCAGCCCAAACTTCTAGATTACCTCTTGGAAATCTAAAAATTCGGTTAGGAATCTTCCTTCACTGCGCTTAGCCTCTCTTGACAAGGTTCTCATCTCGGTATCAGATTTTGATCATTTCTTTGTGAAACGACTGTCTTACTCTGCTCTCATCTCCTGTAAATGATCAGCCTTTAGTTCTCCTGCAGAACTTCAATTTTCTATCAATCTGATAGTATACCGAAAAAACTCAACATACGCCTATGAGTCCATGCAAAAAAATTTTAAAAAAATTAGTGACTCAAAGGTAACGTTTAAACGGCTCTGAAAAAAAATAGAAAATACCCTCAGTTTGTCATTTCAGAAGAAGATCTAAATCAAAATAATCCAAGTCTTAGACTTACTGGATAAACCAAAATCAATTTACTCTTAATTGCACCCAACATATACCATTAAGGTAATAAAAATACACCCACTCGGGTAACAAACTTTGAAATTGCTCATAAAAATTTTGACTCTACATCACACTACACGAGCTCCATCTTGCGCTTGTCCTAACTCAAGATCACCTTGGATTGCCTCTAATCAAAATTTCGCTTCCAAGTGTCAAGAACTGGATATTATATGGGGTCATTAGCAAATCAAATCCCGCGACCACCGACATACCAGTCTTATGATAAATCCTGAGTGTGACTCTTTCGCAAGCTCGCAACAGCTGAGTCGATGCTAAACATCAACTACAATCAACCTAAGTTTGGATATGATCAGTACCCAAAACCTTAGCATTAAACAATAAAAGTAAGCTATTCTCTGCTCAACTTTTATAACAGTCAAAAAAACGAGGTCGTCACCTCTACAGAGCAACATCAAAAAAAATTTAAGCAATTAAGATAATGTAAATATAAATTATTCTTCTCCTGACAAACTTTCACTAGGGTTAGGTCCGTTGAATGGTTTTAAGTCTTTAATATGCCATCGTCCTACTTTAGTTCCATCTAAATTAACTAAACCATAAACTAAGTCTGAAATCTTTTCTCTTATCACGCAATGCACATACTTAGGTACCAACTTAGATGTGAATTTATCTGCTGCACTGGAAAGAATTTTATTTTTTCGCCAAACGTGATCACCTATATTAAAGGCAAAATCCCTTTTCCTAAGGTTGTAAGACTTACTGTTCCGTTCATAAGCCTTATGTATCCTACTACGCACGTCGGTGAAAATATCTTTTAAACCCTTTAAAAATTTTCGGCATACTCACCCCTGTTACCCGGAATTATTTCGCTGTCAACATTGACATCCAAATCTAAATTTTTATAATACGATCCAGATAGAGGTATATGTCTGCCGTACTAAGAAAGACGGTGTAAACCCTGTTACTTCGTGTCTTGCGGTGTACACGGGATTAAAACGGATGTTAAAGCCATAAGTTTCACTCAAGCTCTTAAAACTCTTAGAGGTAAACTGAGTACCTTTATCGCATATTAAGAGCGATGGGACCCCGTGGATTAGAAAGACATTATTTTCCAAAATTCTCTCTATATATCCAGCTTTAGAGCTTTTCAAAGGAAATAGCATGGTATACTTTGTAAACCAGCAAGAAACCACGAGAAGCCATTTATTTCCCTTTTTTGAACGTGGGAATGGGCCTACTAGATCAGCTGCTATGACTTGAAAAGGGTAATTAACCGTTTTCTCTTTTCCCATCAGTCCCATAGGTAGTGCATTTGGAGATTTCTGCGCTCCACATACTTCACAAGTCCTCACAAACTTTACGATGTCAAAACGCATTTTTGGCCAATAATACTGTTCCTGAACCCTGTGAAGAGTTTTATAAAAGCCAAAATGACCAGAAGTAGGAGGAGTGTGACACATGTCTATAACTTCCTCTCTCTGTGGTTTAGGAACTAGTATTTTCCACTCGGGTACATTAACTTTTAAAGGCAACTGGTTTGGGATAAATTTGTACACGAAATCATTTTCCACCTTCCACTGCGGAACATTTTTGAGGAAATTCTTTAATTTGCTGCCGTAAATTGTCGTACCATGGATCAATGCGATCTACATCAACTGTATCAATTCTTATGCCAAAATGTGCATTAAGACTGTTTTCGTCCGCTGTATGATCTGGGATTCTTGACAAAGCGTCAGGAATAACATTGTGGACTCTTTTTCTATGAATTAAATTAAACGTATGTTGTCTCAGCCTAATCGCCCAACGCGCTAGTTTGCCCCTAGGGTTTTTAATAGAATTAAGCCACAATAAACTATAATGATCTGTTATGACCGTGAAAGGAACACCTTCTATGTAAGGTCGAAACTTTTCGATGTTAAAGAGTACTGCTAAACATTCTTTTTCAACAACCGAATAGTTACGTTCAGCCTTTGATAAAGTTCTACTGGCATACGCTATCACTCTTTCCTCACCATTGATTTTCTGTGTTAGGACGCCCCCTAAACCGGTATTAGAAGCATCGCTAGAAAATATAAAACTGTTGGGAAAAATCTGGTTGGGATAAAATTGGAGCTGAAACCAATAGCTCTTTAATCTTTATAAAAGATTCTTCGGCTGCCTTTGTCCAATCTATTGATTGTCCTTTTTTTCGTCCTTTCAAAAGGTCATTAATAGGCGACAACAGGGTAGAAAAATTCTCGATAAAACGTCTGTACCACGAACACATTCCTACGAAGCGCTTAACTTCCGTAGTATTAGTAGGTCTCGCATAATTAACCATGCTTGCTACTTTATCCGGATCGGTACGCAAAGAATTTGAGCCTACAATATAGCCTAAAAACTTTAGAGAAGTTTTGAAAAAATCACATTTGCTCAAATTTATCGTCAGTCCGGCCTCTTTCAATTTATCTTTTACTTCCTTAAGTAAGCGAATATGCGATTCGAAGTCTTCCGATGTTACTAAAATATCATCGAGATAGGTGAAAATATGTGGCTCATCTTTCGGACCAAATATAGCGTCTACTAAACGTTGCTGAGTTTGAGCAGCGTTCTTTAGACCAAACGGCATAGTGACGAACTGAAATAGACCTCGGCCTACTACTGCAAAAGCGGTCTTTTCCTTAGAGGATTTGTCCAAAGGAATTTGCCAGAGAGCCTTTCTAAGGTCTATCGAGGATACATACTTAGCATTCCTGAGTGATGTCAAAATTCTGTCGATGTTCGGTAATGGGTAGTTATCAAATTTGCTGACCTCGTTGAGCTTTCTTCCGTCAAAGCATAGACGATACTGTCCATCGGCCTTTTTCACCAATAAGACTGGAGAACACCAAGGACTGTTTGATTCTTCAATCACTCCGAGTTTCAACATTTCGTCTAACTCTTTATTTAATACTTTTGACATATAAGGAGACATGGTGAAGGGCCTTGTCTTTATAGGACTGGCATCAGCCGTATCTATAGACATGTTGATTTTATTCGTTCGGCCTAACCTATCTTTACTACTTATTTCATTGAAAGAGCTTATTACTTTTTCTGCTTTTAAGCGTTCCGTCCGCGAGAGATCATCTAGGGTACATAGACGCGAGAAAAGGTTTTCTAAAAGAACTTTCTTCCACGAATTATTTTTAAAATTTACTAGAATTCCGAATTTTTGTGCAAAATCACATCCTAAAACCAAAGTATGTGATAGAGAAGGTACTACTAAAGCAGAAATTACTAAACAATGACCATTGCAGACTAGCGGCAACTCAACCGTACCTAAAACTTTTAGACGGCTGCCATCTGCAGTGGTAACACTTCTATTTTTGACGTGGCATATTTTTATACTTAAACGACTTAAAATTTTTATACCATTCTGACCTACAACGGAGGCATTTGCACCAGAGTCAAATAAAGCCGAGAAATGGGCACCTAATAGATTTATCTTGATATGCGGTCCATTATCTGAATATTTATGCACGAATAAAGGAGACATGTGACCATTTGGGAGAAGCAGGAGTTTTAACTTGAGAAGGAGAATTTTTATTAGACAAAAAAAATCAGAAACTTTTTGTAACCATTTAGTCCAATCTGATCTATTGGAATATTTCTTTACTTAAGATCCTCGTTAGAATCTTTCTTTTATCCGCGACCGGACGTTCTGAGAAAGTACGACGGATTTTCAGTTCATAGTCTAATTCATTTTCCAGTAGGTGATTGACTTTAAAATTGAAGGCTTCCATGATAAATGAATAAAATTTAAAAGAACTGTTTAAAAAGTCGTGAAAATATTTCTCCTGTGCTCCGAATAGTCAAAATAAAAATATGTAAAGGCACTTAAAATATGTAAACTTCTTTACCAAACATTAAAAAAAATCTTCGACAATTTCAAAAAAAATTTCTAAGTATCGCCTTGTATTAAAATTCTTTTACCAAATATGTTAAGAATTTTCAACAAAAAATCTCCAAATACCGTTTCGTATCAGCAAAGTATTTTTAATATTCATGCAAAATATAGGTGAGAAAAAAGAACAGCTTTTTGTTCGGTTTACTGCAAAATAAATCTAACACTGCAAAAAAATTAAAGTAAACCAGCACATCTGCTAATCTGAACTATAAAGCTAGCTGTTAAAAAAAGTAGGAATCGCTTATCTTAGAGTCAATTAACAAAATTCAAATATCTAAACCACCATCGGATAAATTGAAATAAATAATTCTACAAATTTCCTGCTTTTGTCTTACTGCTATAGTGTAGTTTCGTTTAATAAATATTATGAAATAAAAATATCTGCAAAGTTAGAGCTTTTATTTTGTTCGAAAGCTAGTACACTGAACCCTTTAAAAAATAAAATTCCAAAAGCCCCGCGTTGACAGCGCTATTTTGTAACCTGTGAATATTGGATGCCCCAAGCTTGAACACAATTTTCTTGCAGCCCCGCTTTAATTTCTGATAATAAATTGAGTGAAACCTGATTTTAAAAGAACTAAAGAAATTAAAGAAACACTAGCTCAGTTTTCCTTGGTAGAGAGATATGGGTAAGAGATAATTGTCTTACGTCTTTTTGGAATTATTTTCTATTTTTAAAAAGCTTTAGCTGTACAAATTTTGGGCACCATCCATTTTAAAATAGTAAGGATCTAACTTCAGCTAAAAAAATGGAAAAATACTGAAAGAATGTATTGTTGGTAAATAAAAAAATCAGTTTTGGTACAGCCGTTCTTGTCCTGAAAAGTAGGGTAGGTATTCAGTGAGACACTAGCTTTAATCAACAAAAAAAGAGAATTTATTCATGTTTTTTTAAAATAAAAAGTTCCAACCTTTGCAGTTCTACAAAAAAAAATTCTAGCCTAACTAGTAGTTACTACATTTAAATCCTGAAATATGGTAACCCCCGAAGACGAAAAAATAGTGCTTTACACTTCACTTTTTAGTCTGTTTTAGATTGCGGTTAAGGCACTACTCTGGAATAAGTCTATTGAAGGAAGTTTTGGTAACTTACGGTTCTTATTCCTGCTTTGATGGCATTCGACCGATTTCACACTTTTCTAGCTAACACTTTGAAAACCCACTACGGCTTTTAGTTAAGAAACTGGTACTTTTACTTAGTTCGCATGATGGTTGTTCTGAGCTTTGCTTTTGTAGCTCAGTCGAAGGAAGCCTACTTGTCGGCTCTGATGAAAATTAGCCTGTCGGCTAGATGGTACTAAGCCTACTCAGCGGCTAGATGGAAAATAGCCCGGCTGCGGCTAGATGGAAAACCGCCTCCACAGTCGGTCTTCAGGCCCTTAAATAATCCATCCAAACTCTCCGGTAATATGGCGACGCCGGAACTAAAACAGCGGAAACACACTTTTCACCAATCGCGGCGTGGCGGTAGGTTCGGTCAGGAACCCGCACAACACACTATACCGAACGTCTTGGAATCTCTGTTTAATATACCGTTCGATACAAAAATGAAAATAAGTACAATTTGAAGTGAAAAAATCAGTAACATTACATGGTCTTAAAATCTAGGAAAAAATGAATGTTACAAGTATACGGGGTACTTGAAAAAAGTGTGGCGGTATAACATATGTTTTTTTTAACTGGAACATTCTATTTTCTAATTTATTTTTAAATTCTGCGTAAAATTTTATTACTTTTTTATTAATAATGTTATATACCTAAACCTAGTAGTTTTTCTAATATTTCAATTTTTTTTTTAAAAATACTAGTTTTCAGTTTTGTAAAAAATTGCCAACAGTGCCTTTCTTTCTGAAGATGGAATACTCATAATTGGTACGAGCGTTTTTATAGAGTTTAAAAAAAAGATATATGTAAAGAAATTTGAGTTAGATGCTACAGGGTGTTCAAAATAAATTTATACACTTCGACTATTTTAAATTGTTAAATATTATTATTTTTTCTGATAGATTTTACAAAATCCTCCAACTTTTATTAAGTATATACCCATTTCTAATAGTTTTCGATTTATTTTGAATTTTTCAATTTTTAGCCTTGTTTTTAATACACTTACGCTATAACATCATAGTTGCCAAGACAAAACAAAAATGTAGGCATTGTCAAATTTTGCATGCCTGTTAAGCAAGTAAAAATAGTTTAATTTGTTGTAGTAAGTGACCTATAAAGGTAATAGTTATGGATTTTCCTAAAAATGATTAATTGATATGGTTTATATACTGGGCGAGGCGGGAAAAAAAAATTGTCTTTTGGCTGTATACCATCTAAAAAAATCTTTTCAGTGCTTAATGGAACGGTTTGATGGTAGTGGTAGCGTTGAGTATACGAAACGAGAACTACTAAACCAGAATGCTACCACTGAGGAAAAAGAAATGGAGTTTTTACTTCATGTTGAAGATAATCCCCAGGTTAGCAGCCGTCAACAGCTGACTTATCTGACACATCCCAATCTACGGCTAATCGCATCACGAGAAAATACAAGTATCATCCTTTTCATATGGAACTACACCAAGAACTTCAAGATCGTGATTTTGAACTACGGGTAAACTTTTGTACCACCATGTTTTCTGATGAAGCTACTTTTCGCAGTAATGGAGCAGTTACCAGCCATAACGTGCATTATTATTCAACAGTTAATCCATTTTGGGTCTGGGAAGTTCAAAACCAAAACCATTGGTCGCTTAATGTATGGTGTGGGATATTAAATTTTCGAATTATTGGTCCATATTTTTTCCGCGAACCGCTTAACGGGCCTAAATATCTAAATCTTTTGTAAAACGAATTACTCCAGCTTCTTGAAGAAGTTGATAACTTTGAGAGGGAACAAATGGATTCAACAAGATCGAGCCCCTGCTCAGTACCACCGGGAAGTTCGGGAATTTTTTAAACGATCGTTACTCACAAAAATGGATCGGTAGGGATGAATTCATTCAGTGGCCCCTATGCGAAGGAAATTGAAGGAAAATATAGTAAAACGACTAAACATGTGTATTCAAGTAGACAGGCATATTTTTGAACATTTATTACGTCATAATAATTAATTATTAGATAAGTTAAACTATATTAAAATTATTATTAACCATTTGTTTATGTTTTCATAATAATATTAAAAACAAGGGTAAAAATTGAAAAATTCAAAATAAATAGAAAACTATTAGAAATAGGTATATGACATATTTAATAAAAGTTTTGTAAAATCTATCAGAAAAAATAATAATATACAAGGCGTGCCATTTAAAAAATTTGAGATTTTTCTATTTAACATAGTCGAAATGTATAAATTTATTTTGAACACCCTGTAGCATCTAACACAAATTTCTTTACATATATATTTTTTTTCATCTCTATAGAACGCTCGTACCAGTTATGAGTATTCCACCTTCAGAAACAATAGAAAATAGGATTTAAAAAAACATATGTTATATCGGCCACACTTTTTTGAAGTATCCTGTATACTCAAAAATAATTTTAAACTGTCCACCTTATCATTCCCTAAAACTATTGTATTTAACATTTTTTTTCGTCATTCCCGAAACAAATGAGATAATGAACTTTACTCTATGGTCGACTCACCCTGTACATTTAAATCCTTTTGCAGGCGACTTTCACAACTTTAAACACAGCATAAAAGTTAGATTTAAGTATTTTTAAATATTCCTAATATATTTGGGCAAGTAGAAAAGTTGACAGATTGAAAGTGTGGAAAAAAGTTCTCCGAATTGAACAAAAATCTCAGTTGATGCTAAAGTTTGTTCTAAACATTTAAAAAAAAGGTTACATTCTTCTAGGTAAGTAAAATTATTCTTGAACAGTCATTTGTTTTTTTTTTTTGTAATTTGTATACCTATGTCAAACAAAAATTCCTTATTAGACAACATTTTAGAGATTTTATTTTAATAAAATACTCTCAATTATTTTGTATTCATTCAAAGTCATAAATAGTTAATAAATATTAACCTGTAAAGTGAATTGGCCTTTGATTTGAACCAGTTAAAATATTTCTCATTGTCATTGATACATATTCTGGAATTAAATATATTTTTTGCGTTTCAGATGTTCCATCTTTAAGAAGACGGTTGAAAAATTGTAAAAATTAATTTTCATACAAAAATTGAAATGTAAATATTAGACATTCATAGGTTAGAATCTTACCGGTAACAATACAAAAGAGTTTCCAGGATATGTTTGCATTTTTCACCTTTACCGGCTTTACAAGAGCTTTTCATACGTAAAATTTCCCATGTTCTACTGTCGAATGTGCCGTTTATCTCAAACACTACTGTTCGCAATTGGGCCATGGATATACATGCTGCTTGAATTTTCATTATGTTGGGTGCTATAGTTTTGTCATCGATTATTCCACGCCGAAGGAAAAGATTTGATTTTAAAATTTTTTTTACCGAGTATGAAATTCCTTTGAGTACGATTTGTAGCTGTCCATTATTGCCAATTATTAATAATATTTTTGAAAAGTACTATCACACTCCTTACGCTTCACACCTTACAAATTTGAATTTGCACCCATGTTTCGGCCATCTTAATAATAAACATAGTAGGCTCCGCCCACAGGTAAGATCCCAATAGGAAGACAAACCATCCATTCAGTAAATGTTTTCCCTCAAAATCATTCATTTAAAACTTCAATGAGCGCGTTAAGGAGAAGTAAAAAAACAGTGGAGAAAAGTGCAACCTTGCAAAAAATTATCTTACCCTACTTCCGTGCAATACTGCTAAGGAAACAAAATGGTGTCGTAATGTTTTTGTAGGTTAGTTCAAGTTAGATCAGGTTACGTTTTTGTAGGTTGACCTTAGCATATAGACATATGCTGCCGCGGACTTTGTTGTAGATTCATTTATGTTCTAAAACTCCTCTATACATCATTTCTATATCTAAGGGCACGGCAGCGCCCCCGTCAAGTCGAGCAGAAAGCACAGCCGTACCATCCTTTTCTCGAAGCCACTCACGGCACTTTCGACCCTCTGTAACTTCGTTGTGGATAAAGCTAGAAGCCTGAATTTTCAGTGACCAAGAGGACATACTGTACTAGCTAATTCCAAAATTACCTACTGTTTATACCTTATAGTTTACGAACTATCGCCAGTCGAAGTTCTTTAATTTTGTCACTGACACACTCACCGATCATCAAAATTCTAAGGTACTTCTAGCAGACACACAAACTTCAAATTTTGAATTTAGTTAGTGTTAAGCCTATAAAGGAAGGAAAAACTGAAACATCCCGAAATTTCAGTCCCGTTTTCTAAATTATACTGTCCCTTAAACCAAAAAAGAGGGTCAACCTCAGAATGAGAGATAATAAGCTGTAAACTTGTATAAACCTTTATTTTGGCATTCTAAAAGTTGTCTCAAAAGTCTCATAAAATCTCGTGTCCGCGTCTTAAGATATTCAAGGTCAAAGGTCACAAAAATCGATTTTTCGCAAATATCTCGCTTCCTATGGTTTCAATGATATTTGCATCTATTATGAAAATTGTAGAGCATACTAAAAAATCCATAATTATGAATAATTTGTATTATTTATTAATTAATATATTATCTTTAATAATATTTTTCATTTATCAAATATATTCGTTTAATAATGCTTACCTACTCCGTGTAATTAAAAAATTGTTAAGTGAAATACTTTAAGTATATGTTAATTATAAATAACCGGTCAAGTGCAAGTTGAACTTGCACAATTAGTGTTCCTTACGTTGATTGTTTTTAAAATAAAAAATTTTGTTAGGGTGGTATAAAATGATCAGTGACTTCACAAAACACACCCCAAATTAATTTTCAACAAAGTTTGTTTCCAATCTTTACTGAAAACTGGTGACCTTGAAATTTTGGTTTTTTTCTATACCAGATAAATTATTAAAGGTAATGATAATTTTCGTTCAATCTATACCCCGTGGAGAATATTCCGGGATTTTTTCAAAATTTTTTGATCAGTACTTTTCGAGATAAGGTAGGGGACAGCGATTTTTCACGATTTTTTAAAAGTAATAGGAAGAAAAGTGCGCGCAAGTATTACATTATATATATATATATATATATATATATATATATATATATATATATATATATATATATATATATATATATATATATATATTTTTACTCGTGTTTTCACAAGCTTTCATTTGACACCACACTCGATGACCTAGTAAAAAAATTTATTTTCACTTCCGATTTCACCCCTCAAAACGAATCCCTTAAATCAAAATTTATGTTACGGTGATATAAAATAATCAGTGACTTCACAAAACACACCCCAAATAAATTTTCAACAAAGTTTATTTCCAATCTTTACTAAAAATTGATGACCTTGAAATTTCTGTTTTTTTTTATATACCAGATAAATTAATACAGGTAATACACTCGTGATAATTTTCGTTCAATCTACACCCCGTGGAGAATATTCCAGAATTTTTTCAAAATTTTTTGATAAGTACTTTCCGAGATAAGGCGGGTGGACAGCGATTTTTCGCGATTTTCTAAAAATAATACAAAGAAAAGTGCGCGCAAGTATTACTATATATATATATTTTTTACTCGTGTTTTCACAAGCTTTCATTTGACACCACACTCGATGACCTAGTAAAAAAATTTATTTTCACTTCCGATTTTTCACCCCTCAAAACGAATCCCTTAAGTCAAAATTTATGTTACGGTGATATGAAATGATCAGTGACTTCACAAAACACACCCCCAAATAAATTTTCAACAAAGTTTATTTCCAATCTTTACTAAAAATTGATGACCTTGAAATTTCTGTTTTTTTTATATACCAGATAAATTATTACAGGTAATACACTCGTGATAATTTTCGTTCAATCTACACCCCGTGGAGAATATTCCAGAATTTTTTCAAAATTTTTTGATAAGTATGTTCCGAGATAAGGCGGGTGGACAGCGATTTTTCGCGATTTTCTAAAAATAATACAAAGAAAAGTGCGCGCGAGTATTACATTATATATATTTTTTACTCGTGTTTTCACAAGCTTTCATTTGACACCACACTCGATTACCTAGTAAAAAATTTTTTTTTTTCACTTCCGATTTCACCCCCCCCAATACTAACCCCTTAAGTCAAAATTTAACTTTCAAACCTACATGGCTCTGATGAGGCCATCAATTCCTATATTACTACCAAATTTCAATTTTCTATGACAAATAGTTTCGGAGAAAATCGGGTGTGACAGACGGACAGACAGACGGACAGACACCGAAGTGATCTTATAAGAGTTCCGTACGGAACACTAAACAGTATGAAGAGGATGCTTCCATGACAGCAGGGCTAGAAGAGAATACAGTTATTAAAATAGGAGCAAAAGTCATGTTAAGACGAAATATTGTCGTGAGTCTTGGTTTAGTCAACGGTTCTATCGGTATAGTACAAGGAGTAAAGGTTGATCCTGAAAATACAAATAAAATAAAAAAAAATACATATTACATTTAATAATGAACATCTTTACGAGCTTGGTCCAATCAAAATTAAATTTGAATTTATTAATAGAGCTTATGTTCATCGCGGACAGTTTCCGATATGTATAGCTTATGCTATTACCATACATAAAAGTCAGTGGCTAAGCCTAAACAGTGCACTGATGGCCATCGGTTCTTCAGTGTTCATATGCGGTCAAGCATACGTGGTACTTTCAAGAGTGACAAGTCTGGGCGGATTATATCTAATTAATGTCGACTTCGGTAGTATCAAAGCTCAGAAGTTGGCAATCGTTGAATATAATCGACTTAGAAGCACTTATCGTCCAGATTTGTCAAAAATTGTTACATCATAGCCTTTGAGAAAAACCAATAGAGACAGGGAATGGGTTTTAAGAAAAATCCATAACTGACGTACAAGAAATATTACCCGAGAAAAAAAAAAGCAATAAGATCCCATCAAAAACATAAAATGTAAAAAAATTCCAAGTCTCGCAACGCAGTTCTTCCACCACAAAAAGTTGTGAGAGCTTATGTAAAACCAAGTCAGTTATTTTAGTTAGTATCTATGGAAGCAACTGTTCAACAACTTTGTCATAAATTGTTATCTAATTAGTTACTTACCAACATTTATAGTGACCGTATCAATATTAGACATCTTTACTCCTATAATAAATATAATGACTTGGCAATCGCACGGCAACATAATCACATAAGAATAATCTACTATTTCGCTTGCTAAGTAAGTCTAAACAGTGCACTTAAGAATAAAGTATAATCACATAAGAATAATCTACTATTTAAAATACTTTATTTTTAAGTGCACTGTTTAGACTTACTTAGCAATCGAAATAGTAGATTATTCTTATGTGATTATGCCATGCGATTGCCAAGTCATTATATTTATTATAGGAGTAAAGATGTCTAATATTGATACGGTCACTATAAATGTTGGTAGGTAACTAATTAGATAACAATTTATGACAAAGTTGTTGAACAGGTGCTTCTATAGATACTAACTAAAATAACTGACTTGGTTTTACGTGAGATCTCACAACTTTTTGTGGTGGAAGGACTGCGTTGCGAGACTTGGCATTTTTTTACATTTTGTGTTTTTGATGGGATATATTTTACTGTAAAGGCAACGTTTGCCAGAAAGTCGCTCGTTTGACCGTTTTTACGTTGACTTGCGTCACTAAAAGTGTCACTGGTCAGCTCCCTTTTATCAGAACTTCATAAAATATAGCCTATGTTCATCCTAAAAGTCCAGGCTACATACCAGTAAAACATTTTTTAAATCGGATCAGTAGTTTTAGAGATGACCTCTAACAAACAAACTCTGTACTTTTTTATTATATAGTGTAGTTAATAAATAATGGGCACATGTGGTTATATATAAGTTATTTAGAAAATATTCGACTGTTAATTATAAATATAATGTAACTTACATTCATTAGATTAGACTTTGAATGATACTGTGAGAGTCAGAGTACTAAGGCATCTTTTAAATTTTGGAAGTCTATTAATTTGACAGATTCGTTAGTAGTTGAGCCAGTAAATCAGTTTTAAATACACATTAAGTGTGTTATCCTATCTGAATATAAATATGTGTGGGTTTTGTTGTTAATTTTATGTTTATTATACTGTAAATAGTACTGGTACAATTCTGTTAACATTCTAAAAGTGTAAATAAATAAACACCCGTAATGTGCAGAAGTCTTTTACAGTTTACGTAATTAGCAGCATTTACATTAGGTCAGGAAAGATGATTAAGCTTAAAAATACGTGTAGCTTATTTCGTCAGATTCTTGTATAGCCCACGGACGTTTATTTAATTATATATATTACTAGTGTGTTTTAAATTATCTGCCTAGCTTTGGCCGAGATCTCACAAAGCTTAAAACAAATATCGTCTACACTAATACACTTAATCTAGCGTTTTTCCAGCTGTTTCATTTCATGCAAAAAAAAAAATTCTTTTATTTACGCCTCAAAAAATGACCTAACAGCGGCTTTCAACTCATCGTTCAAGAAAAATTTTCGGTAAAAAAAAAATCGTCATCGAGTGGAGTGTTAAATGAAAGCTTGTGAAAACACCAGTTCAAATATAAATATATATATATATATATATATATATATATATAATATATATATATATATATATATACAGTAGAACCCCGGTTATCCGAGGTAACGTGGGGGGACACACTCCTCGGATAATCCGGATTTGTTTTTATTCATTCAAAAAATAAACACCAATACTTTAAACCGATGTATTAACGTTTTTTAACATATAAATAGGTACATGCATTATAAAAACAGTGAAATAGGTATCTATGCGCTTCTGTTTCATATTGCATCTTCCTTTTCTCGCTGCAATGCTTCTCCATCTATTAAGAAGAAGCAAATCCGTTGGGTTTGCCTCTGGTTGTTGTTCGATATACCTCAAAGCTTTTTCCAAAGAAGCAAAACCTTTTTGATTAGAGATCTTAGTGGGAGACTGTTCATCCACCGCCGCTTCGTCATCGTCATCGTCATCTGATTTTGCGGTTTCCTGAAAGGCATTCGTTATTTCTTCAATACTCATTTCTTCTTCTAAATCATCTGCTGTAATCCATTCAACAATATTTTCTCTTGTCACATATTCGCAACCTTTTAATTTTTGCATTATTTCAAAGAAACTTTTTTATTTTTCTTCCCTCTCGCTGTCAAAATTTGAACAGGACATTTCTCCATGCCTTGATCCATTGGCTGCATTATGCTGGTTACATTTGGAGGAAAAAATTTTACAACAATTTCGCCCACATGAAGTCCTTCTCCAAGGTGAGAGGAGGCATTATTCATTAACAAAATTGCTTTAGTAGGAAGACGGTTTCTGTTCAAAAATTTAGTCACAGATGGCACGAACTCTTCTTCAAATCAATTAGTAAATACGGTCGCATCCATCCATGCGCTTTTCTGACTTTTGTAATAGACTGGGTGAGATGCCTTTTAAAGCTCTTGGACGTGCAGACTTGCCAATCACCATCAGTGGGATTTTGTGCTTGCCAGATGCATTGGAACATACCATTATAGTTAATCTTTCCTTACTTCGTTTGTGCCCAGGAGCTGATTTTTTCTGTCGAGATGCCAATGTTTTTGATGGAAGCATTTTATAATTCAGACCAGTTTCGTCACGGTTGTAAATTGCGTAAATGTGTATCCACAATCTTCGATTTGCTTTTTAGAGTTCTGCTTAAACTTCTCAATTGATGAAACATCAGCAGAAAGTTTTTCACCACATACAGTCAGTTGTCGTACACTCTACCGGTTTTTCCAGCGGCCAAGCCATCCAGAACTGGCGGTAAACTGATCTATCTCTGGGAATTGCCTACTAATCATTATTGTTTTCTGTTGTAAAATTGGACCTGACAGAGGCACACCTTTTGATCTCTGTTGGTTAAACCACGTGAATAAAGCTTCGTTAACCTTTTCATAGTCGCCGGTTTTCATTGATTTTCTTCCTGAGGACGAGGAGGCTTGATTTATACACCACTCTTCTATTTTTGTGCGGTTTCTTTTCCAATCTCCAACTGTTACCTCACCTACTCCATAATCTCGTGTAACATCTTTAATTGTCTCTCATGCTTCAATTCTTCTGATGGCTTTTAATTTTTCTTCAATAGGAACGACGATTCTTTTACGCTTGTTTTGCTCCATTATAATACGACAAATAAAAATTCAAACAAAGCAGTTCGTATTAATTACCCTTAACTACCAGAGCTCCAACCAAATCAATTATGTGAGTATACTCGTACTTCTCCGTAGTGAACGCTATAACGCACTGCATTCACGCAAATTTACATGCTGAAAGAGTCCAAAAACATAAATAGGGTAACCCCCTCACACGGGCCAGGGGGATTCCCGAAGGCCCCGTAGATTTTAAATGGAAATATCTACATACATATTTTAGAAGCTCGGTTAATACGCAGCATAGACGAGCGTACCTCGGATAATCAGGTTCTTAGATTGGCTCGGTTAATCCAGAGCTCGGATAATCGCGACTCGGTTAATAGGGGTTCTACTGTATATATATATATATATATATATATATATATATATATATATATATATATATATATATATATATATATATATATATATATATATATATATATATATATATATATATATATGTATATATATATGTATATATATATATATATATATATATATATATATATATATATATATATATATATATGTATATATATATATATATATATATATATATATATATATATATATATATATATATAATATATATATATGTATATATATATATATATATATACAGTAATACCCCGCTTTACGCGAGGGATACGTTCCGAAAAAAATCGCGTTAACTGAAATTCGCGTATATCGAGGTTTATGATTAAACATAGTCAAAATTTAATACAAAAAAATACAAATCATTTTAATCAATCACTTTAATTCTAAGAACACTTTATGCAATACATACTCTTATTTTTTACGGAAAAATACATCTATTGTCTTTTGGGTAACGTTTTGTTTACGTTCTTGTAAAATACGTTCATAACACCCAACACTGTTTTTTAATTGTTTGACACACGGTCAAGACACGGTCATCATTATTGTCTATACTCTGCAATATGTCCAAACCTGAATAAATTTTTGAAAGTGCATTTTGTATTTCCCCTGAAGATAAAACTTTCTCTTCTACTTGTTCTTCCTCATCGTAGATAGGATTATTCTGTAACTCGATCAGATCTTCATTGCTAATAGGATCGTCGTGCGTTGCTACAAGTTCTACGAGATCTTCTACCGTGACATCTTCAAGTTCAGACCCCTCAATCATTGCAGCAATGTCTTCAAGCACTTGTCTCTGCATCTGGACAATTCTTCTAGGTGCTTCCACTACATCTGGCCAAAGATTACGCCACACCCCATTCATACAACTCATTTTAACTTCCTTCCAAGCCTCTTCTATGTTGTGAATAGACTTCATAATGTTGTATGACTTCCACCACTCTCGCATAGACTGTCTTCCTTCCCCGTCAGTTTCATGAATTAGTTGGCTAAAAGTGCGGCGATGGTAATAAGCTTTGAAGTTTGCTATTGCTCCCTGGTCCATAGGTTGTAATATTGACGTAGTGTTTGGTGGAAGGAACTTTACGTACACTTTTAAGTCTCTGGGCGTATCAAGTGAGGTTGGATGTCCTGGGGGCATTGTTTAAGAGTAATATAACTTTAGGTTCAAGCCCATTTCTGTCACAGTATGATTTGACTGATGGGCAAAAACTATTAGAATACCATTCTTGAAAAATTTCCCGTGTAACCCACGCCTTTCTGTTTGATCGCCACACAACTGGTAGACTTGTCTTGTCTGTGCCTCGCATTGCACGGGGGTGTTTCTGAATGGTACACTAGTAAAGGTTTCAGTTTGAAATCACCAGTGGCATTACCACCCAGCAGAAGTGTTAGTCGATCTTTCGCAGCTTTGAAACCACTGGCTTGACGTTCTTCCTTAGAAATGAATGTTCGAGATGGCATTTTTTTCCAGTAAAGTGCGGTCTCATCAACATTGAAGATGAGACAAGCAGGAATTTTCTCTCGTCTAACGAAGTCTTGAAACTTGTCTGGAAACTCAGCTGCAGCTTGAATGTCCGCGCTGGCCGCCTCGCCTGTTATGTGGATATTGTGAAGATTAGAACGCTGCTTGAACCGATGGAACCAGCCTCTGCTGGCAGCAAAAGTCGGAGTGGCACTCCCTTCTCCTTCTTTTGTTTTCAGCATCTCATACAAAGATTTTGCTTTTGTGCATATGAGATCTTGACTTAGTGGTGTGTTCTTCTTATTCAAATCTTCGATCCAGACTGACAGTAATTTCTCCATTCTTTCTAAGATAGATGATCTCGAACGAGAAAGTTTTTGTTGCACTTATAGGTGTTGAACCTTCGCTGGAGATTTTAATTTTTTCCCGATTTTTATAAATCGTTCTCACAGTCGATTCTGAGAGTCCAAAAATCTCTCCCAACAATTGTTGCTTTGCCTCCATTTTCCATTCTTCTTAACACTTTCATCTTCAATTCCAAAGTGACGCTTTTACGCTCTTTTTTCTTTACAGGCGGCATTTTTAACGTAGGGTTAAATTATGTATGTATGTATCTCCAATAAATATTAAAACAAAACTGCCAGCCGACCGAACTAACATTACGGAACAAATGAACACACGAAACGAACGAGGAAATCCCCATAGAACAAAGTCGAAGGACAGGGAATTCCCAATTCTTCAAAGAGAATATTCAGAGAAAGCGGGGATCCCCCCGCGACCATAGAGAAGTTAATGACTACATGAGCGCGAAATTTGAAATTCGCGTTATAGTGAAACCGCGCATAACGGGGTCGCGCTAAGCGGGGTATTACTGTATATATATATATATATATATATATATATATATATATATATATATATATATATATATATATGTATATATATATATATATATATATATATATATATATATATATATATATGTATATATATATATATATATATATATATATATATATATATATATATATATATATATATATATATATATGTATATATATATATATATATATATATATATATATATATATATATATATATAATGTAATGCTTGCGCACACTTTTCTTTGTATTTTTTTAAAAAATTGCCAAAAATCGCTGTCCCCTCCTTATCTCGGAAAATACTGATTTGAAAAAATTCTGGAATATTTTCCACAGGATGTAGATTGAACGAAAATTATCACGAGGGCATTACCTTTAATAATTTATCTGGTATATAAAAAAACAAAAAATTCAAGGTCATCAATTTTCAACAAAGATGGAAAACAAACTTTTTTAAAAAAACTCATTTGGGGTGTGTTTTGTGAAGTCATTGTTCATTTTATACCTCTGTAACAAAAAATCAACGTACGGAACACTGATTGCGCAAGTCCGACTTGCACTTGACCGGTTATTATTTATTCGTTTAGATCTTCAAAAAACTTTTTACGGAAGAATTTATTCGGATTGAAAAAAATAAACTAAAAAGGTTCTAGAAGGCACAGTGCACAATTTTCTGCGTAGTACAATGGTATAGTAATGATTTAGGGAAGTTTATAGCAGGCAAATAAACCAGAGATATCCTTATTACTAACCCATTTAACGCCTGTGTAATGTAACTCACACGGAATCTAAAAATTACCTTGGGATCCGAACCACATGTTGGCAAATTGTACAGGGTGAATCAACGATAGAGTAAAGTTCATTAACTCATTTGTTTCGGGATAGACGAAAAACTGTCTAGTCTTAGGGAATGTTAAGGTGCACAGTTTAAAATAATTTTTTGAGTATACAGGTGGTCGATATAACATATGTTATTTTAAACGTAACATCCTATTTTCTAATTTATTTTTAAATTCTGCGTAAAATTTTATAACTTTTTTATTAATAATGTTATATACCTAAACCTAGTAGTTTTTCTAATTTTTAAAAAAAAACTAGTTTTCAGTTTTATAAAAAATTGCCAGTAACGCCATTGTGTCTGAAGGTTGAATACTCATAATTGGTACGAACGTTCTATAGAGATGAAAAAAAGATATATGTAAAGAAATTTGAGTTAGATGCTACAGGGTGTTTAAAATAAATTTGTACATTTCGACTATTTTAAATTATTATTTTTGCAGATAGATTTTACAGAGCCCTCCTAATTTTATTAAGTATGTCATATACTTATTTCTAATCGTTTTCAATTTATTTTGAATTTTTCAATTTTACCCTTGTTTTTAATACACTTACGCTATTGTGAAAACATAAACAAATAGTTAATAATAATTTTAATATAGTTTAACTTATCTTATGATTAATTATTATGACGTAATAAATGTTCGAAAATATGCCCGTCTACTTGAATACACATGTTTAGTCGTTTTACTATATTTTCCTTCATTTTCCTTACCATAAAGGGCGTTATTGTCCTGCACGCATCCCGTATCCACATAAACACAATCTTTATTGTAGCTCCACAAAAAGAAATCTGAAGGTGTTAAATCACATGATCGAGGGGACCACTGAATGAATCCATCCCTACCGATCCATTTTTGTGGATAACGATCCTTTAAAAATTCCCGAACTTCCCGCTGGTAATGAACAAGAGCTCCGTCTTGTTGAATCCACATTTGTTCCGTTTTAAAGTTCTTCAAGAAGCTAGGGTAATTCGTTTTGCAAAAATTTATATGTCTAGGCCCGTTAAGCGATTCGCGGAAAAAATATGGACCAATAATTCGAAAATTTAATATTCCACACCATACATTAAGCAACCAATGGTTTTGGTTTTGTACTTCCCGGACCCAAAATAGATTCACTGTTGAATAATAATGCATGTTATGGCTGTTAACTGCTCCATTACTGCGAAAAGTAGCTTCATCAGAAAAACATTATTTTAGATAATCGGCCTCTATTGCTCCATTCATGGTGATACAAAAGTTTACTCGTCTTTCAAAATCACGGTTTTGAAGTTCTTGGTGTAGTTCCATATGAAAGGGATGATACTTGACAACGCCTACATTTTTGTTTTGCCTTGGCAACTATGATGTTATAGCGTAAGTGTATTAAAAGCAAGGGTGAAAATTGAAAAATTCAAAATAAATCGAAAACTATTAGAAATAGGCATACTTAATAAAAGTTGGAGGATTTTGTAAAATCTATAGTCGAAAATGCATAAATTTATTTTGAACACCCTGTAGCATCTAACTCAAATTTTTTTACATATATCTTTTTTTTCATCTCTATAGAACGCTGGTACGAATTATGAGTATTCCACCTTCAGAAACAATGGCGCTTCTAGCAATTTTTTACAAAACTGAAAACTAGTATTTTTTTTTTTAAAAAATTGAAATATTAAAAAAACTACTAGGTTTAGGTATATAATATTATTAATAAAAAAGGTACAAAATTTTACGCAGAATTTAAAAATAAATTAAAAAATAGGATGTTTCACTTAAAAAAAAAAACATGTTATATCGGCCACCCTTTTTTGAAGTACCCTGTATACTCAAAAATAATTTTAATCTGTGCACCTTAACATTCCCTAAAACTATTGTATTTAACATTTTTTCTCTATCGTTGACTCACCCTGTACATTAAAACTGTTTTTCTGTGACGCTTACTAATAGTAAGAGTATATTTTTACACAGTAGAAAAAATTGGTATGGGGTATGTTTCTGTAAATTAACAAAAATGTAAAGTACAACCTTTGCAAATACTATCAATAGTTATTCTAGAAAATAAATATATATTTGTGTCAAGTTTGAAACGAGAAGAAAAAATCAATAACCATAAAAATGCTAGCAGTTGCATAAGATCCAACAAAATGCAAGTGTAATCACAGAATCAATAAATACCTCCGTAACTCCATTATTTACTTGGCAACCGACAGTTAATACACATCAACCTTACAGTAAACAGGGCTAAACAGTACATTACTGCTGTGTTTGATTTTTACATTAGCAAACATTATTATTATTGCTATTTTTAAATTTTTGTAAAAATAAACCATGATATCTACGAGAGATAATTTACTGGTCAGACCGTGGCAGCAAAGAAAATATGAGCATCATAAAAGAAAGGTGAGTTAAATTTACCATGTTATAAATTTATTATCTCCTATAGGTTTAGAAATATAAATATAAAAAACCGATCTTTCCGCTAACATTAATAGGTCATATTCACATACTTAATTGCTCACGTCGAACTGTGTGATTAAGTTGTTTACCATAAACTCTATACAAAAAGAAACCGCTTTTTTAATAGAAAATACCACACATGCGCATTATAATTACTCAAATCATTTATTTCAATCAATATACACTAGCCACACAAATTAAGGGATATAAAAAAAATCCAAAATATTTAGGTGATTTTCAAGAAGCAGCGAAAAATGACCGTAGAACAATAAAAAAAAAAGCAAATTAAAGCTTCGAGTTTCCAGTTTTCAGATTCTGAGTCAAAATCGTGTAATTATAAGAAAACCACCTAAAAAAAATTTTGATAATTTTTTTTAGTGATTTCACTTTAAAGCTTTTTTAGCTTTTTTTTTCTCTTTTCTTTAATTTGAGCGATCCAAAAGCCTTGTATGATGATTATTGCATTCAAAGCAAAAATGACACTTTTCATTTTGACAATTAATTACTCGGGAACTAATAATCGTACAGACAATTCAAGTAGGGTTTTGAAAATTTCAAGATACTCTCTACAAAACGTTATTATTGTTTTTTTGATCAAAAATTTTTTTTCAAAGAGAAAATGTTAATTAAAAAATTCTTAAAAATTGCATATTTAGGGATTTTCACTTAACTTGGCGCAACTTTGCAATTAATGGATAAACTAAGGATATTTTTAGTTTTTTTTTTTTCAACCTCAAGATATCTTAAAAAAACTGCGGAATTGAAAATTTTTAAAATTGTTTTTTCATTTTTCAATATTTAACATTTTATGATAAAATAAGTATGGATTATTGCACAAAAAACGTTTTCAACCCTGAAAAAATTAATAAAAAATGGAAATTTTATCGTTTAATTGATTTTTAGCAAAATTGGGAATTTCAATTATTCGGTACACAATGAAAAAAAAAATCGCAATGGTTTGAAATTTTGAGGGATTCTTTGGGATATCTTGATTGAAAAAAAATATATATCCTTAGTCTATCCATTACTTGGCATATCTTTGCAATTATGCTAGGTTAAGTGAAAATCCCTAAATACGCAATTTTTAAGCAATTTTTTGATTAATTTTTTCGCTTTGAAAAATTTTTTGGTCAAAAAACAATAATAACGTTTCGTAGAGAATATTTTGAAGTTTTCAAAACCCTACTTAAATTTTTGCTTTGAATGACAACTCCGCAAAAAATCATCGTACAAGGCTTTTGGACCGTTCAATGTTTAGATGAATCAATTTTTAATCACCAGTAGTTTGAATGCTTATGAGTGGTTAAAATGTTTGGCATAGTGAATTTGGAATCCACAATTTTTCTTCAAGCAATGTCACGGATGATTCCACGTGCCTAGTTTCTGGATGGCCCGACTTCTCGACATCCTCAAGAATCCTGCAACCTCTCTGAAATCGAATAAATCACTTGTACAGGAGAATACAATTATCCCCCTTTTCATATCTGAGGACGATGATTTCCAGTAAGGACTTTTTTTGTTTGAAATTCATTGTTTCATCGTTCAAGACATACTGTCACTCCTAGGTAGGCATATAATGGAACAAATGTCGTACAACAGCTGTCACAAAACTAATTAATGTTTTAATTTTTTAGTGTTCCACACGGAACACTTGTAAGATCACTTCCACATAATTAGTGTTCCTTACGGAACACTTACGAGATCACTTCGGTGTCCGTCTCTCATACCCGATTTTTTCCGAAACTATCTGACATAGAAGGTTTGAAATTTGGAACTAATATAGGAATTGATGGCCTCATCAAAGTCGTGTAGTTTTTGAAAGTTAAATTTTGACTTAAGGGTTAGTTTTGGGGGGGGTGAAATCGGAAGTAAAGAAAAAAAAATTACCGGGTCATCGAGTGGGGTGTCAGATGAAAGCTTGTAAAACACAGTTCAAAAATATATATACATGCGCACATTTTTCTTTCTATTGTTTATAAAAAATTGCGAAACATCACTGTCCCTTCCTGTTCACGAAAAGTACTGATCAAAAAATTTTGAATAAATTCTGGATATTCTCCACAGGATGTAGATTGTATGAAAATTATCACGAGTGCATTACCTTTAATAATTTATCTGGTATATAAAAAAAAAAACAAAAATTTCAAGGTCATCAGTTTTCAGTGAAGATCGAAAAAGAACTTTGTTAAAAATTCATTTGGGCTGTGTTTTGTGAAGTTATTGATTATTTTATACCTCCGTAATAAAATTTTTTATTTTAAAAGCAATCAATGTAGGGAACACTAATTGCGCAAGTTCGACTTGCACTTATTTTTGTAATGTGTGGTTTCGTTTTATACATGCGGCGTATTTTACGTTTTATAGTTAGCGTATACTTCTACGTCAAAATGTTAACATCTAACTTATTTTAGTAGGAAAGCTATTTTTTTCAATATAACGATAGTCATCGATAGTCATCGGTAGTCATCGGTGGTCATCGATATATTAAGTATCGATGGGTTAATTAAAAAATTATCGAAACATCGATAATTATCGATATATAGATAACTATCGATAGATATCGATATATCAGTAATTATCGATAGATATCAATATATTATATTAGATATTTTCACAAACCGGTTATCAATTTTAAAAGGTGTTACATTTATTTAGAAGCAACAGTTCTTTTTTGGAATTCTCCTCTGCCCCGGTAATCAATTTTTAAATAATAATTATCGATGGTTATCGATATATGGATAATTATTGATATATCCATAAGTTCTTATCGTCCGTTCCTAGATTTTAGTAATCGTCTACCCATTTATTTTTCAATTTTAATGTAAGTACTAAGCACCAAATTACTCATTGCATTGCTTATAGTATACTTAGCATATCTATGATTTTGCACTTGAAATTTAAGTTTATGTAAATAGTTATTCAATTTACAGTAATTTGTTCTCTTAGTTAATTTTCGGCTGTATTTACACGGAAAAAGTGTTTATTGCTACTAGTAGGTCAATTAAACTGATTAATATTTTATTTATTAAATAAAACGAAACTTCCTCCAAACTCCATTCGCCGATTAAAGGAGAGCGATACAATAATAAAACTGGACAAGCGACAGTGACCATGACTCTTCAAGTTATTTTTTTTTAACCGAGGGTGGATATAGAAAAAAAATATGCAAATATTATGTTGGCGAAAAGTATTTTCTCGTTAGATAATTTTAGCGGCACATATCTAAGGTAATATAATTTGCATCGATCCATACTTAGTAGAATTGGGTAGAATTGGGTGATACTGTGACTTTTTAGTCACGTTGTTATATATTACTGGGATTTTTTAATATCAATGATTTTTAAACGTGACGTGATCACAGTTTTTGTTTTTTGAGACCACGACCAGTATGACCACGTTATCGATATTGATACAGCCGACTAAACTATGCAAATTGGTGATTTTCGCGATTATCATTTATACGCTTTTTAGTGATGAGCGATATTTCACGAACTGTGATTTTTTCACTGACATTTAATAATCATTTATGTCTTCAGTCTAAGACTGAGCCCTGAATTCTGAACACTTAATACTAACATTAATATTAATAGATATCACTGATATATATAATAACAACCAGTAATATTTATACATCGTAAGCCGTAAGCATAAAAGCAAAAGTTTGTTTTTGTTATGCGATACTCATATCTGATCTGCGTCTGCATATATGTTAAATATTAAATATCAGTTCACGCTTTTATCAAAGTTAAAGGAACGATCTTTATAAGTGATTATTAAATATCAGTGAAAAAATCACAGTTCGTGAAATTATCCCTAATACTTAGCGTCAGTTGAAAGCTGACATTTGACAGTAGTAGACGTGCAAAAACTGTTAGAATTCGATTATTCAGACATAATTTAGAGCGTTTTGAAGATGAATGAAGTTGTGAAGCTTCACCACAAACGATGGCGAAACCGGGATTGATTTCAAGAAAGTTGATGCTGTATGTTTAGTGGGAATGGAAGAGAATCGTGCATTATGAGTTGCTGAAGCTCGGCTAAACGATTGATTCTGCACTCTACTGAAAGCAACTGACAAAATTGAAGGAAGCTATTAAAAAAATTGGCCGGGATAGTCGACAGAAAGGGCATCGTCCTCTACCATAATAACGCCAGACCACATCCATCTCTGATGACTCGCCAAAAACTGGGAGAGATTTGCCGGAAAGTTTTAATGCATCCACCGAACAGCCTGGAGCTTATATCGACAGACTACCGTTTGTTTTGGTTTCTGCAGAACTGTGAAAAGTGCTTGTCACAATTTTTTGCCCATAAACCACAGAAGTTCTACATTGACGCAATTATGTTGATGTCAGAAGGTTATCGAACTAAATAGCGCATTTTTGATTTAATAAAGTTCTTTCAAAATGTAAAAAACACTTGTTTCAATTTTTACTTAAAAAAGTTCAATGCTTTTTCAACGACACTTCAAAATATTTATTTCGATAACTTGGAATGTGGAAAATGAAATGTTTTTATTATACAATTTTAAGTTGCTAACACATAGGCTTAGCTGTCTATCACCAAAATATTCACCATATTTCTTTTACATAAACATTAAATAAGAAATAAACTACAACCGTTTGAATCGGGGAACAAAGGTACTAGCTCAACCGTCAGAGGCAAATTTTGACGAAAAATTCTCATTAAATGTTAACAGGTTACATTTTGGCTTACAGGTAGTTTTTTGGACGTAAAATATGATAAAAAAAATTTGCTGCTAGATTATTTTTTTTTAGTTTTACCGCAATTAAAAAAAATATATTTAAAATAAAATGACTGGTTTAAAGCGTTCAGTTGTAGTGGGAATCATGCTTCCAACCTGATTGATGATTAAATTAACGTTTCTGTATACCGCTAAATATTTTGAAATTAGCTATTAAGGGGTTTCTCGGGATGCTGATTAAGAATCCGATGACAGATTTGAAAAATTCAAAATGGCGAAACCATTTTGAATCCATCCAGAGAGTACGTAATTCATTTAATTTTCCAATTTTCTTTTTAAAGGGGTTTTTTGTGGTGCTGATTAAGAATCTGAGGGCAGATTTAAAAAATTCAAAATGGGTAAACCAAAATGGTATATAAAAAATGAATATATTTAATAATAATTGTCTAAATACAGTACAATAAAATAAAGAATAAATTACAAAAAATGTATAACAGAAATATTTACAAAATAATAAATATTATTTTGAGTCACTTTCTTCTTCTTCAATTTGTTCACGATTTTCATCATCACTATCCTCTTGTAATGATGGGAGAATAGAATATCACTAAATTTGCACAAGTTAATTATTTTTCAATATACAGTATAAAAAACTACGTGAGCGTCGCACAGATGACAGAAGACAGAAGACAGATCCGGCTGATGGCGGTGCGAGAGCATTTCTTCTCCGATCGCCATTATCAAAATTCCATCGAGTAATTTAGAATTTTTGTGTTTTCAATAACTGTTTTCTTTGTACCTGGATGTTTAAATGAAATATAAATACTTTATACTTGAAGTTTAGACTTTTATCTTTCATTTCCCACCGTTAAAATATATTTTTTTTTTTATTTTCAGTTGTATGATTAATAATAAAAAAAAAAAAACGTTTATCTTGAACACTTTTTTTTAAGAGCAAAATTACAAAAAAAGAAAAAGTTTTTTTAAGTTTTAATGATTTTTGAATATCAAATATACTTTTAACTCTAACCTAATAAAAATGTCCGACTTTTTTTGACCATTTCGTATTGCTTTGAACGTAACATTGCTGGCGGCACACTACAGCAGGCAAGTTTTTATATTTCAAAACTCGATAACGCAGACAATGTGGGTATTTTTGATTATTCTTGAAATTTATGGTATAATAATGATATATACACAAGGATTTTTTGTAATTTACTGTATGCCTCTTAAAATCATGCAAACAAAAATTTCGTTTTAAGTCTTACAAATTATAAAGAAACAAAAATAAAAACTATTAGTATCATCGGAATACTGAAAGTCTTCTTTTCAAAAGTTATCTTTTAATTTTTTTTACACTTTGAAAACAAGTAATATCGATTAACCTTCGAGCGGTGCGCGTAGACTCTCAAATTAACCTGTCTGGCGAGCTACACTTTTTGGATCACTTATCCGAATTTTTAATAAATTCTCACGCTAATAAAAAAATCTGGAAAAAATTTTTTATACTATTTTTTGTAAAATTTCCCGCTCTTTCACATTCTGCTATTAGTTTTTCGATATCTTTTTTATTTTTGGAGATATTACCGTATAAAAAAAAAAACCGAATTTTTTATTTTACTTTGGATTTTGTGAGCTTAGCGCACTTCAAACTTTAGCAAACATTTTTTTTATCTTATTCTACATTCAAAAAACTACCTGTGTGCCAAAATGCAACCTGTTTACATTTAATGAGAGTTCAAAACCCCTAGCGGCTGGGCTATATTACATAAATACAAAAATGATATTTTGAAACGTTTTCTCTGGGCTGGACTAAGTCCAGTTTTGAGGTGGACCTTTTTACGACAATTTTTTAAAAAAACATTCAAACTATATATTTCTTCTTAAACTAAATTTTTTTCAGGTACTGACAGCAACTCCAGTGATAGATAATAGATCACCTCCATTTCGAGGCCACGTTGCAGTTAAATTAAAAAAACGTCAAAAAGAAAATGAGCGGACTCAGGAAATTGAACGAGATAATCTTATCTTACTTCAACGATTAAACTACATTATGTCGACGCACTGGGTTGATAATTATTTACCGCCTCAACCAACATTTTTAAGTCGCGTTGGAGTATATAGACCGACCGATTCCGGTATTGATATAGATGATACGATGAAAAGTGTAGATTTGGACACTCAGGTAAGGTTTTGAATATTATTAATCAGAGCAGCTTGACTCTCTGAGAGAATATATATTTCTTGGTTGCGGTAGAGTCTTTTCTCGCGAATACATGCTTGTTTTGTGTGAATTTCTACCTTGAATATTATTGCACTTTTCCTTAGTGGAATGCTAAAGCTCTATCTGGACTTTTCTGCATTTATGATAGCTCCCTCTCCGTTCAAAGTTTTTGTTCCGTATATGTAATAGTCCAGACCCGTTGCCTTTTGGTGCAGTAAAAAAAAGATCAAAATAATGATGAGATAGGCATAGTTTAGATATTATGATTTTATCCTCTCTGAGGTATTACCAGGAGTATTATTCTGAGTTTTTGACCTCGAAAAACTTGTGCTCTTTTGTTTGTAAACAATTTAAGTTTTAAAAACGCGTTTTTTGAGCTTAAGCTTAAGCTCCGGTTATATAAGTCGGATCGAGACAAAAAAAAGCTTTTCGTAACGAAATTTCCAACAAATCCTCGTTGGCTTTAAGTCGCTTAAGTGCGTACAGAACCTACAACATTGAAAAAACAGGCAAAAAACTGTTCTTTTTAATTTTATTGTACAGGTCGACTAAGTGAACCGATCGCACAGTGATTCGGCAAGAACATGCTAGCGGGACAATATTCATGACGTAATTTCCAGGAACCACTGATAACGACTTGTAAACAACCCCCCCCCCCATTTAATAACGAATTCAAAGAATTAATTTGTTTATATCACCTCATAAAGATATCTTATCAGGGGGTCAAAGTAACCCTTATAAGAGAAGTCATTTTCATTTGCAAATCAGTTGCATTTTATGCACACTTGTGATAACATATTTTAAAATTGGTAGCAAAGTGAAACGAGTTTTTTGTGATGGAATATTCTGTTGAAGGTATGTACTCTATTATGACTTATATTTTTTATAAAAAATATGTATACTTTTGGTGTAATATCAATTTGTAAATGTATAGATAAATCCAGCAAATTTTACATTAAATGTAAACTTTAAAAGTAGCAACTTTTTTTATCCACATATATCCACCTAGATTTTTCTATATGTAATACTTACAACATTCAGGTACAGATTCATATATATTATAGACCCCGAAAAGGCCCGAGAGTAAAATTATTTTATTTTTTTCAGAACGAGTCGTGACTATGACGAAAATGGAGTTTTTTGAAGAATGGCTAAAACATGACAAAACTGAACGAAACAGTGGCATTTTTTATTATATAAGTGAAAAATTCAATATGTCTGATGTTTCTGACGATTCTCTAAAACGACTCAAAATGAAAATATCAAGCCTTTCAGCAAAATTCAATCAAAAGTGGACTTCTTTAAAGTGTAACAAAGAAATGTTTCTAATCAAACATAAAGATTGGTTAGAGGGATCCGGAATCGAAATAAAGATGTGTGTTAACCAGCCGTGCACTTCAATATCATCAGCGGCTCTTTCCGTAGGGCGACCCAGAAAATCATTTGAAGACTCATCAACGAAAACGAAGAGACGCAGAGTAGAAGATCTTTTGGAATCGCGAAGTGCAAGTGAGCTTATTACAGCAGCTGAGTTAGCTACTCGAAAAGAAGTGCATCGAAGTGTTGCTAAATAGATCCATAACGTCGCGGTCAGTGAAACTAGAGAAAAGAATAAGTGTTCTGAACAAAGTCGGCAGTTTACACCAGACGAAGCTTTAGCTTATTATGTGGACTCGAAATCGACTTCTCACTCATATAAACAAACAAGAATGCGGGACATCAAGTGTATCCATCGTTTTATAGTTTAGGTAAGTCCAAAGCTTCTTGTTGTCCTTCTGACGAATATATTTCTGTGACTGAATCTCGAGCTGAAATTAAACTTCAGGCGATTTTGGATAAAACGGCTGAACGATTAGTTAAAGCTCAGACGGAAGTCATTAGAAGTGTGTTACCTCGTTCATATTATACATTGGTAAGCAAATGGGGCTGTGATGGGAGTTCGGGGCATAGCACGTATAAGCAGAAATTTGAGAACACTAACGCTACAGACGAATTTTTGTTCGTATACTCATTTGTCCCTTTGAGACTACTTGATGGCGAAACTGTGATCTGGCAAAGTCCAAGACCTTCCTCTACTTTATATTGCCGTCCTATTAAGTTTATTTTTGCCAAGGAGACAAAAGAGTTTACGAAAGAAGAAACTTCTAAAATTTTAGATGAAGTAAGTCAGCTTCTTCCAACATTATGTAACGTTGCTGGATCTCAAATCTCTGTTAAACACGATTTGTAGTTGACAATGACTGATGGCAAAGTGTGCAATGCCTTAACAGACACAAGTTCAACACAAAAGTGTTATATTTCCGGTGCCACCCCGTCTACTATGAACGAGGAGTCAAAGAAATATCCCAGCAACGAAAAACGCCTTGCATTTGGTTTATCTACTTTACATGCATGGATCCGCATGTTTGAATGTTTGCTTCACATCAGCTATCGTTTAGAAATAAAAAAGTGGCAAGTCAGGGGAGATAACGACAAAGCTATTGTGAAGCAACGCTCACAAGAGATACAAAAAGTGTTTAAAGATCGTATGGGTCTCATTGTAGATAAACCAAAACCTGGGTATGGTAACACAAACGATGGAAACACAGCACGTAGATTTTTTTCCAAAGCTGAATTGAGCAGCGAAATTACAGGATTAAACGTAAACCTTATTCGTAGATTTCATGTAATTTTAAGAACTTTGTCATCGGGATATGACATAAATTATATAGAATTCGAAAAGTTTTGTGTTGATACTAGAAAATTATCCCTTGATCTGTATTCGTGGTATTCCATGCCCGTTACTGTGCATAAAATTCTTGTACACAGCGCGGTTATAAAGTCTTTTCTTCTTCCCATTGGACAACTCTCCGAAGAAGCCCAGGAGGCAAGAAATAAAGACTGTCGTAGATTCCGTAAACGGCACACCAGGAAGCGGTGACGTATTGCCACAAATACAGATCTTTTGAGAATGCTTTTAATTACGTCTGATCCTGTTATCAACTTGTATAGAGAATTACCGCGAAGAAAATTTACTTCTTTGCCATCGGAGGTTCTGCAGTTGATTATCCCACCTTCATTGCCATCCGAAACACGATCAGTAAGTCATCATCACGAATTAAATGAGGAGGATTATTTTACTCTCTGAATATTCTACTGAATGGGAGAGCGGTGATGACGACTCATCTGATGGTGATTAGTAGGTTTAAGTATTTTTTTATTGTAATTATTATTCTTATTTTATTGTGTGTTGTAGTTGCTTATAATTCATGCCTTAGTATATAAGTTATTTAATATTATATTTCTTTTACTTATACACCTTGTTATTGTAAATAATTGATATATATAGATACTGTTATTGTACTAATTTATTTTAAAAGAAATAATATTTTGTAAATTAATAAATGTGGGTACTATCATTATGATTTTTATTTTTTTCCTAGAAATTTCTTTGTAAACAAACATGATTGTGTTTTTCACACATAATGAGTAGGTAGACGTATGTAGCTAATTAAAGAACAATTAGCGACAATAGTGAACAAATGAGACACATTAGTAAACCACTTCCGTCTTGCAGCTACATTTTTCAATTAATACACATACAGTACACATTTTTCAACTTTTTTTTTTCTTAAAATAGCTTAAGATACCTGGAATATACATAAACAATTGAAATAAGTGAAGAAATAATATTGTCCCGCTAGCTTGTACTAGTCGAGACACTGTGGATCGTCTTGAAATTTTGAAACGTGAAAATTTAGGTCTCGATGCAAGCTTTCTGATGTTATTTTTAAAAAAAATAATTTTTGGAGTCATTCTAACTGTGTTTTTTACATTCGTTTATTAATCAAATAACAATAAATGCGTTTTTTTATTTTTTCAAAAGCCTAAATTTCTATTTAAAAGGTTATTTAATTTTGAAATCATGATAATTAGTGTATGCGCATGAATGCAAACGATCTTGGTTTAAGAATTTTGCAGCCAGCATGTGACGTCTATGTTCTAAGTCCACTTCCCCGGCCTTTGTCAGAAGTACATTTGTAGGCGTGGATTTCATGCACCCCATAGCAATCCTTATTGGAATTGTATTCTGTCCAATTTAATTAGGTTATTTTTGCTGTTGGGTTTGATAAAAATTGCACCATAATCTAAGTGGGATCTTATTCTAGCATTAGCTGCCATAATCATGGTTTTGGGATCTGCTTCCCATTTAATTCTGCACACAGATTTTAATTTATTGATGCCTTTGCGTGCTTTATTTACCATATATTCAATGTGTAAGTTCCATTTTAAGTTGTATTGTATGATCATACCTAAATATTTAGTGTCTTTTTTTAAAACTGATTGTGATGTTGTTTATTGTTATTGGAGGGGGTAATATGGGTTTATTACTATTTGTAAGCCAGATGGCATGCGATTTTTCGGATGAAATTGGTAGATTATTTTCTTCAAGCCAATTAATGAGTGTGTTAATAAGAGCGGTAAAAAAATAAGAGTGGTGAAAAGCAGTAATTCTATCGGTCTCGAAAAGTGCAATCCTAAGTATAAGCAGAAATCAAATAGATCCTAAAAACGACTATATAACCCTGCATACCAAAAGATTATTAGGTATGACTGAAAATTCAGGGTATGATATAAGACTAATGTGGGTTCCAGGACACATGCCAATCAAGGGTAATGAAACGTCTGATGCACTTGCCAAAATAGGAAGAGACTTAAATATTCCACAAAAATCGAGTTTAATAGTCAAGAATTACTGCCTAATATCAACAACACAATAACACAGAATTTCGCTATGCTATGGAAAAAAACGCTTACTTTCAAAGGCAAAAAATATCCTAATGACAACTATAACAAAATGGATGGTTCGATAAAATGGAATACTTAGAGTGGAGAAATATCACAACTATCATCAGATTGAGGATAGGACATAATTCAATAAAGCTCACTTACACGAAATTGGCATATATAATTCGCCGTACTGCATATGCGGACAAGTCCAAAATCTTAACCATCTATTTTTCGAATGTCAAAATAATAAAATCGCGGGTCTTGACATCTATTGGGAATTTCAAAAGATGGGTTTTAAGTTACCCACAAGACTTGGAAGCATTCTATTCAACATTAATCAGCAAACAATTAAATTATTAATGAAGTTTATAAACTATCCTAATAAAAATCCTATAAAAATTTGATAAAAAAAAAAATGAGAAAAATTACATTTCCATTAATTTTAAAAATGAAACCAAGTATAAAAAAATAAGACTAACAGGATACAATCCATGATTCCCTCCACATCCTTTCCATTGTACAGTTATTTCAGACCTTGTAGCATTTAGATACTAACTCTCAAACCAGATAAAATAGCAGCGATATGGTGCAAATCCAGATATATCCATTTTGGATGGCAGACAATCCAAATTTTAAATAGCAAAATCAGTTGTGCCCACTGGGTTTAATATTTTTGTACCAAAACTTCATGGTATTTTTACTATAACAAAAGACATATTTTCTGAAAATTTCAGAGCGATCGGTAGGTTATGTACGCACTTGAGCGATTTAAAACCAATGAAGATTTGTTGAAAATTTCATTACAAAGAGCTTGGTTTTTCTTGTCTCGATCCGACTTGTATAACTGGAGTGTTTTAAGCTCCCAAAACCCGTTTTTGAATACTTAAGTTATTTATAAGCAAAAGAGCACAAGTTTTTCGATGTCCAAACCTCAGGACAATACTCCTGGTGATACCCCAAACAGGATAAAATCATAATATTGCTGTATCTAGACTGTGCAATTTCAAATGCTGTTTTTGCTGCACTATTTGCCGGAGTCGCCACCTCCCTCCATTTGGATAACACCCAAATCTAGAGGGGTATAATATATAATGTTGTCGTATAGTGAGATTGCATATCCAAGAGTTTATCGTTGTTTAGATCCATAACTCTTGTGTGCCTAAACTGTAGAAGTTGTTTCTAATCGGCGGTGATTCAGGTCCGCAACTCAGGAATAACTGAGGATTTTGAAATCAACAGACGCGTAAGGCAGGGGTACATTCTGTCATCAATGCTTCTCAATCTGTATGTGGATAGAACTTTCGAGAATGCTATATCGGATGTCGTTCTAAGTGCAAAAGGTTAGTTGAGGTTAGGTCAGGAAAAATTCTTCGAATTTACTCATTTACCTGTAATAAGCGATTCGTTTATTACATATAAATGTTTCAGCCTATGTGCTCATCTGTTAGGCTAGGTTCAGCAAACACACATTATGTATATATATATATATATATATATATATATATATATATATATATATATATATATATATATATATATATATATATATATTTCTGTTTCTGTGACCTTAGTGTACTATATAATGATCTTTTTCTTCACATTTCGGTCCTCTAGATCTTCAAATTTCTCCAATAAATTGACCTACATATATTTCCTATAATATTGCCATTTTTTAGTTTAATGTATTTAGTACATTACAATATGTTACATTATTAACTCATTTTATTCAGGAATATGAAGAAAGCCAAGATTCCAAATCAAAATGTAGAAAGTTAAAATGTATAGCATGCTCTCCTCATAAGTTTGTTGAAAAATTAAAAGTACCAGAGGAACGAGTACCTTGGGAACCCGATAAAAACGAAGTTAGAAGAAGAAGGAGCAGGTTAGTAATCCAAAATATAAAGTCATGAAAAATATTTCAATAAGAGCTATTTAGCAAAGGCATCAAACCCTTGAAGTATATATCACCAGTACACCAAACACTTTATTTTTGCGCTCGACGCGCGTTTCATGGTGATATACAGGGTGTCCCAGTATTCCGTGTATATAGAGTTACTGTGGATTTCTGGGGTGAAAATATGACCTAAGTTACCTTAGTCCATAAATTCGTAATGTTTGAGATACAGGGTGTCAAAGTTATACTTTTTAGTTTTTCTTAATAATTGTACTATTTGTACAAGATTCGGTGTTAAGGGGTGTTCTGAGATGAGAAATCGAAATCAGCTCACAGTTTTGTTGTAAATTGTAGGGGTGGCTACTTATTGCATTGTGTATACTTTTAATTTGGCATAACTTTTTTATACCACTCTGTATGATAATTCTAATTAAATATTCGTATTCTCCGCCATCTCCTACCTAAAAAAGTTCTCTTGGTAAATGTTGCTTCGGGCAACAGTTTCTAAGATAATGGGATGTTTGTTTCCTTTTTTTAATTCCATTGTCTAATTCGCAAATGCGTTCCTTCACACTTCATCCAGGCTTAGAAAGGCTGGCCAAAAGAATATTCTTTGAAATTTGGAGCATGCTTAAAGGCAAACAGGCTAACAACAATAGTAAATTTAAAGACCAATTGGCCAACAACACTAAGAATGTGAAAACCAACTGGCTAAGGGCATAAAAGTTCACCCACAAATTGATAAATTCAACTGAGAAGGTATTGGTTTCACAATAAATGCTCAATATGGCCGCCACCTTCGTTAAGGCATAAATTAATACGTCGCAGGAAATTTAAATATACTCTTCTTAAAATGTCTTCATCTCGTAAGGGGTTAGCAGCATTTTGAATCCTATTCCACAATTGCTCAATGTTGTCGATTTGAACTTGATAATCTCTCGATTTCAATGCACCCCAAAGGAACAAAATCGCATGGAATTAAGTCTGGTTATCGAGGTGGCTAGTGAATAGGAGCATTTTCACCTCTTCCGACTCATTTATTTCGGTAACTTTAATTCGAAAAAATTTCACATTACGCGCAAGATGGGGTGGTGCACCATCGTGCATGAAAAACATGTCGCGACGTAAATTAATGGGTAAGTTTTTCCATTAATTCAAGAATAGTTTCACGGATGAGTAAATGTCACCATCAAGTCGATCTGGTAATCTAAACGGCCCGATCAAATAGTTCACGACCAATCCCATCCAGACATTAATACTGAATTCGCGTTGAAACTGTTTTTTTTGTTGCACAGCATGTGGGTTTTTTCAGCGTAAACATGATTATTATGCATATTTGTTATACCACGTCGAGTGAAGCGTGCTTCGACTGTAAACAGGATTATAGTGTGAAAAGCCGGAACAGTCGCTATGCGTACTCGAATAATTTGTGAAAAATACAAACGGGATCCAAGATCTGGATGTAAGAGTTTCTGGATGGACTGTATATGAAAGAGGTGAATAATTTGTTGTCTAATGATCTGGTTAGTTGTACTTTTTGATATTCCCGTTTGACGTTCAATTAAACGAGTCAACATCGGGTGCTCTAGCTTGTGAAGGCCGCCCAGCATTATTCCAAATCCGCTTAAATTGTTCAGTTTCTTAAGATCGCCTCTCAATATCGGCAAAAGTTTGATGGTTAGGAGTCCAACGATGCGGAAATCTTTCGTGATATACGCGAGCACTTTTGCGACCGTTGCTGTTACAAAAACCAAACACTAAAACAATATCAGTTTGCTCACCAAAAGTATATTCCATAATAATCTAGACTTAAAACACTATTAGGCTCAAAAAGGGATTAATTCTCGTTAATATTCGTAAAACTTGTTTGATATCTGTCAGAAATTACTTTCTACCATTATTACTACAAGCCAGTTAAGTTATAGAACATATATGCCATTGCCAGAGGGATTTTTGAGCTTCGCCAAGTAACTATACAATATGGAGAAACGTGTGAAGGAACGCATTTGCGAAATTGACAGTGAAATGAAAAAATGGAAACAAACATCCCACTATCTCAGAACCTGTTGCTCGGAGCAACATTTACCAAAAAAGCTTTGTTAGACAGGAGAAGGCGGAGAATACGAATATTTAATTAAAAATATCATACAGATTGGTATAAAAAAGTTATGACCGTTTAAAAGTATATACAGTGCAATAAGTGGCGCCCCCGAAAATTTACAACAAAACTGTGAGCTGATTTCGATTTCCCTTCTCAGAAAACCCCTTGGCACCGAATCTTGTATAAATAGTACAATTATTAAGAAAGCTACTTAAGAAAAATTAAAATGAAAGTATAACTTTGACATCCTGTATCTCAAAAATTATGAATTTTTAGCCTAAGGTAAGTTGTTTTAAATGGTCATATTTTCATCCCAGAAATCCACAGTAACTCTGTGTACACGGAATACTGGGACACCCTGTATATACTGAGTAGTGTCATTGTGCCAAAGATTCCACATTCCCAACATAATCAAACCCTTGAATGATCAACCCTTTTAAATTACCTCTTTCACCTGAAGAGTTAGTCTGGACTGGATAAATCATTTAAAATCTAAACGTGGATGGACTACTTTAGGCCGATGGTTTTTAAGCAATTTAGGCAAAAAAAAGGCCAAACGAAGAATCTAAAATGGAGTATCCATGATCAAGATCGTAGCAAAAATTGAAGAAGTCTCGAGGAACATTCTATATTGTACCTTAGTATTCATGTAGTGGTTATATATTTGTTTTTGGATTCCTCTCTGTCCGTGCCAGCTCAGCAGACAAATCATGTCACGACGAAACTAAAATATTTTCTACACACAAAAATTTATTTGCTGAAAGTTGACCTTTTTAGTTTTTAGTAATTGTAAACATTATTTAGCTGTGATATGAATATAGTAACCGATCTGAATTATTTTTACCTCCCTTGCTAAAGGTACCTGAAAAAATCACATTCCCAGATTTTTACATTTCTTTACGATTTCGTTCCGGTCGGGGGTGAGTGCTTGAGGTATTCCAGCAGTGGACGAAAAATCCATTCCATTTCTTTGGGCAGTAGCACCGTAGTTTGTGGAGACTAAAGGATAAATATATTAATAGTACTTACTAATAGTTTGAATATTGTACCCTACTGATGGTTTTTTATTGATTTTTAGATCAGTACCACCAAAAAAATCACTCATACCATTACCCTCAATAATAGAAAAACCAAAATCTGCTCCCTCTTCTTCAGATGAATCAAAGAAATCAATGAGTGCTAAAAGTGAAGAACGTGGAAAGACCGGACTCCATAGAAAACGGGAAAACCTATTACTATCTCCAGATATATTATTGAAGCAACCAAATTCCATCACTTTATCCAGAGGTTCATTAAAGCTGTGCGTCAACTTTCCCTCTGATACTATTGTTCAGTTTGAAAAAAAGAGAGTTGGTACTAATTTATGTAGATGTTTAAGAAATGTTAGTTTGAAATCGTAAAAGACTGATTTAATGTGGTATTTTTAAATAAATAATGAAATGATTTACATGTAAGACATTTTTTAAATTTGTATTTTAATAATTTATATAAACGGAAAAATATACAAAATATATTAAAAAATTGATCTTTGCTAGCTTGATCTCCTCCAGTGTAAGTTGGGTGGAGTTACAGCGGTTGACTGGTGCTCATGGTTTGATTGATATATCACGAAAGTTGACGAAGTTGAAAAAAACTATATTAGGGTACTTAAAAGAAGAAGTGGTCAATTATCATCCCAAATTAATAATTGTTGCGTGACCTCTATCATCTTCAAGGAAGTATAGGTGGAATATTCTATATGTCAACAATGCAGCCAAATCGTCATTCTAAGGCGGTGGTTCCCAACATTTTTTATTCGCGACCCTTTTTAGATTTTTTTAAAATGTTCGCGAGCTCCGTTTTCCCATCCGTCGTATTGGATCATCGGAAAAAATTAATTAAAGTGGTCAAAAAAAATCAGAGATTAGGGCTCCAAAAAGTTTTCAGATCTTAAATAATAGATGACATTACATAAAAACGGGGACCAGTTTTTAAGCAGTTGACGATTTTGAATTTATGCTCCTGTGTAATTTTTCCCCTTAGACGATTTAATTTACCTTTTAAATAGTCCCATAGATAGTTGTCCAACACAGTTAAATCAGCGTATCTCAATCAACTAAATCTTCCAGTCCATAAAGGGAAAGTATCATTGGATTGTATAATTTAAACGGCGAAGTGTAAGTCGGACTTGTGTTCCGTACCGTAATTCCTAAAGTATTCTATGAAATTCAGTCACGCATTCATTTTCTTCTTCTTCTTTATATTAGGCATTCCTGCCTGCTTTTCTTTAATGTATCGTCGCTACAAGTTGTCGTTTCATCTTTTTCGTGGTGGTCCTATACTCCTTCGGCCCACCGGTGATTTATCTCGAGCTATTTTCACTAATCGTCGTTCGGACATTCTATTTATATGTTGGTTCCATTCTTGTTTTCTGTTTCTTATCCACGTGTTAATGTCCTCTACTTCACATATGTGCCTTATGTTGTCATTTGTTTCTCTATCCCAAAGTGTTCTTCCTGCAATTCTTCTTAATGTTTTCATTTCACTTGTTTTTAAGTATCTCTGAGATTTGCGTGTTTCTGGTCTTGTTTCCGCTGTGTAGGTCGTAACTGGTCTAACTACAGATTTATATATACGAGGTTTTATTTCTGTTCTCAAGTATTAATTTTTCCAAATATGTTCATTCAAGCATCCTGCTATTCTATTGGCTTTTACTATTTGTTCTTTTATTTCTTCTTCTACGTTGTCGTTATATGCTAATTTAATTCCTAAATATTTAATTGTCATCACCTGCTATATATTCTGATTACAGATTTCCAGCTTGCACCTAATTGGTTCTTTGGAGATAACTACTGATTTGGTTGTTTTCAGCCGACATTTTCATATTAAATTTCTTCGCGTTGTATTAAACTGATGTAATAATTTCTGCAAGTCATCTTCATTCTCAGCGACTAGGACAGTATTGTCGGCGTAACACAATATTTGTATCTCTTTATTACCCATTTTATAGCCTTTTTTGTTTTTTTACCTGTTTAATTATTTCATCCAATATAATGTTAAACAGTAGGAAATCAGTGAGTCTCCTTGTCTAATTCCAGTTGTTACCCCTATGGGTTCAGTTAATACGAATTAATTCATGCTTCTATTTTAATTCTTTTGTAAATGTTCTCAATTAGTTTTATTATATCCAATGGAATATTTTTCTCATAAAGTGTGTGCACTACGTCTTGCTGCTGTATTCTATCAAATGCTTTTACCAAATCTATAAAGCATAAGAAAGCTGGTTTATTCTACTCAATTGATTTTTCAGTAATTTGTCTGATTACAAATACTGCGTCGTTACAGGATCTTTCTCTCCTGAATCCTTGTTGTTCTTCGGAAAGCTGTATAAGTGGAGTTATTTTATTGGTAACAATTTTTGTCGTCAGTTTTAAAGTTGTGCACAAGAGTTTAATTCCGCGATAATTATTCGGATCGATTTTTTTAAAAAGTGGTCTCATTATGCTTGTTCTCCATTCTTCTGGGACTCGCGATCCCTGTATTATTTTGTTTATGAGCTTTGCCAATCTTCAGTCAGTTTCACTTCTCCGTACTTTAATAGGTCATTTTGTATTTCATCCTTATCAGCTGATTTTAGGTTTTTTAAATTTTTTGTGAGCTTCTTCCACCTGTTTATCATCTATTTCTGGTGTTTCGGGTGCAAAATTTTCTGTCGTATTATACAATTGGTTTATATAATTTATCCATGTATCTTTTTCGATGTATCTTACTATTACCTCTTAAAGCGGGGCCTTTTTTTTATAGCCTCACGTTGGACTGCTATTTTAAAAGGTTTACCCTACTTTACTTTTAATAAATATTATATTTATTAAATAGAAGTCGTTATTTGCCCCTTATGTATATCATAATTTTTGAGAATGGATTGAATGGATATTAATACTGAAAGAACTAAAGAAATTAGACATAAACTAGCTCAGTTTTTTTTTTGGGTAGAGAAATATGGATAAGAGATAATTTTTGTACGTCTTTTGAAAATAGTCTCTATAGTTGTTTAAAATTTTGGTTGTACAAATTTTGGGCATCATTCATTTTAAAATAAAAAGAATCTAACTTCAGCTCAAAAAAATGAAAAAATACTGAAGGGTAGTTGTTGAAAAAATTTTTTTAATATGGTACAACCGTTGCGTCCTGAAAGATAAAACGAGTGATTCAGTGAAACGCTAGATTTAAATAAAAAAAAGGGTTTATTAATGACAAAATTAAAAGTTCTAACTTCGCTACACTTTAAAATTACTACTTCTAAATAAAATCCCTTAATCTAGTAGATAGTACGATTATATAGAGTCTTTAAATCAGGATTCTAATTAAAGGCTTAACTAAACACGATGTTAAAAATGGAAATAACTTCACGAGTTACAAGTGCTGAATTGACGATGTAAATGTACTTGTCAGCAGGAAGCAAGATCTATGGATTGATGTGCTTATGACTTACGGTTTTTTTCTGTTAGTTTTTTAGCCTGTCCCGGTGAGATCTTCATAACCATATTGTCTCAACCTTTGCTACCCCCCGTTCCTTTTAGGCTGCTAAACACTTATTGGCCCGAAATGTCTGGGAATGAGCAGGATATTTCAATGAAAAGGCCTTGAACTTCAAAACTAAAAACCGTCCCTGCACCACCACATCACTAATAAACTACTACGGCAACGTGATGGAAAAAGCCTACTCCGGCTTGCTGGTCGAAAAAAAAGCCTACTGCGGCTTGATGATCAAAAAAGCCCACTGCTGCTCTATGATGGAAAAAGCCTTTACTGCATCTCGGCTGGAAAAAGCCCTTCGCAATACCATCCGCACGCTTAAATATTTTTCTCCCTTCCTTAAAGTAACGGCTTTAAACTGGCTTCCATCCCAGATACAAGTAGTCAACCCTCAATGCACATTGTAAAACTTAAATTAAACTGCTCAAAAATTTAAAACACTGTTTTAAGCTACACTGCTCAAAAGTTGAAACCACTGCAATAAATATAAAAATGGGGAAAAAGATATAAATTATATGGAAAAAAACGGTGTCGTAACATGACCTTAAAATCTAGGAAAAAATGAATGTTACATTACTTCTATCAATTCTTTCATTTTCTTTCGCTGTCCACGTATTATTCTTCAAATCTCCTTTTGCATACCCTAAAAGTCATGTTCGATTTCTTTAGAGAATTTTTCCTAGTGTTCCATTTTCTTTTTTCCCACTAGTGCCTTTGTTTCATTGCGGACTTTCTTATATTCTTCATATGTTTCTCTGGTTTTTCTTGATCTATATTTAAGATAGGCTTTTATTTTTTCTTGGTATTTTAATTTCACTTCCTCGCAGAAGCAAGGTGTATTATTCGGTCTTCTTGATGTTCTGCTTAATTTACGTTCCCCGAGAGCTTCCTTTGCTGTGTTTATAATGTTATTCTTGATGTTTTTCCTACTGTTTTCTATTTATTTTTCTTCTAGCACTTGGTTTTCATTTATTTCGTTCTCCAATCGTGTCTGGTAGATATTTTTTATTGATTCGTCTTGTAGGTTTTCTACCTTTGTCTTTTTTTTGGCAAACTGTTAGGCTTGCTTTTTGAGATCTCTTTATTGTCAGTCTGATTTTTTCCAATACAAGACTGTGATCACTTCCTACATTTGCAGGACATAAACATCTTATGTCTAATATTTGTGTATAACGTATTCCTCTACTTGTTAGAATGTAATCTATGATTGATCTATCTCCTTACGTATTGTGAAGTGTATATTTATATTGTTCTTTATATTTAAAGAAGGTGTTTATATGGAACTCATGTTGTGTGAGGAAGTTTATCAACAATTTGCCATTCTCGTTCGTCACATTTTCATTGAACCTCTGTTTCACTCCCGGGACTATCATGTTCCCTACTCGTGCATTAAAGTCCCCCAGTATGATAATTACTTATCTTTTTGGGACAGCATCAATTGTCTCTTGTAATTTTTCGTAGAATTTTGTTCTCTCGATTTCCGGTTTGAAGTTTTCTGGACTGTATATTCCAATGATGTTAATTTTTTGATTCTCTGATTGATTCATTTTTAATATTAGAACTACTAAGAATATCTATAAAGCAAGACATTTGGATAGTTTGTAGTAAAAGTTTGAAACAAATCCTTACTAAATATTTGTTTAATCATAAACAAATAAAATAAAATTATTTTGTCTCAGTACCTATTCGTTGGTCACTAGTCAACATGAAAATTTGTTTTATCTGTGATAGGCCAAATGCTTAAAGCAGTAATGTACTGAAAAGTACATGAGTATATTATTGATTGTACCCAATTAGTATTGATATTTCGTAGCTTTTAATCCCGGTCAAATTCACTACTTTCCACGAAACAAATCTCCACTAGATTGTCAAGTCAAATTGTGTTTTTTTTTTATACCAGATAAATTGTTAAACGTAATGCACTCGTGATAATTTTCGGTTAATCTACACTTTAAGAAAAACATTCCAGAATTTTTTCCAAATTCTTAGATCAATACTCTTAGAGATAGGGTGGAGGGACAGCGATTTTTCGCCATTTTTTTAAAATAATATAAAGAAAATCTTGCGCCAGTATTACATCATACATATTTTGTTTTCACAAGCTCTCATTTGACGCCCCCACTCGATGAACTTGCAATTTTTTTTTCACAGCCCAAAACTAACCCACTATATTAAAATTTTACTTTCGAAACTACACGGCTCTGACTGAGCCATCAGTACCAAATTTCAACTATCTCTGTCAAATAGTCTCAGAGAAAATCGGGTGTGACACACAGACAAGCAAACAAACAGATATCGAAGTAATCCCATAAGTGTTCCGTACGGAACACTAAAAATATAAAGTTCTCGTTGTACAGTAAAAACACGATACACGACTGTTTTAATCTTAACCCCATAAAACTATTTAAACTGGATTTTATATTTTTGTTATATATATCAATCGGTTTTATAACGTCTTCCGTCTTCCGATGCCTAATTTCCACTCCTCCTGGTTTCTCCATCTCTCCTCCTCCAGATCTCTCTCTAGTACTTCCTTGTTGATTCCTGCTCTCCAGCTTTGGCGTGGTCTTCCTCGCTTTTCTTTTTCCATGAGGGTTCTAATTTAAAATCTTTTAAGGTAGTCGGTCTTGTGACATTCTCTGTACTTGTCCGTACCATACCAACTGTTGGGTTCTGATTTCGTCCACTATATCGTGCTTTATTTCTAAAGCTCGTCTTATCGTGTCATTTGGTATACGGTCTTTTTTGGATTTTCTGGCTGCTCGTCTCCAGAAATCCATTTCTGTAGCTTTTAGTATTTTTTTCTGTTCTTTCCTTCAATGGTCACACCTGGGAGCTGTAAGTTATTATACTTTTCACTATTGAATTGTAAATTCTCTTCTTATTTTCAATGGTTATGTTTTTGTCCCATAGTATACTATTAAGCATTGCAATCGCTTTTCTTCCTTGGATATTCCTCTCGAATATTTCTTCTTCCAGTGTTCCGTCCCTAGATATTCTCATTCCCAAATACTTACAACTGGCACAGTGTTTGATGGTGTGTCCTGTGGCCAGTTTCAAATCCTGCTGTTGTCCTCCGACGCACATGTACTCGGTCTTTTTAATATTGACTTCTAGGCCCCATTTTTCATATTCCTCCATAAGTTTTCGTGTCATGTATTCCATATCATCGATGTCCTGAGCGACTACTACCTGGTCATCTGCGAATGACAGCGTGTACAATGTAGTATCGTCATCCAGTGGTAATTCCATACTGCTGCATTTCCTTTTCCAGTTCTTCAGTGCACTCTCCAAATAGATTTTAAATAGCGTTGGGGATATACAGCAGCCCTGTTTGAGACCCTTTGTGACCGGGAACCCTGTTGTTATACCATATTTGGTTTTCACACTACTTCTTGCGTCTTGGTATAAGGATTTTACTGCTTTTAATTATTTCGGTGCTTACATTACTCTCTTGTAGTGTTTCCCACAATCTCATTAGGGGCACGCTGTCGTAGGCCTTTTTTAAATCAACAAACAAGACATGGACTTCCTGATCAAATGCGGTTTTCTTTTCTAGGATTTGCGTCAGTGAGAAGAGATCTTCTATTGTGGATCTTCCTGCTCTAAAGCCTGCCTGTTCTTCAGCTTCTACGTCTGCGTATTCCATTTCTATTGTATTTTTAAGTATTTTTCCGTATATTCTGCTAATAGATCCTGTAACCGTTATTCCCCTATAGTTATCGCAATTATTTTTTCTCCTTTCTTATGAATTGTTGATATGTATGATATTTTCCATTCCATATTTTTTGTTTACCTCTTCAAATAATCTGGTAAGAGGGGTGGCCTGTTAAAGAGAAAATGTACCTCATCTGTGAAACATATGTTGATAAATGTTGAAAAACATCTAATCATTTGATTAACGAAGTTAGTAACAAGTAGGCTGAAAAGTATTTGGTCTGACACATAGATGTCTCCCTTTTCAAAAAATCCATATGATCTTTAGGAAGTATCAACCTTCAAACGATACGTGTCAAAATTTCATGACATTTCGAGGATTAGTTTACAAGTTACAGTGGTTTTAGTGACGCTACTTTTGATATTTTCAAAACAATGGAAAAAATCGAATTTCGTGTGTTGATGGAAAAAAAATACAGTTCAAGCAAAGCATTGGCTTGATAAGTGTTACGGGGACTATGCTCTTGGAAAATCACTCATCATTTACTGGTATGCTGAATTTAAACACAGTCGTACAGATACAAATGATGCTGAACGCTCTGGACGCCCAAATGGTGGTGATTACAGATAGCTAACACCCTAAAGATATCAAAAGAACGTATTGGTCATATTTTGCATGAACATTTGGGCATGAGAAAGCTCTGCTCGAAATGGGTACCGCGTTTGCTCACAGTGGACCAAAAACAACAACGTGTTGATGATACTGAGCGCTGTTTGGGCCTGTTTAAGCGCAACAAAAAGGATTTTTTTTTCATGCAATATGTGACAATGGATGAAACCTGGATGCACCACTACACTCCGGAATTAAATCGGCAGACAATTGAGTGGGCAGCAGCCGGTGAAAGCCTCCCGCAGCGACCAAAGACACAACAGTCGGCTGGGAAGGTTTTGGCCTCTGTATTTTGAGGTGCGTTTTAAGTGGCTAGACTAAAAACTTTTCAACCTCAAGTCAAAGACGATACAGAACTGATGCCAAGTATTTGATTGAGAGAGAAGTCTGTAATTTTTCAAGTTAATATTTTTATAAGAGGAAGTCACTATGTCTTAACTAACAGGAAAATAATTCAGCCGTCACTGATTTCCTACTACGTCTTCAAAAAATATAATTAACAATCCCTATATTTTTGTGTTTATTTCCAACGTAATTTCTTAATTTTAGTAGATGGGCGTTTAAATGTGCACAACATTACTTTTTATCCTCAATAAATTGAGTCATCAGTTTCAATTATGCTTCTTTTTATTTTTTGTACTCCTCAGATTCAAATTTTAAATGAGCAGCGCATTATCTCTTTATGTGGCGTCAGTTAACTTCAGTAATTTTTCAAAATAACAAAACTGCACGTTGGTATGTCTGTAAAAAATATGCATTAAGGAGATGATTAATGGAATTAAGAAATATTAAATTAATAATGTGGTTTACTGTTGATACAGGACAGAAAAAATTGGTATTTTTTTATCGTTCACCTCTCCGCCTGAGTAGAGATTTTACCCTTTTTCATATCGTAAAGTAAAGTAAAAGTAGTAAAAAAAAGTAAGGTAAAGTCATTGCTCCACTCCTTTCCTCGCTAACATGCAGTTCTAAAATAAATACTAAATTTTTTACCCTTAACCCTTAATACAACCCACTTGGTAAAATATTGATAAAACATTGAAAGTAACGAAAAAATAATTATTTCTCTCATTCCTTGACTCTAGGTATGTTAGACAGGATATATAACATTCAAATTTCAACTTTCTATATCAAATAGTCTCGGAGAAAATCGGATGTGACAGACAGACACCGAAGGGATCTCGTAAGTGTTCTGTACGAAACACTAAAAAGACTAAATCATTTAGGGTGTAGCTACGCTGCTTTCCTGATAAAAAATAAAAATATTGATTTATTAAATATTTTTGACATTAACATATAAAATATCTGTGCTTTTTTGATACCCTTAATTTGGGCTTGCACCACCCTGGCATCATGTTCCAAACATTCCAGACTTCCGAAATAATACTGCTAAACAAGTGTGCTGGTCAAAATATTTTTTTCGGTTTCTGACTGCTCTAAATACTCTTTTTTTCGGATTTACTCATATATATATATATATATATATATATATATATATATATATATATATATATATATATATATACAGGGTGTCCCAGTATTCCGTGTACATAGAGTTACTGTGGATTTCTGGGATGAAAATATGACCATTTTGCTACTTTGTGCAATAATTTCCTGAATTTTTGAGATTTGGTCACATTTTATTGAAATTTTCAAGTATTTTTCAATTTTAGCAACAATTTCCAGAAGTTGTAAACAATTTGCTACATGTTGCAACAATTTAGAGGATTTTTAAAGTATTTTTCCAATTGTGCAACATTTACCCGAATTTGTGAACCATTTTTCACATTTTGCAACAACTTCCCGAATTGTTTACCTAGTTTTATCATTTTGAAACATTTTCCCTAATTGTTTAACTAATTTTATCATTTTGCGACAATTTACAGAATTTTTTAACGTATTTTTCCCATTTTGCAACATTTACCCGAATTTGTTAACTATTTTTCACATTTCCCTAATTTTCAAACAATTGATTGAATTTTGTAACATTATCCTGAATTTTTGAAATATTTTTTTCAAGTTTGTATCACTTTCCAGAATTTTAAGAAAAAATTGTGATGAAAGTAAGATTGGCGCGTTCATGGAGTCTACGCACACCCCCGCAGAAAAACTAACACAGATACTAAACTTGCGACATCTAGCGCCCAATTTTTCCATATTTGGGCAAAAAATGTCTAATAAACAACCTCGAACTGATTTCACGTCAGAGTTCATTGGAGTTCTTAACTTCTTGCTTATTCTTTAAAGGTTTTTGGTAATATATTTTTCTTCTGTGCAACACAATAAACAGAACGTGCCGTCAATCGGGGGTATTTTGCCCGAATTTCAAATTAATTTAAAAATTGAGCAAACATTCCATATTTTTTTTATTAAAAAAGAAAAACACCTACATATGGTAGACGAGCTGTAGATGCGATTCGTAGTTTGTTTGGTTTTTTTATTTCACGTGTTTATGTACGTTTTGTAAAAAAAAGGTGGTGGGCAAAGTCATCCCCTAACTACGGGTTACATTGCCCACACCGAATAAACAAACTAGAAACACGTCCTAGGTAAAGTCGGCTTAAATTGGAGTGAAAATGACAACACATCCCACGAAAAAACTTGTTTAATTATGCAAATATCCCAGATATCTTAATTTTTTTTTTTCAAGAAAATACTAATTGAACAGAATTAAAAAACTAACTAAACATTATATTGCAAAATAAAATTAGAAAAAAGCTGAAACGTAGTCCTCAAAACAGCACACACCTCTTCTCTGCTTGAATGGTAGGGAGCCGAGAACCACATCAGATGGCGAAATGCTTGCTTCATCTTTCAGATATGGGAACGTAAATGATTTTCCTCTATCAGATGTTCTCAAATAGGAAACTTCAAAATTACCATCTTCACAGATGTTAATTATTTTTGCCATGCAATTTTACGGACTTTTTTCCCAAAATTTTCACCAACACGAAATCTCCAACTGCTGAAGTAATAGTCGGTGCCGGTTGTTCCATTTCATGATCCTCATGGGGTTCGGTTTCACTTGAACTGCTCGAGTCATAAAGAGAAAGGTCGCCATCGTTTTTTTCACTGCTGTTGTCACCAATTTTAACTTTTTTTTATGGAGGTTCTCTTGAAGTTGAAGGACCTGGGGAAGTTATTAATTGGAAATCTTCTGCACTGATCGATTTTCCAGCCTGGTCTTCTCCCTTTGGCCAGCTCTGTGGGACTCAGGTTGCCTAAGTAAGCAACTAGAGCAGGGATGTCAAAGATACGGCCCGCGGGCCGCATGCGGCCCCCGGGACGTATCAATAAGGCCCGCGATCGCAATGTGTCACAGAAAGAAGAATCATGTTTTTTAGAGCTTTTAAACTTCGCTCGATTCCTCTACGGAAGTTTTAAAATGCGCACACTACATTTATAAGTAATTTCAAGGGCAGCGCGTGCCTTGACAAGCGAGAGAGATAGACAGTAACGCCATCTCTTAGCAACAAGCGGAAATACCCTATTATTTTTGTTGAGAACAATAAAATCTTCCACGCGCTTCGAGTCTAGACTAGAACCTTCCTTATCGATATTATAAAAGGAGTGCGTCGGCGCGACGTGAGTCAGTTGAGTGTGAGTCGAGTAATCGAAGCGATACGGTCGGAGAAGGATTTTAGTTGAACTGCGAAGTAGTGTTTGTGAAGGTATTGTGCATTTGTTTGTGTCGTGCGCCTGCGATATCCATAATTGTTGTGTCGAGTTCCATAATTGTTACGATTTTGGCATAATGTCACAAAAACGTAAAGTTGATAGTGAGTGCAGAGTTTTTTCAGTCTAAATGGGAAATTGCATATTTTTTCATAGAATGGAAAGGTAAACCGCTGTGTTTGATTTGCAATCAAACAGTTGCTGTTTGTAAGGAGTTTAACTTGAAGAGACACTATGATACGAATCATAAATCAAATTTCGATTGTTACACTGAAAAAATAAGAATGGACACATTGTCATCTTTAAAATCTAAACTTCAAGGTCAACAATCGATGTTTACTAAAGCTAATACTGAGAGCGAAGATGCCCTGAAATCAAGTTTTATTATTGCATTAGAAATCGCGAAGAGATCAAAACCTTTCACTGATGGTGATTTTATTAAAGACTGTATGTTGAAAGTTGCCGATGTTTCATTTCCATTTCAAAAGTCAATAATTCAAAAATATTTCGCTGTCAAGAAACACTGTTGCTTCAAGAATAAATGATTTATCTCAAAATTTGGTTCTTCAACTGAAGGAGAAAATTAAGGAATTTACAAACTTTTCACTGGCTGTTGACGAAAGCACTAATACTGTTGATATAGCTCAACTTGCTCTTTTTATACGAGGTATTAACAGTAACTTTGAAATAACTGAAGAACTATTAAAGTGCGTTCCATTGACAGGTACTACAACAGCAAATGATATTTATTCTGCAATTGAGCATTTGATAGCAGAATATGAACTCGACTGGAATATACTTAGCAGCACAACTACGGATGGCGCTCCTGCCATGGCTGGCAAACATTCGGGCGTTGTAACTAACAGAAAACATCAGGGAATTTTGTGGGATTTCACTGTATAATTCATCAGGAATCATTGGCATCCAGACATTTAAAAATGGACAATGTCATGCAACCTATAATTAAAATAGTAAATTTTATAAGGAGCAGAGGACTAAATCACCGACAGTTCAGGCAGTTTTTACAAGATTTGGACGAAAAGTTTTCTGATGTTCCTTACTTCACCGAAGTTCGTTGGCTCAGTCGAGGAGTAGTTTTAGAAAAAATTTTTGCATTACGTGACCCTATTCAAGCTTTCATGTTAGAAAAAGGCAACCCAATTGATTATGACAATGACTGGTGGGTTGATTGTGCCTTTTTGGTAGATATGAATAAACACTTGACTGATCTGAATGTAAAGTTACAGGGTAAAAATCTGATTGTCACTCAAATGTATTCATGTATTCAAGCCTTTGAAACAAAGTTGAGGCTGTGGGAAAATCAGGTAAATAATCAAACTTTGGATCATTTCCCTCATTTAAAATCATTTGGCACAGTGAACCAAAAAAAATTGGATCAATATTCTCAACTTCTGCAAAATTTGATCACGGAATTTAACAATCGTTTCGAAGACTTTCACAAAATGAATGAAATGGAATTCCCAATTTTCAACAATCCATTCAATTTTGAAGCTTCACAGGCACCAGTTCATTTGCAAATGGAGTTGATAGATCTTCAATCGGACAGTATTTTGAAAGAAAAATTTAAAGAGATTAACGCTCTTACATTTTATACACAATATTTCAGGAGTTTGGATAACTACCCGGAATTAAAAAAGCATGCAGCACGCATTCTCTGCATGTTTGGTAGCACCTATTTATGTGAGCAGATGTTTTCCGTCATGAAAATAAATAAGAACAAATATCGCACAAGACTTTCGAATGAACATCTCCAATCAATTCTTAAAATAACTACAACGAATAGGATACCTGACATCAATGAGCTTGTCAAAAACAAGAGAAGTCAGGTATCTGGATCCTCGAGCTCAAAATAATTACCCTCTTTTATAACTTTGATATAATTTTTAACAACCGTATATTATATACTATATAATTAAATAAATAAAATGTTATAATAATTCAGTACATTTTTTTTATTTGAATCTGGCCCGCCTACACATTCTAAATTTAATATATGGCCCTCTGCAAAATTGAGTTTGACACCTCTGAACTAGAGTGTCATTCACCCTTCTCCTTCGGTCCTTGTCCTCTCGAGGGCTCGGAGCATTTGGAAGTCTCTGGAGAACCTCGTCCCTGTTTGGTGGGTAGATTTCAGTTTTTCTAAACCCAGCCACCAAGTTGTCCGCAATTTTTTCAGAAATGGTTGTAATTAGGCTTGCCAACAGATGTGGGAATCTGGACTATTCCAGAGAATGTGAGGATGGATTCTTCTGTTTGAAACCTATGTATAAGTAGGTTTCTCCAATGACGTTTCACAGAAGCGAAAACTGAAAAATCTAATGGTTGGCATAGATGGGTTGCGTGAGGGTGTAAGAAAAAAAACTCACCCCCAGAGTGATGGGATGTCTTTCACTCCCTCCTCACACTCGTATCTCTTGTCCGTCTATCTCAGGTGCTCAGGTAGAACTTCAGCAGGTACTCATTGGCATTCTTATGACTCACCAGGGATTGGGTGACTTTCAATGAGAGGGGCATCTTCTGGTAACCCACTTTCCGATACCACCAATGTGTAGAGCCTCAGATATTAACTGTGTTCTACCTGTCCCGCCATAGTACCCTTTCTTTTTGTATCCTAGTTGATGTCTGTGTGGAACTTGCTCATTATTCCGTTTAGATCGGGCAAGTCCCCAACCTTTCTGGCATTTCTGTGCACTACACTCATGCCCTCATTTACCGTAGCCATTTCGCACCTATTCTTTCTCTGACCTTTCCACGCTACGATCTTGTTCTGGAACGTATTTACAAGCCATGCGAAATCCCCATTTTTTCAGTATACTTAAACAATTTCTAAATGTCTCTGTAGTTTTGTTTTAACAGTGGTTGTCCTTTGTAGCGTAGGAACCAGGAGGACATATGCTTACCCTTTTTTTTTAATGTAAATTGGATTAGAAATATTTTGGGACTGGAAGGGTTTGTATTTTCTTTTGTGAAAAGTCTCCCCGTTTGGTCATCGATTTTTAGATTGATTGGAAGTTTTGAAATTTCTAGTATATAAAACGGTTCTTTTTTTGTGAAAAATCTCCATAATCCAGTCATCGACTTTGAATTTACTGTATTAGGTAAGGCCTAAGGTTTTAGAGGTGCAGTGTAAAGGATTTTTTTTAGCGTCCCTCGTTCCGGTTTGTCAATAAGGAGCTCTGCCTTTAGTGTTCACTAGGGTGACCGCAAAAAATCGATGTCGGAATTTTGTTCGTCTGGACCCCACAAAACGATTCCCCTTTCCAGATATTGAGATAGCCGAAATTTGAGCTCGATTAAACGACGTTAACCCGTGCCGCTCGTCACTCAAAGTTTGAAAAAATCCAAATTTTTGTCCAAAAAGCTGACATATGGAGCCATAACTCCAGAACGGTAAATAATAGAAACACGCTTAATATCTCAAAAGAAAGCTAATGTTGTTCTTCAAAATTTATATTCTATACATAATTGTTGTTATTTGAAGTCAAATCGAGTTACAACAACCTTTAGCCCCAAAAACGTGACCTGGTACCAGTAGGAGCCAGTTTGGGAGTATTCTAAGAATTTTACGGGTTTTTACATAATGTGTCTCGGAATTAAAATTTTTTTGTTAAAAAGTATTTTGGAACTCAATTTTCAAACATAAAGAGCCTTTTGTTCAAATTTAATCTTTTATTATATGGGGATTACCTGACTAGTTTACCAAAGAAAGACCCGTTTGACAGGTAAAAAGGAGGGTGAGTCTAAATTTCTATTTTAGGGATGGTGATTTTACTTCAGCGTACAACCGACCTTTTATTTATTCAGTTTAGTTTCTAAAGTGCCTTTGAGCTGGTTAGATCGAACAATTATCTAGTGAAGATATTTTAAGACACTGAAGAGGGCAGCATCTACCAGAAACTTGAGAGCTTGGAGGAAATGGACATCCCTGAAGAAGCTGCAGAAGATCCAGGACCATCTGAGGGCAAGAGGTTGAAAGTTTCATTTGCAAGGGGCGTTAAAGAGATTTTAAACATGAAATTGTCCATTTTATTAGATCGATGTAAGGTATCCGACAGAAATGCCACGAGAATTTTAATAGCTACTCTAGAAGCACTAAACCTTGACCCTCTTGAGTACAAAGTCTCGAAAACTTTATTACATAATAGAAGGCAAATGTTCAGAGAACTATATAATAAAAAAAATTTTGATAAAGTAAACATTCCTGAAAAAGAGCCTGTGGTTGTCCATTAGAACGGTAAACTTTTACCGGGTGTTTTAAAAAATGAACAATGTGAGCGAATAGCTATAGCTATTTCATATGGCGAAAAGGAACAGCTGCTGGGAGTTCCTGTAACAGCAAACAGCTCTGGAGAGGAGCAAGCCGTAGCCGTATATGAATGCCTACATGAATGGGGTCTTCTCAACACCGTCAAGGCGATGTGCTTCGACACTACAGCATCCAACACGGGAAGACTCAAAGGAGCATGCGTCATATTGGAGCAAATGTTAGGAAGATAATTGTTATACCTAGCTTGCCGTCACCATATCTTGGAAATTCTGTTAAGAGGCGTATTCGACACAAAAATGGGATCAACCACTGGACCTCATCCAGACATTTTCAAGAGATTCCTCACTGCGTGGCCCAAGATAGACAAAGGAAAATACGACACTGGTATCAGTGACAATCTAATACAAAAGCAGCTAACTCCAGAAGTAATTGCAAATGTTACTGCTGAATTCGAGACCAAATTAACTGAGAGCCACCCCAGAGATGACTACAAGGAGCTATTGCAGTTGGTTCTCGTATTTGTTGAATCACTAGACGGCAATGTTGTGGGTTTTTAGAACTCCAGGAGCCATTCATCACGCTAGGTGGATGGCAAAGGCTATTTACTGCTTAAAAATGTTCATTTTTCGTCGTCAATTTAAGATGTCTAAAGAAGAAGAAAGTTCTGTGCGTGCCATTTCTGTTTTCCTAGTTAAAATTTAATGTAAAGCTTGGTTCAATGCTCCAAAAGCTCATCTTGCACCAAAGCAAGATTTAGGTATTTTGCATAGTCTGTTAGACTATAAAGAATGTGACAACGACATTGCAGAAATAGCCCTGACCAAATTTTCGAACAATTTGTGGTATTTGAATGCAAAGTTGGTGGGATTATCGTTTTTTGATCCCACCATTACAGACGATGAAAAGTTGTTAATGGCTAATAAATTGCTCAGAAGCACAGATAAACCATCACAGCACGCTAGGGTTGTACATCCAAAAGTTAGGAAAGAAAGAGGTAGTTGATGGAGGATTGGTAAATTTACTTACCAAAGAAACGTTTACATTCTTTGACCAATTTAATATAAAAACAGATTTCCTAAGACAACATCCAAACACCTGGCCTCAAAATAATAACTTCCAAGAAGGATTGAAAATTGTCAAAACATTAAAAGTAGTTAATGATATGGCTGAACTGTTTAATGAATTAATAACCGACTTTAACGACCTTCTGACAAAAGATGAAGACCAAAAGCAATATGTCCTGCAAGTTGTAAGTAAATGCCGAGCATTATATCCTGACGTTTCAAAAACTACTTTAACAAAAGCTCTAGAATAGATTAGATAACTATGTAAAATTATCAACTCATGTAGGTACTACGTCTGTATCTTTTCTGTGTCTGTTTTGTATGTATTATATACCTAATTTTTATATTTTAAAATAAAAAATGTCATTAGACTTATCAGTATTACTTGTTTTTTTTATTATATTTCTACTTTAAACTCAAAAATATACCAAAAAAAAGCAAAATTTATCACTTAATAACAAAATATACGAAGTGGTACCAGGTCACGTTTTTGGGGCTAAAGGCTGTTGTAACTCGGTTTGACTTAAAATAACAACAATTATGTATAGAATATAAATTTTGAAGAACAATATTAGCTTTCTTTTGAGATATTAAGCGTGTTTCTATTATTTACCGTTCTGGAGTTATGGCTCCATATGTCAGCTTTTTGGCCAAAAATTTGGGTTTTTTCAAACTTTGAGTGACGAGCGGCACGGGTTAACGTCGTTTAATCGAGCTCAAATTTCGGCTATCTCAATATCTGGAAAGGGGAATCGTTTTGTGGGGTCCAAACGAACAAGATTCCGACATTTTTTTTCCCTCTCTATGAGATCCGGTCACTCTAGTGTTCACGTTCAATTTTTTCCTTGATGAAATGCTCATTGTATCCATATGGCACTGGTTGGGCTCCCTTGGATTTTAACTACTCCTTACTTTATTCCCGTATTTGCTTTCAAAGAAGTTCACCTTGTTACTACCCTTGCCGCTCGCCACTCTCTTCAAAGAGAGGAGAATATTTATGATTTTTTTGGAATGAGCTACCCAAGACTGTATTTCCTACAGAGTACAATCTGCAGTTATTCAAGAGCAGCGTGTATTGCTGCTTCCGCACACGCGCTGCTCTTGCAGCAGTTTAGAAATTTCCCTATAACGCTTGTGTTGTGCTCATAAAAGAAATAATGGATTTTAAGTATTACATAAACAAATTTTCATTTAAATATATTTCTCTTGAAATACAATATTATGGATTTCATAATATATATTTTCATAAAGCAATAAATATCCTTCAAAGTTTTACTGGGGGTTTTTTATATGTACAATATACCAATTTCAAATTTATTAAATTCTTTTTTAAAATCGTTTATTTTTCATCGCAGAATATATATTGCATTAGCCTTTCACCATAAATAAAAAATATTATTCCTATATTTTCGTCAAAACAAGATTAGCGTACACAAAGCAAACACTTTTATTTTAATTTTAAAATAACGAAAGGGTATTACAGCACCTTAAGGCCTATAAATCTACTTATAATATTATGACATCAAACACGAGGAAAAAGGCTAAACGGCGACAGGCCGATGCTGCAAAAGAAAAATTTTAAAAAGATTAAAGTCAAGTAAAAGAGATACAAGGATCAGTGAAGCTGTTATAACTCATGAGATTAGAATCCGTCGAATTTTAGTAACTTTCCGACGTTGCATCTTCGCCGGCATGAAGTACCTTCAGGAACTTTCACTTTTTGAGTAGTAACCATTGACGAGCGATTCGGTTACTTTGCAATATACATAAGGTCAGTCAATAAGTTTTGAAAGTGACACTTATGGAGCATCACTTGAACCAAATATTGAACACCATCTTGAAGCTTCATTTGTCAAATGAACACATCCTAAATTTCAAGTCAAGTCATTCATTGTTTATTAACTGGTTAAAGTAGACGTGTTCGAGTATTTTTGAAAATGGAAAAAATCGAGTATCGTGCAGTGATAAAATTCTTTGTTTCTATGTAAAGTTAGTAAAAGTGTTAAAGCAGTCTGTTCTTTCATTTCCAACTGTTTATGGATGGACTCTAGAATTTAAACCTGGTTGTATAAGCGTCAATGATGATCCACGTTCAGGATATCCAAAAACTGCAACAACTGAAGAAACTATTGTGCAAGTACAAGATATAGTAATGAAAGATCGTTGATTAATCGTGGATAATTTAGCTGACATATCAACTAATGTTTTGGGTATAAGAGAGCTATTCAGAAGATGGGTGCCGCATTTGCTAACATCGGAATAAACACGAACAAAAACGCACTCGACAACAACATTTGGCTAGTTTCGCAAAGAATAAAACTAAATTTGTACGTCGATTTATAACTACGGATGAGACTTGGGTTTACCAATATGATCCTGAACTGCGACAATAAACTGCACAGTGAACTGAGTCCGATTATTTTGCTCCAAAGCAGCCAAAGTAGCCAAAGTCGTTTAGAAAAATTATGGCATCAGTTTTTTGGGATACAAAAGGAATTTTGTTAATTGGTTACCTTCAAACCGGTAAAACAATCACAGGAAAGTATTATTGCAACTTTTTGAACTAGTTGGATGAGAAAATTCGTGAGAAAAGGCCCGGTTTGCAGAAGAAAAAAATCATCTTTTATCATGACAAAACTGGTCGGTCGCTAGATCTGGCTGCGTCTGACTTTCATTTATTCCCAAATCTGAAAAGGTTTCTAAGTGGAAAGCATTTTTCAACAAATGATGAGGTGACAGCATCCGTAGATGGGCATTTTGAAGGTATAGGGTAAATGAATTGGAAAATTGCTGGAAAAAATGTGTTGAGCTTATGGAAAAGTATACTGAAGATTAAATGTACTTCGACTCATTAATTCATCGTTTTTAATTTCCGCTTTCATAACTTATTGACTTACTTACAGTGACCGGCATGCGGCAAAGAGTTCGCAAATTTCTTTTTCGGGTAATCAATTCTGCATGTCCGAAAATCTAAAAATTGATTTTGACATACGTCCCGTAACCGTTGGTACGGCGGGAAATTTGAATAAATTGATATGGAATCATGAAATTTTAGCTGTTACAATGAGTTGTACCTAGGATAGTGCTGACCCACCGGGACTTTTCTCGGGGCGCCACCCTCAAACTTACAAGAACTACAAAAACTTTTCATATGTCTAAGTAGTATCCGAATCTAGAATTATTCACATATAAATATAATTTATTATATGTGAACTGGCACGAGAGACTGAAAGAGGACGGTGCCCTAGAAACGCCGATCTTACTTTGAATGAACATCTTGAAAAATCAGCTGAAAAGTCTGCAGTTGTGAAAAAAGGGCTTTCGGAAGAGCTCATGCTTCTTACGGACGCGGAAATTTCTTTTTCATGATTTCTAAGAAACAAAACTTTAATTACTAGTGTTTCGGGCCAAATTCTAAACCTTTTTTAATGTTTAAGCTATTTCGATATTCTGTTAATTAATATAATTTTTCATGATTTCATATTAGTTTATTTAAATTCCCGCCATCCCAATAGTCAGGTGATCTATGTCAAAATCAGTTTTTAGGACATGCAATGCTTAATTAAATTATATAGTACAAATAGAGTATCTATATGTGAGCTTAATTACAATATCTTCTGGGGAGTTGAGCTCTTAATACTGTTAAAAAGCGTCTCATATCGTTGGGTTCTTAGAAGTACTGGACAGAGGATTAAATGTTCATTACATGTCGTGAGATCTACAAATACTAATATGACAAACAATTTTGAGAAGAATATTGGTATAACTTCATATATCAATTTAACATATACACATTCTTTGAGAAATGTTCCAGATCACCAAAGGATAAAATTCATTTACAACCGACAGTGTTTATGGAAAAGAATCAAATAACTCGAGCTGAGCATCAACAATCTAAAGGACACACCATTAGTCTAAGCTAAACCAAACCTTGTTGCAGTTTCCAGTTTCTATAAACGAAAGATTACGAAGAATTTATTATAAGTATTCTTGAAGGAATTCTCGTAAATATAATATATAATGTGCACTAATTAATTATTTACCTTGTTTTCTTAAGCATATATTTATCTTGATGGGAGAAACCGCCGTAACTATGCTACATCAACTATGTAATGTGGTATGGAAGACTGGAACATGGCTGAAAGAGTAATGCAAAGTTGCATTTATACCCTTGCATAAGAAAGGTTCCCCTTTGGATGCAGCAACTATAAAACAATCGCTCTGGTGTTATACGCAGCTAAGGTGTTTTTCTGGATCCTAAATGAAAGACTCAAAACTGCAGCAAATACCTACTGAACAAACAGGCTCCATTCCAGGAAGAGAGACTAGAGAACAAATTCTCAACATACGCCAGAGAATAGAAAAAGTCAGAGAATTCCAAGTAACAACCTAGAACTGTTTAATAGACTACTCTAAAGCTTTCGACTGCATACAATAAAACAAACTCTGGTCAATTCTAATCAGCATGGGAACACCTATACATCTTGTAAACCTTATCCGATCCCTGTATGAGAACACAAATGGCCGAATTACACCGAATAATTCTTTTTCTGATCCCTTTAACGTAGAAGCCGGCGTTAGGCAGGGCTGTATGTTGTCACTCTTAGGTTTTAACATATATAGTAAGAATATAATGAGTTCTGTTTTGGATGGCTGGAGTGGGAGTGTGACGATCGGTGGAAAAAAGCTGAGTACCCTTAGATATTATACTGCTATAGTTGCAACTTCAATACAAGATCTATAATCAATTATGGAGCGCCTGGAAATCACTAGCAAAATCTATGGATTGACAATTAATAGAGCGAAAACCAAAGTAATGATTGTTAGTGGTATTGAAGATTTGTCACACATAAATGAAATTGCTGGTTTCACTGTTGTAGATCATTTGACTATTTGGGATCCTTCACAACTAACAATGATTACTGTGAAGCGGAAGTAAGGAGACGTTTGGCTATGGCTAGAAACTCGACGATCAAACTCACTAAGGTCTGGTCACAAAAAACACAAGGGTAAGATTGCTATCCAGATTTATATTACTTATAGCAACTTACGCATCGGAGACCTGGACCATTAAACAAGCTGACAAAAGACGAATCGATGCGTTTGAGATGTGGGCATATCGAAGAATCTTCAGGGTATCATAAACCGAATACCGTACTCATGTATCTATTCCTGAAGAGGTTATTATAAATGATCGAATTTAAAATAGAATTAATAGACAGTACCTGAAATATTTTAGTCACATTATGAGGAATGTGGTTGCCATGGAAAAGCTTGTAGTAACAGGAAAGGTGCAAGGTAGAAAATCAAGGGGACGGTCTCCAACAAGATGGTCCCACCAAGTAAGATCTCTCCTTGGTATGGGTATGTAAGAGTCAAGTCAGGTCGCGCAGGATCGAGATTTCTGGAGAATGAGTGTTGAGACAACAACAGCCTAGTATCACCGATACTCCTATTTGGGTGAACGGATTGAGAGAGAGATATTTATCTATTTACGAATAGAATACAACTCAATCCAGAAAAATATTTTTCATTATTCTCCACCCATTTGCCCACTTTTTAGACACCTGGCGAATTTGACGTTTAGTGGGAACTTGAAAGATGTTCCTAACACCGAAATAAATAGGAATCAAAAGGACAATAAAAGATAGTCTTTGCGTATGTGGCCTTGAACGTTAACAATTCGACAGATTTGTCACCGCTTTGAACTCGCCGGTAAGATAATATGCATGTTTTTTGTGGCATAGCATCTTGTGACAAAGGTGAATAAATCATTTTCGCATTTTTAGGCACATTATTTGCAGTTACGGTAATATCAGCATCACATGAAATAATTATTTTGCCTCTTTAAATTGGTACTTTCACACATTAAAGCGGCGGGAAATAGTTTGAATTTGGAATAGAATTTTGAGATACCTACTTTGAAGGTACCAAAATAATTTTTATCCTAATAGTACTTATTAACATATCTTTAGGCTGGTTCATTCTCTTATTCTTATTACTATTCCCAGAAAGAACTTTTCTTCGCTAGAACAAGCTTTTGTTAAACTGGATGGTACTTATTTATTATTCTTTAAACTTCAGTTTATAAATAATAACATTAGACGAAGATGAGTCAATTTACAAAAATTTCCAAATTTTACTATATTTTACTATTCTAAATTTTAGTTACTTTGAATTCTTTAAGGTGTGGCATTAAATTTACGTTGTTTATAGTTTAGAATCAGTGCTTGTAAATCTATAGATAAAAACAAACCATAAATATAATATTAGTAGGTTAAGTTTGTTTAAAAAACGAGAAATAATTACAATTTTTATTAGGTTACTCAGACTTAATAAAATACTATAAATTTTTAAACGTGAAGTCAGAATTCCTATAAGCTACGTGCAAATTAACATTAGAGATTTTTTGGAATTTCCAAAAAAGGAAAGCATCATTAATTGTTTTAAACTACTCGCACCTAATTTAACCAGAAAATTAAGCTACTCTCCTGTTACTCTTTGACTTGATCTTTTTGTGGTACTACTTGATTTGGTATATGCGGTCATGTCAAGTAAAAACGTGTCCAAGATAATTCATTTCTGGTAGATGCGATTCTAGTCATTCAACAAAGAATCGGTAGGGGGAACCTTTGTCTAGGACGTATTTTAATAAAAGTATCAGTCGATTCCGAACTTTCGTCGAAATCACGTAAAATCCAAAATGAGTCACTTGTTTGCGCGTCAATTCGAGGCAGTCTTTCTTTGTTCCCAACCAAAGGGGCTTAAAATGACACATTCCGCGGCCGCTAATTATATTAAAAAGTCGGTGTCATTTGTGAAGAAGTGGATAAATCAGGTTTGAATGTGTCACATGAGACCATTCGACAACATCGTCGTGCTCATGATGTCAAATCCCGAAGCACGTTGAAGAAACCTTTGCTGGGTGAAAACCACGTTGCGAAGCGGCTCGCTTGGACTCACGATGAGATACTAGAGTTGCTTTTACAATCGTCGGACGCCAACCCTATTGAAAACGTTTGGTTCCTTGTAAAAAGAAAGTTCAGAGGAAAGATTCTGAGGATTTTGATTCGAAAAATTTGCAGAGTATAGAGAAAATCTCGTCGACAGCATGCCTCGAAGATGCCAGGTGATTATTGATGCAGGAGGCGATTGGACAACTAAGGTAATTGTGTCGTTGATATCACACTAAAGAATACATTAATGGCAAAAAATGTTCTCGAAACACATTTTTTCAAGAATATGAGCGGTCATGTTCTTACTTGACAGACTGTAATAGTCAGTGGCTTAGCCAGGGCAGCCCCGTTCAAGCGGCGAGGTGGAGTAAATGATACAACGTTATTTTACTGTCAAGAACTTCACGTAGTTACGTCATTCTAACATGTTTCCTTTAAGGCTTGCACCTTCGCCTCCCGGTTATCTTAGGCTTGCACCTTGGCCTCCCGGTTATCTTAATGTCCCTGAGGCAAAATCTTCCTAGATTTAGGGAGGATAATTACTTGACTCTTTTCTATATGAACTCTGATAGTGCAATGATCTTACCAATTCAACTAGTTCAGGCCTACCTGAAGTCTTATCGTTATTATCTTGCAGATTCTTGAGGATGCAGTTATTTCAATGTCGTGCGTCAGATTGATGTATTCTGCTACCATCAAAATATTCAACATTAGTGATGGCAGTGGAGAGCTATGTGGGATTCTAGTTTCCACTGCCTTCTTCTATGGGGTCACTTCAATATGTGACTCCGATTCTTCTGTCCGAGATAAATGATTTGTCAAATTTCATGATGTGACAATATAGTTCAAAGCTAGGAAGTTTAAGCAAGGCACTGGCACTTTGTTCCAGACCCTGTCTATGGCCTTAGATTAACGATACCAGGTATTCACTTTTAATAAAGGGGTTCATGAATTGTTGTCTAGTAGTACGACGTATCGCCCCATGCACATGCTGAAAGCCGTATTGCTCTTTGGGAATAAGATGGAGCTTTTTTGATTTTTTTCTAATAGTTTCGGACTACTCAGTATATAATATCACAACACCAAACACTTTATTTTTGCTCTCGAAGCGTGTTTCGCTAACCATGCAAGCTTCATCAGGAGCAATGATTGGACTAAGTCTAAATCACTCTGATTGACTAGTCAGTCATCGCTCCAGCGCACTGCAATGTTATCGTATATCTGAGATTTCCTGGTTAGTTATCAATCTAGCTATGAACCTAAAACTTATTTTTTTAGGATTATTGATTATAAATGGACCAGCCAACTAACTCGCTTATTTAAAGAGATGGGTAAAATAAGAAGTTTTTACCCATCTTTTAAGAATTTTTGTACGGGGTAAAGCATAAAAAATCTCGCATCGGGTTTTTGATATATGGCACAAACATTATATTCTTTTCTGGAATCTCCTGTATATTATCTTTCAGCTTTATAGAATTCTTAATTTTAGAAACGCCACATTTTTATGGTGTTATTGTCCATAAAAAAGAAGAAATGACATTGGTTTATGTTTAGAATTTGAATACTATTACATTAAAACTAAATATTAGTCCTACTCAGTATATCTCACCACTACACCAAGCACTTTATTTTTGCGCTCGACGCGCGTTTCGCTAACCATGTTAGTTTCATCAAGGGCGATGATTCACTTCAAATGTTTGGTGTAGTGGTGATATATACTGAGCCGATGATTGACTTCAGTCAATCATCGGTCCTGATGAAGCTAACATTGTTAGCGAAAGGGGCGTTGAGTGTAAAAATAAAGTGCTTGGTGTAGTGGTGATATATACTAAGAAGTGATATTGTGCTAAAGATTCCACATTTCCAAGATAGTAAATATTAGTATAAAGATTTTTTTTTTCGGAGAGTAAAAAACGATATATATATATATATATATATATATATATATATATATATATATATATATATATATATATATCAAAATATTTCTTAAAAATGATTATAACAAAAGGCAAACATAGCGGAAATATATAAGACTTTACAGAAAGCCAAGGCAAGTCTCTAGTTTAAATACATTTCCAAGAATGCAGAATCAAATTTTAAGTGACACAACGTTTCCACAAAAGAAAATAACTGCATAAAAAGGAAAAAAAACTACGAAAATCAAGAATTAGAAATTCTTTTGCATTGTCAAGAAACCCGCACTATCACTATAAGCCTAATTCTATCCAATGCTGGATAGGCTTTCCCCACGAATTTCCATCTCAATCTATTTGCAGCTGTTGTCCTCCATCCAATGTCCGCAACCCTCTGTATATCATTCCGCCATCTTGTTTTTGGACGTCCTATGCTCCTTTTCTGTTCTCGTGGTCTTCATTCTAATGTTCGCTTGATTTATCGATCATCGGTCGTGCGTGCTACATGTCCATCCCATTGTCACTTTCTTTCTGTTTCGTGCTTTATAATATCCTTTAATTTCGTTTGTTCACGTATCTACTTGTTTCTTTTTCTATTTTTTTTTCCTGATCATCTGTCTTTTGTGTGCTCTCTGGGTCCGAGCTAGTTTTTGTAAATCGGCTTTATTCAGTGCCCAAGTTTCAGCGCCATATGTAATTATAGGTAGGATGCACTGGTCGTAAACTTTTGCTTTTAACTTATTTGGGATGGCTTTATCCTTGAATATATAATTTAATTTCCCGAATGCGTATCATCCAAGCATGATTCTTCTTGAAATTTCATCCAAGACTCTGCCTCTCGTCGTAGTAATTTTTTACCCGATACACATAATTCTGAACAATCTCGATAGCTGTTCCTTCTAAATTTATAACTATGTTGTTATTAGTGTTGGTTAATATTTTTGTCTTACTTTTATTCATTTTAAGACTTTGAGTGGTAATTTAACTTATTTATCATTTCTTGTAACTCATGTGGATTACTACTGATCACTACAATATCGTCCGCGAACCTTAAATGACTCAAATTCACACCATCTATCTTTAGGCCCTTCTTTGACCAATCTAGTTGGCGAAATAAGTCTTCTAGAGCTATAATAAATAGCTTAGGAGAGATTGTATCTCCCTGTCTTACACCTCTCCCTATACGTATTTGTTCTGTACTAGGTTTCATGTACATCTTTGTATTTTTATACGTATATATCCTTGAGTAGGGTAGTGTATTTAGAATTAATTCTATAGTTGTTCAAGCCGTTGATGATTGCCCACATTTTGACAGAATCAAAAGCCTTCTTATAGTCTTTGAAGGCTATGTAGAGTTCGAAATTGTATTCACTGTTCTTCTCTAGGATATTTCTCATTATCTGTAAGTGGTCGCATGTGCTATAGCCGGTTATCGAAACTAAACGAAAACCAATATTTACTTTATTTTTTGATTTTAGAAATTCCAGAACAATAGATACTATAACTGTTGATGCTGGTAATAATCTTGGTAAAACATATTACAGGATTCAAAATACTTACTATTACTATAATCAATATATGGAAACGTGGTTATCAGCTATATAAAGTTTTTATCAGTATAGCATTTAACCCAGGAAAACTAAGTATTACATTTAGACTTTTGTCAGAAGAGAATGCAATGTATAAAACAATACGTGCCATTGTTTATTAAAATTATTTGGATGGATAAGTAAATCTTGAAAAATAACCAAAGTTTTTTATAGAAGAAATGTTCGTTTTTAAGCTAACGAAAATTCTCGAGCCATACGATAAATAAAACACTCTGGTGGTCAACCAATTTCAATGGGCAACGTAGTTATTAGGGAAAACCTGAAGCCTTAAACCAAAGATGGTGCTCTGGCTATATGTCACTATCATTAGACTTATGGTTAGATACTGAGCTGCAGTATGGTGGAAAAAAAAAACAGAGCAGAGAGTGACAATCACGAAGCTAAATCGGCTGAGAAGTTGGCTTGCTTATTTCGGGGCTATAAGTACCACCCCCACCGAAGCTATGGAAATATTTCTAGAAGTAATACCGCTAAATATATACATAAAAAGTAAGCCTATCAATAACACCTGTCGAATGAGTACAAACAACAATATGTTCAATTTGAGCATACAAAAGTTATGGATCTAATCAACGACAAACTTTTGGATATGTAATCTGGCCCTATGACAACGTTGTATGATTTCAAAAAAACCATATAGAATTGGATGCGATCTCAAACTATGTATGAAGGTAGAGGCTTCGTCGAAGGTAACGGGTCTGGTCTATCACACAGACTTCGAGAGGAGTAGACGCTGGCATATATGTAGAAATGTTCATGTGGAGCTTTCGCATGTCATTAGAGGTAAATGCAACAATAAACCGAGCAGAAGTGCACGCAATACAATCGTGTATTCACGAGAATATTAGACAGGACTACTGCAACTAAGAGATATACGAGGGCTACCTATTAAGTTTTTATAAAAACAATAAAAGAAAAAAAAATTGTACGAATCGTTTATTGTTTCTCAAAATATTCCCCTTTCAGATTTATACACTTTTACATGAGTTCGAACAAATTCTCGAAACATTTTTTCCACTCTGAAGTTGGTATCTTAAAAACATGGTTTTGGAAGGATTCAACAGCTTCTTCAGGTGATGAAAATCGGTGTCTACGCATTTTTTTTTTTGACATTCGGGAACAAAAAGAAGTCGTTAGGCGATAAATCAGGTGAATACGGGTGATGTGACATTAATTCGATGTTTTTCTGCGTCAAATAATCAATTGTTTGACATGCTGTGTGAGAGCTGGCATTGTCATGATGAAGAATGATGCGACACTGTCGGTTGTTGTATACCATTCAGCATTAACTGTTCTTCGATCGTCTAAAACCCTGGTCGAAACATGCTCAGTATAACCAAAGAAACAAGCGATCATTTTCTTGGAAGTGTTTCGCGAACGAACCACTTTTGTTGGATTCGAATCATTTTGTAACACCCAAACACTTGATTGTTGCTTAGCTTCGTCTTCTGTTGCGCTGTTGTATACGGATTTCGTATATCCTCGGTCGAATTTTTTGAGCATTTCCTTACACTAATTGACACAAGTCTGTTTTTCGGTCAAATTATGCGGAATCCATCGGGAACAGATCTTTTTCACAGCTAAATCTTTATGTAAAATTGAATGTACTGCAGTCTTCGATATGCCTAAGGAAGCCTCTATCTTACGGTAAGTCGCTTGTCGATCCTCTTCAATCATGTTGCGCACAGCATCGATGTTTTTTGGAACAACAACCGATTTTGGTAGACATTCACGAAATTCATAGCTGACGGAAACACGACCATGACGAAATTCCGCAAACCAATTGTAAACAGTCTTTTCTGATGACGATTAACAAAAGTTGAATGAAGCGACTCGAGCCATTGTTGTTGAATTAGGCCTTTACTAAAATCGTAAAAAATCATCTAACGAAAACGTTCATGTGAAATTTCCATTTGTTCACAAAACTCATTTTTAAATGCCCACTGTAAACAAACTACTCAGCCAATTCCTGAGCTACCACCGTTTTAACAATAAGTGTCAATTTTGGCAACAATGATAATGTCATATCTCAATAGCACGATCTGTTGGTCGTTTGTAAAAACTTAAAAGGCGGTCCATAACATGATGATAAATAATTCTATAACAAAATGTTTTCATATATTAGCATTTCTAGAATAAAGCGTTTCATAAAACTGGAAATAATATACAGAGTATTTTCTTTAAAAAATATAAAATTTGTATCATATGGTGAAATCGGGATGAATTTAATATTTTTTTCTACCTCCTCAAATAGGTGAGTTAAAGTAGTGGTTTATCTATAATCAATAACCTTGTACACACGTTTATAGCACATAAAATGAACATCTAACTGTCCGATTTGGTTAAATTAAACCGACTCGTGTAGACACCAGTTTAACCACTTTCATTGGATAAGCAAGAAAGTGCACGAGGTCTAGCTAGAAAATACCAGGACTGATTTTGTTACGCCGATAAAATTGGTGCCATGCAGTCGGCAGCTTGAATGTCCTCTTTACCTATTTTGCGATTTTGATAACTGTGATATAAAGAAGAGAATAATGAAGTCATAACTGAAGAACTGAAAGAAGTAGATCTAGAAGTCACTTTAGAACAGACAGAAAAAATTTTAAGAAGTCTTAAAAATAGAAAAACCCCACATTACAAAAGAGATGCTAAAATATGGCGGAGAAAACCTACATCAACAACTAGCACAGGTCTTTATAAACATAGTAAAAAATGAACAAATACCTACAGATTGGAAAACTAGCATAACAATCCCAATATTCAAAAAAGGGTAAAAGACGACACCTAAAAATTACCACACAGAATAACGCTCCTAAATACTACCTTAAAAGTACTAACAAAAATATTGGAAGACATGAGCAAGGATATTCAAATAAGGGAGGAAAAACAGGGATTCCACAAAAATCGAATAGATGTCATATTTACAGTGAGGCAGATAATGGAAAAAAGCTAAAAAAAAACCTGCATATATGTGTTTTGTCGCTGTGATTCAAGTCTTCGATGAAATAGAATTAACAAATATTATAAAAATATTACAACAAAAACAGAAAAACCAAAAGCTAATAAAAATCATACATAACATTAACACAGAATGCAGAACAAATATAAAAGTGGGACACCCACGGAGTAAGGAAGTAAAAATAAACGCCGGAAAAACTTAGTCCCTTTATCTTCAACCTCGTTATGAACACAATAACATTCACTTCCACACAATATGCTACGTCGGTAATGCAGTCCTCATCTCCGATTCTGAGGACAACCTTCAGAAGATCTTTCATGCCTTCGATTTGGAAGCGAGAAAACTAAATATGATTATTAACACAACCATGACAAATATATGGTAGCTTCAAAAGAATTATTAAGATGCAAGCTGAAGATCCAAGAAAGTATTATTGAACAGGTTAATAATTTTAAGTACCTGGGGATAATGATAATAAGCTACGGAGACTTAAACAGGGAAGTAAAACGACAGTCTGTGAAGGCATCACTAATAGTAGGTTGCTTGACGGATATAGGATGGAAAAATAAATACTTCACAGTGGAAAGCAAAATAAGAATATACAGGACAATAGGGAGATCGATCCTAACATATGCTGTAGTAAAAAGAGCTGACACATGTAAAACAGCACAAATGATGAAGATAACAGAAATGAAGGTGATTAGGGATATATATGGAAAAGCTATTCACGACAGAATCCGCAACAAAGCTCTACAAGTACTAAGTAAGATCCAAGAAATATCCAACTGGACCAGAACTAGAAGAAAAAAATGCAATAAAGACGTAGATTGGATAGATGACAACACACTGATAAAAAGGGCCAAACCCAATAAACCTTGCGGTAGAAGAACTAGGGGCAGACCTCCGAAAAGGTGGATGGAATGCTGGACTTCTACATCGGAAGAGACCTAATGGGGATAAAACAGACAGTGTGCCTACTTATATGACACCCCATATAAGAAAGAAGAAGAAGAAGATAACTGTGCAGTTTCCAGTTCGGCTGCAGCGCTAATTTAAATCGGATCGTGGATTTGCTTTGCGTCGGAAAAATGCTTAGTGTTAATATTGAGCGACATTAAACTGGGAACGTCTGGGGCAGAAATATTAGGTTAACTGCAAGAGGTGTATGGTGTTGACGATCCCCTCATTGGGCGTCCTCGAACGGCGAAAATAGACGAGAATATTGAAAAAGTCGGTAAAATCCCTAGAGGAAATCGACATATGATTATTAGAACTGTGAAACAGATTTTGACTACACTTCGTGAACGTGTGAACCGGAAAAGACCTTAAATGTGGAAGAATCAGTCTGGGATCCTCCACCAAGGCAATGAACTAGCGCTCAATGCTCTTTCAATCAAGAAGTTTTTGGCGAAACATGGAATCCCCGTGTTGGAGCATCTATTTACTTACCTGACCTTGCTCCATTGTGAAGGGTGCATTAGAAGGACCCGGTTTTGAGTCCGTTGACACAGTGAAGAAAAGAGCGACGGAGGTCATGATGAATTTTTCAGAAGACGCCCTGTAGCATTGCTTCCAACAAAGGAAAATTCGTATGGAGCGGTGTAGGTATCGAGAAGGAGTGACTATTGATGTAATGTACGAGTAAAAGTTCAAAAATAAAAAGTCTTATATATTTAGTCCGGTTATTTTTTAGTCACACCTCGTATATATGTATTTACATTATACCGCCAGCTTTATTCTAACATTACCTCGTAATTTACTGCTAATATGCAAATATTTGTAATTATGTTCATAAGTAGTGCCTTCTGTATGCCATAATAAGTGTTTACGTAAAAGAGCTCTTTATCTCTATAACATCTATTTTATATTTAATAGGATTAACTAATTTCCCCTGGGAGAGTGCAATTTGTATGTTTGCTAAAATTAGTACAACGCCCTTCAAATACATCGCAGAAAAGTGCACCAAAGTTAGTTGTATGAATAAATAAACATACCTCTAATAAACAACTTAAATCAGCTGGATTGCCTTGTTATCCCAAAAGAATAAAAAGGCTTCAGTTTTCAAAGTTACTATATTCGAAGATTGCTTACTTACAGCAGCCGGAACTCCTTTTACAGTCTGTGAAGTAAAAAGTGACCACTCGTATTCTTGAAAAAATGTGATTCTAGAACATCAATGTATTCTTTGGTGTGCTAACAATGGCGCAATTACCTTAGTAAATTGTCCAATCGCCCATCATCTTAGAGGCATGCTGTCGACGAGATTTTCTGTATACTCCGCAAATTTTTCGAATCTCGCGGGACAACTGAGTCAAAGTCCTGTGAGCTTTTTCTTTACAAGGGACCAAACGTTCTCCATAGGGTTGGCGTCCGGCGATTGTGAGGGCTACTCTAGTATTTTAACGTGGACCTAAGTGAGCCACTTCGCGACATGATTTTCTCCTAGCGAAGGTTTCTTCAACGTGCTTCGAAATTTGACATCATGAGCATAAACCCGATTTTCTTATTTTTGCCGTTCCTTGATGTAGCGTCAATTTCGGATCCGGTGAAAACAAAGACAAGATTCGTTTGCTGAAAGAAACTACCGATTTTTTGTTGAATCGCTAGATTCACATCTACCAAAAATGAATTATCGCGGACACCTTCTTACTTGACAGACTGTATATTACTTACAGTAGCCGGAACCGCTTTTATATTATGAGTATTTTAACATTCGAATTAACAACTGAAAATGTATTGTTTTAATACCGATGATTTTAAAGCCAGAGGGACTCAAAACAGGCCTGTTTGTTTTCATCTAGTAATTTATTTTTTTAACGGCCTATACAGATACTGTTAATATTAGACAGAATTTACTGTTTACTGTACATTTGAAAGAACTAATAATTATGTATTAACAAATTTCTATCACATTTTATTAAATTATTTAATGGTTATATTTGAAGTTGTAACGGGTACCCGATTTATCCGGCCAAAACCAGGTACCCGATTTGGTCGGATATTTTATTATCCTGCCGGGTATCCTGTCAAATTTTTGAGCGAAATAAAACAAATTAAAAGTAACATTTATTTCAAAATATGAATAAGAGAATCATTTTAAATATAACAACAGTAAACCTAAACTAATTATATTAGTACAAAACTTATACATAGAATATCTTATTTAAAATCGAGTAAAGGTAAATTGTGATGTAGGTATATTAGTATTTCACTATTTTCAGAAGATAATTTATTCCTTTTTTCTTCATGTATATTTTCAGCCTCAAAAAATAGTTGTTCACTTAATACCGAAGAAGTTCTCCTAACCTACGAAAATTCTTGAAATTAATCTTTTTTTTTTCTTTTTTTTTTTATGGGTCTAGCACACGTGCTACAGGGAAGTCCCTAAAGCGCTACAGGAGCGACACGTGTGCGGAGAAAGCGATTCTCGTTGTTCTTAAATCGCTGTAAATTGTACTCGGTGGGAAACACAGTCCTGGGCAAATTATTCCAAAGGGATGATGTTCTCCATATAAATGACTGCTTGAAAAGCGTTGTACGAGGAGTAACAAGCTGAACCTCATAAGGATGTGAAGTATTAGCGTGACGTATACTTCTAACATGCACCGCTCTGGGAGGAATTAAGCGGGCCACATCCTTCGAACACTTTCCATGAAAATACTTGTAGAATAGGCTCAAGTCGCCAACCGTTCTTCGATGTTCCAGCGAATCAAGGCCACCTGTCAGTTCCGGGTCTCCAATCAGACGAACAGCGCTTCTCTGAATAGAATCCAACAAATGCAGTGTATGTTTGGGAGCGGAGCCCCAAACATGGGAGCAGTATTCCATAGTTGGTCGAATTTGAGCTTTGTAAAGAATTAACAGTTGTTGTGGAGTGTAAAGCTTTCTGGTTCGAAATAATATTCCCAACTTCTGAGAGGCTCTCCTTACTATGCCTGCAACATGTTCATGCCAGGACATATTTGCTCCCAAATTTACGCCCAACAATTTGAGTGACGACGTTAGGGGTATGGAGTGCCCCGACATAACTATGTCGGGTTCAGCAACGTTAACTTTTTTAGAAAAAACTGCCGCCTGGGTTTTTGTAGCGTTAAATTCCACTTGGTTACTGTCACCCCAAGATAGAATTTCTTCCAGGTCTTTGTTAAGTTGAATGATTTCCTGCTGTCTGCGGATATTCGTCTGAGTAGCCGATGTCTGAGCGTTCAAAGTGAATGAAGAGATAAGTGTACTATCATCTGCAAAGCTGTAGATTGGATTCTCGGTGTTTTCCAGCAGATCGTTAATATAAATGAGAAAGAGAGTAGGAGACAGTATGGAGCCTTGAGGTACACCGGCGTTGATAGTGCAGGTGTTAGAAAGAAATCCGTCGACTGCCACTCGCAAAGAACGCTCTCTGAGGAAACAAGAGAGCCACAAACAGAACTTTTCAGATATACCATAAGAACGTAGCTTAGCCAACAGCCCATCGCACCAAACACGGTCGAATGCCTTGGATATATCAAGAGCAACCGCTCGAGATTCTCCAAAGTGTTCGACTGCGTTGTTCCAAACAGGTGTTACATAAGTCAGGAGATCTCCTGTTGATCTATTTTTACGAAAGCCATATTGGTGATCGCTAATAATGTTGAACCCTTCAAGATATTTTAGAAGATGCTGATTGATAGCCTTTTCCATGACTTTCGATATTATTGAAAGCAGTGCGATTGGTCGGTAGTTATTTGGCAAGATTTTTTGCCTTTTTTAGGTATTGGCTGAACTGTGGCACATTTCCAGCAGGAAGGAAATATTCCCTTGCTGTAAGATAGGTTGAAAAGTCTACAGAAAACTGGTGTTAGTTCCCTCGCACAGTTTTTGAGAACTATGGCAGGTATTCCGTCAGCGCCAGAAGCCTTTTTGGTGTCTAGCTTCATCAAAATACATTTTATGATACGCTGCCTGAAGACAATATCGGGCATCCTTGACTGCACTATGGGAATATTAGGTGGTGTTTTTCCTTGGAAATCGACAGTAGAATGTGAAGCAAAGAGTTCAGCCAACAAGTTCGCTTTCTCAACAGGTGTCGTTACAATAGAATTATCTGGCCGTGTGAGTGGTGGTATGGTGGATTTGGTGATATTTTGACTAACTCCCTTAGCAACTGACCAAAAGGACTTGGAATTGTTGGGACAAGCGAGAAGTTTGTTTCTAATCCGTTGATTGTGTGCCTCCTTGGTTTCGTCGATAATTTCTTTGGCACGAACAAAGGTGCTACGATTTATGGTGTTAGGATTTTCGCGCCAATGTCGGTATGCAAGATGTTTAGAAGCAACAGCTTCTTTGCATTTTCGGTCAAACCAAGGCTTGCCGTTGGAAGGGCATTTCTTCGAAAAAGGGATGTAAGCCTCCATACCGGCCAAAATAATATCGGAAACTTCCTTGGCGCAGTCAGATGGGTCATCGGATCGAAAACAAACGTCTAACCAAGGGAAAGTTCGAAAATAGTCCATGAGATCTTCCCATTTAGCAGATTTGTAGTGCCAAATCTTGCGCGGTTTAGGCGCGCCTCTGTCACTGATTGATAGGATACTCGATGTCGATAATAGTTTATGGTCGGAAGAACCTAATGGCGGATTTACGCTGACCGTGTAAATCTCCGGATTGTTGGTTAAAAATAGATCAAGAAGACTGGCGAACTCCCGTCTTGATCTGGGATCCGTGTTGGTTCGTCAATAAGCTGAGTTAAGCCACAACTGATTGAAAATGATTCGGCTTCACGACCTTGTTCATCGGTAGTATTGGAATATTTAAGCCAGTTGATGTTGTGGACATTAAAGTCGCCCAGGATGGCAATTTCGGCATTTGGATAGTTAATTTGTAAATGATCGATGGTGTCTGCAAGAGAAGCGAAAGGTGCTCTAAAGTTAGTATCGCTTGGTGGTCGATACAGGATACAGATGAACCTTGTGGTTGGTTGAGTCGTTATTTTTAACCACAAAACATCAAAGTTTGGGGGTCCAGAGCCTCTTCTCGTTGGCAAGAGAGGTCGCTTCTGACAAATAGACAGATTCCAAAGTTACGCCTAAATCGGGAATAGAAGTCGTACCCAGGATAAAGATAGTTAACTGTGCTGGTCGATGAACTGACCGTGGTTTCACAGAGAGCGAGTACATGAGGTTTATTTGATTGCAGGTGTTGGTGCACTGAATTTATGTTCGAGTTTAAACCTCGTATGTTGCAAAAATCCATTTTAAAATTCTCACCTCTGCATATCGACGCACCTGAACCAGCCCCCACCCGGAGATCCGAACGGGGGGCTATTTTACCTCCGGAATTTTTTGTATCCAGGTGCCTCATCATGCTATTTGGTCCCACAGTCCGGACATCGGCACAGCCACGAAACGTTAAGTAACTTCACGCAGCCTATGCCGATGCGATGGTATCACACCGGGTGATGCTGGTGGGATCTGGGCATATACCATCTAGATTGTTCTTTAAGTCACCTCCTACGACAGGCAGAACGTACCGGGGGAGATATTCTATCCCGCTCCCCCACGGGAGAAATTAATCTGCAGCCATAAAAACGGACTTGCTTGGAATTGATTCAAGATTAAAATTTCATAAATATGTTACCGACATGCAAAAAGTATGCATTGTTATCACCAAACTCTCAGATTTTCTGGAACAAATTGGTGATATACGGACAAATACTGCGGCCTGTGTTATTGTATGCTGCCCCAGTATGGTGCAGCATGTCAGATACATGCACGTCTGCAACGAACGCGAAATAAAATTCTAAGATGCGTAGCTTCTGCGCCTCGACACACTAGAATTGACGATCTACATGACCTAACTAACACACAAACAGTAAAAGAATACATCACAGGAACATGTGACAAATTTTACGGATATGAAACATTAATATCAACACTGACTAACGACATAAGAGCAATCCGCGAGGCTACAAATCCTAAGCATAAATTATTGTACTATAAATTACCAATTTAATCTGAGAACCCTGATGACTAAACCAGTCCACTGACACACACAATAACACCTAAATCGAAATGCGACGCTCCGTCGCCGGTCGCGTGCCAGCAGTCGACCGATTTTGGCGCTGATCGGCGGCGTGTAGCAGTGTTCCGTAGTGTCTGGGACTGGTAAACAATGCGTACAGGACCGATGAATATATAATTGAACAGTTCATCCAATAATGTAAATATTAAATAGCAAATCTATGTAAATAGAAGCAGTACTTATACACAATAAAACTATAAAATAAAAGACTAGTCAGTGTAAAATACAAATAGTGTACAGTCCTGTGCATAAAATATAAACAACAGAAATTAGTAATAAGTACACCTCTAGTTAAATAACATTAGATTAAAAAATGTAAATTTTCCCAGATGTAATATTACTGTATTACATGTTATTTTTAAGCTACAAAATGTTACACGTATAAACTTATGACTGTACACAAATAACATAAGAATCAATGAGGAAAAAAAGAATGTTTGCAGACTGCGCCCGAAACAGATAGAATGAAAAATAGAGAGTGAAAGGAGTAGAAATTTAGATAAAACAGAATAAGACTTTTGGCATACCATTACCTGATCTAAAAATCAAGCTGAGTATTTTAGCATTATTTTTCTCAGCATAAACAAAAATAAAATACGAACAAAACAATAAGAACAACAAACAACTTTTACACAAGAAAAAACAAATCAAATCACCAAGTCAAATTCCGGAAATGGTATACAAATAAATTTTTAAAGAAGGTAAAAGGACTACCAAAAGCCAGTCGCAAGACTGTTTTTGCTGTAAATGAATAAAGCGCACATCACTATATTGTATTTATAAATTTCAAGAACCATGTAGATTTCTTGTATCTTGTAAATTATTTAGAACTAAATAAAGAATTTTGAATTGAATTGATTGACTTGCTTTACTATCTAACAATAGTAAACTTATATAAGAACTGCACTCTGTTTCTACCTGTTTTATTCAATGGGAAATAATGGTATCTTTGGTTTGACCAATATTGGATGATACATCTACAATGCCTGCTTCTGTTTCTTACATTTCTTAGTACTATTAAGTTTTTTAAAATACTAAGTGGGGCATACTGATACTACATCCTTATGAGGTTCAATATTTACTTTTAACGGTATTGCTTGTTTAATATATTCTGAAATATCGTTTTTAATCTGCTCTTTGTTAAACATGTATTCTTAAATTTTGGATCCAGGAACGTGGCAATTACATAATTGTTAATGGTTTCAATATTGGCGAATTTCTGGCCCAAAGCTTTTAGTCAATTATCCCGCACTGATCCCAAACCAGGAAACTGGTTTGTCTTTAAATATTTATTTAATGTCAAAATTGTTGAAATCACTGGTTAGTTAATAAGTTTTGAAAGCGGAAATGAAACAAGATGAATTAATGGGTCGAAATAGATTTATTCCTTCAGTATAATCTCTTTTAAGCTCCATACCTTTTTTCCAGCGATTTTCCAATTCATTTACCACATCTCTGAAGTGGTTTTCCGGAAGACCTTCAAAATACCCATCTACGGATGCTATCGCCTCATCATTTGTTGAAAAACGCTGCCCACGTGGAAATCTTTTGCGGTTTGGAAACAGATGGAAGTCAGACGGAGTCAGATCTGGCGAATAGGGTGGATGTTCCAACAGTTCGTACTTTAAACCTACCAGTTTCGTCGTTGTCAAAGCACCTCTGTGAGCAGGTGTATGGTCATGATGAAAAATAATTTTTTGCTTCTGCAAACCGTACCTTTTCTCGCGAATTTTCTCATCCAGCTGGTCCAAAAAGTTAATACTCTCCTGTGATTGTTTTACTGGTTTGAAGGTAATCCACTAACAAAATTCCTTTTGCATCCCAGAAAACTGGTCTACTTTAATCAGCCGATAAACAATGAATGAATTGACAGATCGACTTGAAATTTAGGATGTCTTCATATTTGGTTTGAGTGATGCTCCATAGGTATCGCTTTCAGAACTTACTGACTCGCCATATACTCGGTGTACTACTGAAATGTTTGGTAGTTTGTTCAAATGGTTGTAAAAGCTCCAGTAACGTTTTAATCAAATCCCACTGATTTGGTGTCAAAGAGAAAAGTAAATCATATTTAGTAGCAAGCAAGCTCTTCTTTGTTCAAAAAGCATTTCCCCAATAGATAATATGTGGAATTCCATCGTGTAGGTACATCTTGTACCCTTTTTAGTGTTCCGTACGGAACACTTCGGTGTCTGTCGGACCGTCCGTCTGTCTGTCTGTCTTACCTAATTTTCTTCGGAACTATTTGACATAGAAAGTTGACACTAACATAGGGATGGATGGCGTCATCAAAGCCGTGTAGTTTGGAAAGTTAAATTTTGACTTAAGGGGTCAGTTTTATTTGGGGGAGGGGGGCGAAATCGGAAGTGAAAAAAAAAATTACTAGGCCGTCGAGTGGGCTGTCAAATGAAAGCTTGTAAAACACGAGTTAAAAAATATACATAATGTAATACTTGCGTACACTTTTCTTTGGATTATTTTTAAAAAATTGCGAAACATCGCGCTGCCCCCCCTTTTCTCGAAAAGTACTGATCAAAAAATTTTGAAAAAACTCTGGAACATTACTTATAGTGGGTAGATTAAACGAAAATTATCACGAGTGTATTACGTTTAGTAATTTATCTGGTATATAAAAAAAACTTCTACGGAGAAGAAGTTCCACAAAATTGGAAAGTAGTGTATATTTCCTCAATACATAAAAAGGAAGAAAGAGATCTTGTACCGAAAATGTGTTTTATATGAAGCAAATAATTGAAAAAAGGGGCTCTGTTAATCTCGCAACACATGTTTTATTTGTAGACTTAACCAAGGCTCACGATTCAATATCCTGGTGCAAACTATCGGACGTTCTTTGAAGTATGAACATTAATCAGACTCTGATAACAGCTTTACGAAATCTCTATAATAAATCGACGTCTCAAATTAAAATAGGTAACAGACTGTCAAGGCCTTATAATATAACAAAGAGAGCACGACGAGGCTGCTTTATTTCACCCATTCTATTTAAGATTTATGTTAAACATGCACTAATGCAATGGAAACACAAATGTTTTGGAATGGGGATACCTTTGAACGAAACAACGATCTACACTTTGCAGTTTGCGGATGACCAAGATGACCTACAGTATATGACACGCAATTGCTGGAGACAAAGATGACCTACAATATATGATACGTAAACTGAAAGAAACGTACAAAAGTTGGGGGCTAGATATAAATACAGAGAAAACGAAATATCTTTGTATCGGAGACAAAATTAGTAGCTTAAAGATAAACGATACAGTACATATAAAAGCATGCGAAGAATATAAGTATTTAGGTATAACGTTTGACACAAGTAGTACAGACGAAAAGAAAATAAGAACAAGAGTTACAGAAGCAAGGAAAATAATAGGATATTTGAATGGGCATCTATGGAGTAAACACATAACACAAAAACAAAAATTTAATATCTACAACACAATGATAAAGAGCAATTTGATATATGGATCTGAGACCTGGAGAATTACTGAAAAGAACAAGAAAAGAATAGAAGCTACCGAAAGGGATGCTTTAAGAAGATCAGCCATAATATCGAGAATGCAAAGAATGAAAACCAAGAGATTCGCCAGCAGATGGGACTTGTGGACACAGTTATGAAGGATATTGAAAGGAAGCAATTAACCTGGTATAGCTATGTTCAACGAATGGAACAAACACGACTACCAAAAGTACCAATGGAACGGATACCAAACTTGAGAAGGAAAATAGGAATACCGATAAAAAATTGGATAGAAGGAATTAGAAAAGCTATGAGTGATCGAAATCTAGAAGAAGAAGGACAATGGGAAGATCGAAGACAATGGAATCTAAACATCGGACAACGTCGTCGCACGTTTTTTTATATATATATATATATATATATATATATATATATATATATATATATATATATATATATATATATATATATATATATATAGATATACACTACCGTCAGAAAGTATTTGCCCACCTAGAAATTTCAATATAACTGCCAAAAATCTCATACCTAATTAAACCCTCTTTTTTTATTAAGTAAATTGAATTGTTCTTAACAAGTGTCCATCATAAAATTGTTTAGATAAGCCTTTTTGGTGAAATCAAAAATTAAAAACCAATTAGAACAAATTTCCAAGTTTTGCATGATAATCGTTTTGAGGCGATTTCTGAGAATTCCAGTTGAAGTAAGAACTCATTTCACGTTTCTAGGGATTATGGAAATTCCTAGTGACATTTTATGATAAAAACTATGCTATAAATACGATTGCCCTTTTGAAAATTAACCATTCGCAAACAGTACTTTGTCATTAAAACATGCTCAATTTTTTTGCAAAAATGCCAAAAACGAAAGAAGTTTACGTTGAAAATCCGGCTCTGATAATTGCGAGACATCAAAATGGTCACTCGAGTCGACAAATCGCGAGTGATATGCGGATGCGGTGGACTACATCGTAAAAAGGTTTTCTGCGGGACATGGAATTCTCAACCAGAAACGTTCAGGAAGGCCTCGATAAACAACTCCCGCTTAAGACAGAGCTATAACAATGTCCAGTTCAAATAAACCTGGAGCGGCCCATCCCCATCAGCGTGATAACCGTGAAGAATAGGTTAGCAGAAGGTTGAGACACGGAAGAGTTGCAGCGAGGAAACCACTTCTTAGGCAAGTGAATAAACGTAGAAACAATGGAATTCCGTCCTTTGGAGCGACGAATCTAAATTCGAAATTTTTGGTTCAAATCGATGAGTTTACGTGCGACGATCAGCTGGAGAGAGGATGTTGGAAGCATGTCAGTTGCCTACAGTGAACATGGTGGAGGTTCAGTAATGGTTTCGGGTTGTTTTCGCAACGGTAAAGTTGGAAAAATTTTTAGGATAAAAGGAATCATGCGAAAAGAACAGTATCTCAAATGCTTCCTTCTGGCAGAGATATTTTTCAGGGGAAATTTATTTTTCAGTATGACAATGACCCTAAACATTCTCCTAAACAAATTAGAGAACTTTTGGACCAATGATAATGCGATGACGTCCTGGTCCGTGATGACTTGGCCTCCACAATCACCCGACTTGAATCCCATCGAATTGCTGTGGGACCATTTGGATAAGTGTGTTCGAAAACTCAATCCAACATCGGAAAATCACTTGTGGGAACTTTTACAAGCAGAATGGGTTGAAATAACCTAAGAAACTCTGAAGGAACTACCAGTAATTAAAAACAAAAGAGGTCACATAGATGAGAAAAATCCTGGAAAATCATGAATATTTTTCTGATTTTCTGGACTGTAAATAATGTGAAAATAAATAATAATTCATTAAAATTTAAAAAATATATATTATCTGGGTTTTTGTTGTCTTGGGACTGAAATAACTAGGTGAGAAAAATACTTTCTGACTATATATATATATATATATATATATATATATATATATATATATATATATATATATATATATATATATATATATATATATATATATATATATATATATATATATATATATATATATATATATATAAATATATAATACATATTTAAAACTAAAATTTCAAGTTTTCAGTGAAAATCGGAAAAAAACTTTGTTGAAAACTGATTTGGGGTGTGTTTTGTAAAGTCATTGATCATTTTAACAACAAAGATTATTATTTTAAAAGCAATCAACGTACGGAACACTAAACTGCGCAAGTCCAGCTTGCACTTGGCCGGTAATTTTAGTTTGCTTTTTCATCTGGAACAACACTCAATAAATGGGTTCTTAAGGAAAATTAGATCACAACAAATATTCAACGTTATCTGGTATCTTGCTGCATTGTCTTCCTTCTACGTTATTTAACTTACTCTGCTTTTTATTGTTCCGTACGGAACACTTATAAGATCACTTCGGTGTGCGCTTGTCTGTCTGTCTAACTGTCACACTCAATTTTCGCCTGAACTATGTATTTGTACTCCGATGATAAAATCTTTGTGGATATGTTTTAATTTCATTCTGGTAGGAGATGAGTTATAAAATTTTATATATAAACGATTTTTTCCTGCAGATTTATGTGCGATAATTTTAATTTTCTACAAAAAAACGTTTACTGACATATGTGTTTATGGGTATTACTTCCTTGAAGTTGAAGATTTATCACATTTAGGCTCTTAAATGTATGGCAGAAGTATCTCAATTTTGGCAAAAATATATAATCTCAAAATAATTCTACCTCTTTTATGTACTTACGTTTTAAAAAAATCATATGTATCTTTTAAAACTATTAGCGGTTGCTAGTTGAGCGTAGGTGCATGAAGCACTTAATCTAAGCGTGACGGCGCTTATAAAACCGACGCTGTTATGGGATTGGCTGCAATTCAAAACTTCTGTTGGCTTTTCAACATTCAGAATTATCCAGGTTCATTATTTAAGTGAATTATATAATTATTTGTGTTTTATTCTTGGAATTTCATTTTTGAAAGCTGCAGGGGGTTCTTGTAAAGAAGACAGTGATTGGAAAAGGTAGGTGTTTTGTGTAGTGGAGAAAAATAACTGAACATCATATTTCTGTTACATAAAAGAAACGGTAAAAGTACCTTGCAGAAATGTAGATCCAAAATTAATACTGAATTTGACCTCTTACATTAAAGAAACAGTTAATCTACGAATTTGAATACAATATTTTATTTGATATGTACTTCATTAAATACAAAAAAACTTAACATTTTCCTTTACATGCTGGTTCCGTCAAAATTGAAAATAATGAAAAATTAACATAAATTTCAGTTTCCTTCTTCAAGAACTCCGAAAAGATGTATAATCCAATATTTAAAAGTTTCGGAGGGTAATTTTTTACGAATACAATAGCAAGAGAAGTAAAACAAATCAATATTGAAACCGATTCTAAACGGCATATCATCTGGATAATGAAGGAAATATATTTGCCATTTTTTGGTAGGAAATTTGTGAGGATCAAAAAATATTCTAATTTTCCAGAAAATGATTCATTTGTGATGTTTATTTAAACTCTAATTATTTTTATATTTATTTATTTAATAGTAATAATATAATAGAAATGACAGGAGAATATAAAATTATACAATAATTCTTCTGCTTAAGACGTCGTCTCCTCACGAAGGTTGGCGATCCATATAGCTAAACGAACTTTAGAAATTGCTGCTCGAAAAATATCACTTGAAGCACAACCAAACCACCTTCTTACGTCCTTCAGCCAAGAATTCTGTCGTCTTCTGATCGATCATTTGCCCTTTATTTTACCTTCAATAATTAGACGTAACAATTCGTACTTTGGGCCCCTCATATGTCCGAAGTATTGAGTTTTTCTTATCCTTATGATTGTTAGTAATTCATTCATTTTGTTCATTCTTTTCAGTATAGTGCAGTAAATAGGAATTTTAAATGCTCATTCATAGTTGAAGCCTGAATTTTTGATTAAAAATTAGTTTTAATACGTAGGTTAAGTGTCAATGGTCAAAAATTGGAAATTGAATGGAAGGGGTTGTAAAAAAAAAATGAAATGAAAATGGCTTTTGAGCCACTTTTTCGGAAATTTGTCGGTAAATATAAAAATTATAAAAAAAGTTTCGAAGAAAATTGATAGATATACAATTATCTACAAATACTGCACTGACTTAGCCGTTACTTGATGGAGATCCATAATAACTAGGAAATAAAAAATTAAACAAATGTTTATGATCACCACTTATGTTTATTATTGCTGACAATTGTTTCGACACACTGTGTCTTCTTCTGGAGCACGATGTAAATTAGCTAACAAAGTATGTTTCAGAATACATAGTTTACCTAATTACAAGTACTAAATTCATTAACAATATTTACCTTAATACCTAGAATAAGTTCAATAAAGGAGACCCTCCCCCATCTAATTGATCGTTGAGTAATAGACCTGAGAATTTCTTTCTGATTAATTTCTACCTGTTCTAAACAATCCAGTAATTTTCCTTTCTTTCCGTTATGCAAAATTTTGAAATCTTCATTGAATGTATGCTTTTCCTCTGTTAAATGTTTAGCGTAATGAGATTTGTTATTTTTCATTCTAAAGCTATGTTTATGTTCGTTTATTCTTTTATAAAAAGGTCTGCCTGTTTGTCCTATATACGTTTTATTGCAACTGCCACAGCATAATTCGTAAACCCCCGATTTATTTTCTTTTTTTGTTTTGCTTTTATTATTTTTAATATACCGAGATAATGTGTTATTTGTACGGAAAGCGATATTTACAGGATTTCTATGGAAAAAATTTTGAATTTTATTAGTTAATTTTCCGGTATTGGTGAGTGTATGAAATTTTTAGTTGTTTGTACGGGTACACCAGTCCTATTACTCTTTTAAATTGTTGTTTCATTAAAATATTATCTACGAAATCGCTACTATATCAATTGTTTATACTAATTTGTTTTATAATATGTCATTCTTTCTGAAAATTTTCTTCCGTTAATGGTGTATTTATTAGGCTATGGATGAAACTATTATAAGCCGAGATTTTATGTGTGAAGGGGTGGTTAGAATTAGCGTGTATAGTTATATCTGAGTATGTTGGTTTATGGAAGATTTCAAAATCGTGTTTTTTCATTTTGTTTGATATTTTTAAATCTAAGAAATTAATTGATTTATTTGTTTCAATTTCTGTTGTAAAAGTAATATTATTATGAAGTTGGTTAAGACATCTAGAAAAAGTTTTAATTGTCGATCTGTGCCTGTAAAGCAAGTCAATATATCATCTACATACCGGTACCAATAAAAGAAATTTTTAAAAAGATGAGAATTACCGATTTATTCTTCTAAATAATCCATGAAAATGCCAGATAAAATTGGACTAAGTGGGTTTCCCATTATTAAACCTTTCTTACTTACGTAAATGTTATCGTTAAATTCAAAATAATTCTGATCTAAGCGCAACGTTAAGATATCTAATATTTCTTGTTTAATTATTGGGTTAACATTATTTTTATTGAGTAATCTTTGGACCAAATTTATAGCGTCTGATGCTGGTATACTAGGAAAAAGATTTTGCACATCAAACGATATAAATCTGGAGTTACTTGGTATAATTAACGGATTAATTTTTGCTATATATATATATATATATATATATATATATATATATATATATATATATATATATATACAAAATATAAAAATATAAAAATAATTTACATTCGGGTATACTAGTACAATACAAATTATTTAACACACACAACCATAAACTATTTACATAAATTCTTAGTTCTGTCTTTAAAAATTAAAATCACATGGGACCTACCTTGAATCTCACATATTTTATTTACTACTGACAAATCGTAGTGGCATTATTATCGAATGTAGATTTTATTTTGTATTATTGATCCGTAATTTTTTTTTTTTTTGTTTTTTGAATATTAAGCAGGTAGTCTTTTTGTTAATATATTAAGGATGAGTATACACTTTAAAATATTACCTTATTAAATTTGTATAAATATGGCTAATTCCTTTTATATCACTTTTATTATTGACTGTAAATTTCTCATTTTTTTTTAATTTCGATCATTTCTTTTATTGCAAGTTTTCCAATATTAATGTCCCTGTTTAAAATCTTTGTTTCATTAAAGTTGAAGTCATGTCCAAGTTCCGTTGTGTGTTTATGAAGTGCCGTTGTTGCATTTTTTGTATACTTGTGTCCGTTGAGTCTGTTTTTTAATAATTGGGTCGTCAAACCAATATAATGCATTGGGCAATCTGCTTAAGGTACCGAATAAACTACGTTGGATTGGTTCATGGTTGGTACCTGGCTTTTCAAGTTTGTAAATAGTGAGCTTAGTTTGTTCTGCGTTTTGTGACAAACAGTTATGTCATATTTTTTTAGAGTGCCCCCTAGTTTTTCTGATAAATCGCGTGTATAAGGTAGTGGGAGAAATTTGTTCTGATTTTGTTCTTTGGTTTCCTCTTTTTCGATTTTTTTATTATAGAATTTGTATGTTCTTGTTTTTATTGTTTGGTTGATGTCTTTTTCTCTAAATCCATTTTGTATTAACACTGATTTCATTTGATTCAGTGCTTTCGGTCTTAAATTTGGTGAGGTCAGCGCTATTGCCCGGTCTGTTAAACCGGCAATAATACTTACCTTTTGTGCCTTTGTGTGATTAGAGTAGAAATTCAAATACCTGCCAGACCACGTTGGTTTAGTATACCATTTAGTGATTATTTTGTTATGTTTTCTAATTAAAGTTGTATCTAGGAAATGTATTTCATTGTTATTTTCGATTTCTGAAGTAAATTGCAATTTTTGATGGAAACTGTTGAAATCATGCAGGACTTTATCAGTATTATCTGTTGTAACTGCCAATAAACAATCATCCACAAATCTTTTGAAAAATAGTATGTTGTACTCTAAATTATTTATAACACTTTCTTCTAAATGCTCCATAACCAATTGAGCTATTACTGAGGATATAGGAGAGCCCATGGCACACCCTTCTATTCGTTGATAGAATTTGTCTTGATATTGGAAATAATTAGTATTTAAAGTAAGATTAACTGCTTCAATAAAGTTTTCTTTTGATATTGTTGTGTGTTCTGTTAATAGATCCCATTTTTTGTTTATGGCAGTCTGTACAAGTTCTTTAGGTATATTTCTGTATAATGACACAACATCTAGTGAAAGAAGTTTATAGTTTTGTGGTATGTTTATCGTGTCAATGAATTCTTTAAATGTGAATGAATCTTTGTTAAAATAGTTATTTTTACCTGTAATATTAGATATACATTTGGCTAGGTATTTTGAAAGGTTATAAAGAGGTGATTTTAAACATGATACGATTGGCCTTAGTGGTATGTTTTGTTTATGCAATTTGGGTAAACCATAAATTTTAGGTGACACTGCGTTGTTTATAATTAACCTTTTGGCTTCTTCATTACTTATTTCTTTCTTATTTAATAGTTTTTTTTATAAAGGCGTTGTTTTTTCTTTTGGAAAACGTTCGTGGGGTCACTATTAAGTTTCTTATATGTATTTTGGTCATTAAGAAGGGTTTCCATTTTGGATTCATAATCTTTGGTGTTCATTATGACAGTTTTGTTAGTTTTTTATCTGGTTTTGCTATTACAATCTGGGGGTTGTCTTTAATAAATTGTTTCGTACGGTATAAGTTTTTTTTTATTCTTTTTTGCATTAGGTTCATTTTTTGTTTGTTGTTTTTAATTTTAGTTTTGTGATTGGTTATAATATTAGTTATATTAGCTCTAATTGTGTCTTTCTCTTCACTTGGTTTATCATTTATTACTGACTCAATGGACGCAATATATTCTGCAACAGGCAACTCTTTTTCTGTGGTTATATCTAGTGCAAAATTAGGACCCAAGGACAAAACTTCTGCTATTTCATTCGGTATCAGTGTATCGGAAATATTTTCTAACCATATTGAAGTTGTATTTTCATTTTTTGTATCGTTATTTGTTTTATTAATTAGATATTGAATTTTATTTTGTTGCTTTATTTTTATTTTTTTATGAATTTGTTGAAACTTTCTATTTGCGAATTTAATGAATGTTTCAGCAATATTAGCTTATTTATTTCGTTAATGTTTCTAGTTGTTTGTTTAATAGATAAGTTGAGAATGCTTAATTTCGTTTTGTATATGATATTATTTAGTTTTAAATCAAAGTACGTACCTGTGAAATTCAGATGTGAGGTATTAAAATTTAAAAATTTTGGATATATGTCTAAATGTTTACATCTGGTTAAAAATATTCTCCGGTTCTTCTCCATTGCTAATTTGGTGTATAATTTTGATATTTCTTTGAGTACCAGTGTCATGTCATGTCCATGTGATCTAATATTTTCGAAAAAAGTCATTTTTAGTAGCTTTCACCCATACTATAATTACAATACTTAAAAATTTTTTTGAACCATCAATTTATATTTTCATAAACACACAACGGAACTTGGACATGACTTCAACTTTAATGAAAGAAAGATTTTAAACAGGGACATTAATATTGGAAAACTTGCAATAAAAGAAATGATCGAAATTAAAAAAATGGGAAATTTACAGTCAATGATAAAAGTGATATAAAAGGAATTAGCCATATTTATACAAATTTAATAAGGTAATATTTTAAAGTGTATACTCATCCTTAATATATTAACAAAAAGACTACCTGCTTAATATTCAAAAAACAAAAAAAAAAAAAATTACGGATCAATAATACAAAATAAAATCTACATTCGATAAGAATGCCACTATGACTTGTCAGTAGTAAATAAAATATGTGAGATTCAACGTAGGTCCCATGTAATTTTAATTTTTAAAGACAGAACTAAGAATTTATGTAAATAGTTTATGGTTGTGTGTGTTAAATAATTTGTATTGTACTAGTATACCTAAATGTAAATTATTTTTATATTTTTATATTTTGTATAATTTGTAGAAATAACGAAAAAAATTAAAATGCTCTAAACCAAAGGGCGAAACGTCAATTTAAGTTTCATTTAAATACCAAATATTCATAAAACGAACCCAAAGCCCAAGAATTGAAAACAAATATAAATTGATGGTTCAAGAAAATTTTTAAGTATATATATATATATATATATATATATATATATATATATATATATATATATATATATATATATATACTATTTTTAATACTATATTTAGGTGTGAATTTACAATATTTTGTCAAAACCTCAATCAAATAAATTGATTGAGTTTTTGACAAAATATTGTAAATTCACACCTAAATATAGTATTAAAAATAGTAATGAATTGATAGCAAAAATTAATCCGTTAATTACACCAAAACCAGTTCGCGACACGTTGGAAGCACTCAGCTGGGAAGTTCGACCCGTGCAGCTTACTCACCAGACTTGGCTCCTTCTGATTACCACTTGTTTGCCTCGATGGGTCACGCACTTGCTGAGCAGCGCTTTGGTTCGTACGGAGACGTGAAAAAATGGCTCGATGAATGGTTCGCAGAAAAAGGGGAAGATTTTTACTGGCGTGGTATTCACAAATTGCCCGAAAGATGGGAAAAATATATAACAAGCGATGGAGCATATTTGAATAAAGCACTTTTTATCATTCTTTCCAATTTAAACATGTTTTTTTAGAAAAAAAATCCGCATTTCATACTTGTACACCTGCTATTAAGATTGTATTTTGTTATAATACACAGTGGCACATACAGCACTTGAATCAGCTAGGTGCCAAAATTTAAAAGAGTATAATGGTAAATATATTAGTTGGAAGTAGAATTAAGTGTAATATTGTTAAATGTTGTGTCATCATCAATAAATCAAAATCAATAAAATCAGTGGAAAATATTTGAACTAAATATATTTCATACATATAAACCTAAAATTAAACTTAAAATTAAAATTAACTTAAAACTAATCCTGAGGTGGTTCGGAGGGTCTTAGGTAGTGATAGATATCAAGTTCGTTGAAGAAATTAGACGAGAAAATAATCGTGTTTTCACTATATTTGAATTCGCACGTAGGATCTATGATATTAGAATTTTGAAGCAAGTTGAAGGAACTGAAGTTTGATTTTGTTTATTTGGACAATCAAGAAGAACAAATAAACATACACGTAAACTCCTTCAGACAAAACATATAACTTTGATACAATAGTAATATTACAAAAATATTACGCACTACGAATATAATCAGATCTTTTACAAAGCTGCATAGGCCCAGCGTTAAAACGAAACAAAGATATATACGAGGCTTTTAATGACGAGTAACCTGCGAAAGGACATTTTGTTTTGTAAATGGAATGTGAGAGAGTATCGTCCAATAACCAAACTTTTAACAATTTCTCTCCTAGCAAAAAATAATATTGTCACTAATTCACTCAAGTCAGCATTTTAAAAAAAATGGGGCCAAAGATCACATTCAAAGTAGCCAGAGTAATAATTTGAAATTAAACTAAAAAAAGTTATACTAAAAAACTTCCTTTTAGGATGAGACATTTCGCATAAAAAAGGAAAACTTAAAACTATCAAAATTTACAACTTCTTATCCTGCACTTGAAGAGCTTCTATCTGTTCATCGATTTCAGAGACTTTAAAGTCAGTTTTTTCTATTAGTTTAAGTTTTTTGATTTCCTTCCACTCCTCCTCCTTCTACTTAGCTGCGGCCTCACGTTTCTGGTTCTTCTTATCCTGCTCCTATATCTTTGCATTTCTTCTCTCAGCTGCTTCAAGATGAAGTACTTCATGAATTGGTGCCAGTCTCGGCGAATTTAAAATAAGTCTTTGTTAGAGATCTCGGTTTTGCTACTTCTAATGAATTTCGAGGTAGTATAGTCCAAAATGACCTCTTCGGTTCTCTTTATGTTTAATTTGTGAGATGGAATCTGCTCTAACTACATTTTCTCTGGCAAACTTTTCCATGGTTCATCATTCGACGGAGAAAAATACACAAAGAGTACTTTAGGGGATCCTTAAGCCGAAAATTCATCAAGGAAAGCTTACTTATTGTGGTCATCAATTTAATAAATCTGAGATTCCTTGACAGTAGCTTGTCCCTCAATGCATCTTTTACAAGGTCCTAGCTCGCGCATTTGGAGATAACAATTTTTAGCTCTCGTTACCTTCACTATCATTTCTGATAGTTCTGTTTTCACTCTTTCGAACTTATTTATATGCTTTATAACATCAAGATGAATCTTCAAAGTTTTTGAGGCTACTGACTTGTTTTCTGCCCACCTGAAAACATACAATGTTTAACGTAACGATGATGGCTCGATAATGTTAGTAAAATCGGCTCTTTCGAGTGATACATATTCCATGCTCCACCTCGAATTTTTGCAGCCGGTCTTAAAAGCTGCCTGAACCATGTGGGGCTCGCCACCTAAACTTGGTAATCAGGTCAGCAAGAAATTTACTATTAACATTTGGGCAGCCTATTAACACTCAGATTACATTTTCTTATTTATTGAAACCATCTAAATCTTTTTGATAGATAGAAGTAATGCTTTACGAGTATGCAGAAAATGGAGGCCAGATATCTTTAGGTAGTTTCATCCTCTATGTATCAATCCCAGAAACTCCCATTGAGGATCATCTGCTGATTCTGGCTAACTTTATTAAAACCTTCGTTGAATCTCGCAGAAAACATGTCACGTTGTGAAAGCATATATCGGAACGGGATGCAGATATCACGCAAAGCTGGGGTTAACCCCCTTTTAAACAAAACTGTCGCGATCAGTTGTATCTATGTTCGCACAACTCAAAATACCCAACTTTTTAGGTCAATTCCCAATTTTTAAGTAAAAGGTAATGCCCTGATAGTTTCAGGTTTTTGAGGACACGGGACACCTTGAAAAACACTTATCTTGGATAGTTCATTACGAATATATAAACGAAATTTTGGTGGCACAACAATACAAAATCTACTCTGTTTTTTCTTTTGACTAAAAGTGACACTCACATTTTATTAAATAATTTAGATATATTAGATAGATTTAAGGATTTATTTTTTAATTTGAAGGTATTTCCCGGTATTTCCATGAGCCATTTTTCTGGGAGATCCAGTTCATAATTTTCTTTGGTATTCGCTCTTCGTTCATCCTGTTCACGTGAATATTAATTGTTTCCACCATATTTCCTCCATTGCTGTCACTTCCATGTGCTGTTTCTCACGCGGTCCGGTCTTAGTGTTAGGTCAGAGCGTCTTAGGGAATCCATTTCAGACAGTGAACTGTATTTTATTCTAACCTGCTATATCACGCAGCCATAAGTCCTAGTGCTCTTAATTATTGACATATATATATATATATATATATATATATATATATATATATATATATATATATATATATGTATATATATATATATATATATATATATATATATATATATATATATATATATATATATATATATATATATATATATATATATATATATATATATATATATATATATATATATATATATATATATATATATATATATATATATAGATATATATATGAGGCATTATTTGTCAAGCGGGACACCCTTCTCTCCATTACAGATTTTAAGATGGGAGGATCTGTAGGACCTCAAAATTTTCGTCAAGACGTGTACTTTAAAATTCCGTTTGGCGATTTTTAAAATTCAATATGGCGTCGCAACATGGCGGCCATAATCAATCAAAAGGTAACTTTTAACAAAAAAAAGTTGTTTAAATTTATGATAAACATTTAGTTTGAAATGTAAAATGGAAAAAACCAGTTGTTTTTTCATTTTTTTTGTGTGTGCCGATTATAAATTAAATTACAAAAATGCAATTTGACATCTGTCAACTGCCAAACCCACTGTCAAAACACCCAAAATAACATCAAACCCGAGTTTTACGTTAAATACGGAGTTTACTGAGAATTATTATATTTTCGGGTTACTGATTACAAATATGATCTGAGAATTACAAAACTGACATCTACCAACTGCCAAATCCACTGTCAAAACTGACATAATAACTTGAAAACCATTTTATTTATCGCACATTCGTATTACCTTGGAAATATTGAAGGAAGTGATAGAAACCTTCTAGACATAACTCTAATTTAGAAGCTTGTATTGACCCATCAAATACTAATAAACCAGTGTGCTTAACCATGAAATGAATAAAAAAAAATCCTTATAGAAGATGAATATTAACCTAACCTTGGAATTCCTTTGCATTAATACTGCGCGTGCTTGAGATATCGATAAGGACAACGGCATGTGAAAATAAGTGTTGCAAAATCTCTCGACAGAGTTCTCCTTAAGTCCGCCACCGCATGGTATAATGTAAAATTTAAAGTATTTAAAAAATCTTATGATAATCTCCTGAAAATTCACGTAATCGCAAATTATTTGACTCATTAAACAAAATTAACTTTTAAAACGTTTTATGGTGCAATTTAATGTTAAGGAAAATAAATGCAAATCCACAATTATGAGGAAAAGCAATAATTTAATCTTATTTATAATACCTTATCGTTAAGTATTATATTTAGTTTATATAAACTGAAGATTCTGAGTAATTTTAAAATTTTAGAGGTTTAGTAGTTCTTTCTTATATCTACACAGGGTCTTTAGTGGGAGGATGATATTTTAAAGCTTGAATCAAGACAACAGTCTTAATATCTTTGACCATCCAAATCCATATTTTTGCTTTGACTAATAGTAGTACAACTTAATAAAAACACAATTTATTACTTTTATCTGATTTAACATTTGTTTTTTTCTCATGGACACCATAGATTTTATAGCTACATGACGTTATAAAACCGCACCAATTAGAAAATAGTAAAGTACTGCTCTAACAATGCACGGGAAAGTATTTTTCGTATATAAAACATGTCACTTTCTCTGTCGTTTGAAAACAATTATAGGTACTAATAATTTTAAAAACTTCTTTAGACTTCATTTTTCCCACTGATATGAGACCTATACGAATAGCTACGCTATCCTAAAAAAACGAACTGTAAATCGAGTTAATTTTATTTCTTCAACAGCGATTTCTGGTAGTTCTTCTAAGTTTACGTTGAGCTTCTGTGTTTTCTTCTTATTTCCCTTGCTGAAGGTAGGTATGGTATTTGTGAAAAAATCATACTCCGACATTTTTTAGCATTTCTTTATGATTTAGGATTTTTAAATTAGGAGAAACATAGTCCCCTTTTGTCGCCAGTCTGTTGGTGCGTCTGTCGGTGTGCTTGTTGGTACGATAACTCTCTAACGAAATGAGATATAGATTTCAGACATGGTACACATATACTACTTAAAGTGGAATTGAACCTATAGTTTTGGGGCGTTATCGCTGTATGGAAAAGGGAAAAAAGGTGTGGGGGTTTATAAATTTTGCATATTTTTAATATTATTATTCCCGTTGTAGACGAATATGGTACAGTAGCCTTCTTTTTTTAAATCACCCTATATATATATATATATATATATATATATATATATATATATATATATATATATATATATATATATATATATATAAAGATAGGTAAGTAAAACTTCCCAGCCAAACTCTTTCAATGTTGCCGAATCAGCAAAGATGGGTGTGGTCTGGCGTTGTAATGGTGAAAGAATCTTGTCAGAATCAATCCTTTGGCCATGCTACAGCAGCTAATCATACATGATTTCTTTCCAATCCCACTAAACACACGGTATCATCTTTTTTGGCGTCAATCCGAGCTGTGCCATCGTTTTCGACCACGATCTTTTTCGGAATTTAAGATCGTACGTGATCCATTTTTTATCGCCCATGATTAACTGCTTCAGAAATGGCACCAGTGGGAGAAGCATCTTTGACATCGAAATTTCCAGAACCAAAGCTACTGAGCCATCTTTTGGCAATTGCTTTTGGTGATGTATCCTGACCATAAACAGCACAAATTTCTTCATAGGCTTGTGCAGCATTTGTGCCTCTGTCGAAATAAAATTGTAAAGTGTTGAGAAATTTCACTTATCCTTAAGGGACTCTAAGTTAAGTCTAAATAAACTAATTCCAACAGTTTTTACACGCTAAATAACATATGATCCGATGCGTTGCGACTTATATTACCTGAGATATGTAACGCTAAAGCTATCTAACCAGAAAATGCTCAATACTTATACTGCACTCTGTGCCAGTCGTGGTGTAGCCCAACTGATGAGCATTAATGCGGCGAAACGTATCTTGGGATGGACTGGCAAACACAAAGAACACTTTGGGAACTTCTGAAGTACGGATCCTTCGATTCTCCTTTAATTGCTTCACTAACTCTATCTATGCCTTCGAGCGGGAAGCTCGAGAAGGTGCGCTTCTGCAGTTAAGTGCCAGCCATGGTGCTGGCCGCTTTGTTTGGAAAGACTTTAAATAAGTCACAGACAGTGCAGTATAAGCATCTATTTTATCACATATATATATATATATATATATATATATATATATATATATATATATATATATATATATATATATATATATATATATATAATAATTTTATCATGAAAATTTTATACGAATCTTCTGAGAGTTGGCATTAACTCAAAATTATCTGGTTTTTCTTGTTTGTGCTGCCTCCTCTTGGAAAGTCTCGAGACTTTTCACCCGTAGTACTTAGCTTATTCATCGTCTTGACCAAGCGTCCTTACATTCTGCATATCGGAACGTCTAAGGTCCGTTAACAGGGAAACTATCACTTACTTTTCAATGATTAATTAATTTCCCTTTTTTTTAGGAAAGAAGAAAATGATAAGCACGAAACTGATCATAATAGCATCTGTTCTTTCATTTTGTCTATGTTTACCGGGCTTGAAAGATTGTGCCACAAAATATCTTAATGATATGGAAACATTACGTAAATGTCTAGGTAGACATCATCCACGGTAAGTATGGGCTAATTATCAATAAAATATAAGGAACAGATTAATTTCTCTCACTCCAAACATCTGGTCTGTAATATCAATAAAATAAAACAGTTTCCAGGTTGACAAATACAACCAAGTATTCATAACGCGATATACAACGCAACTACCATTTCGTCTTTTCTTTTAATACACTTAACCTTCTGAAAGATACAGACTTATTTCATCTACACATTATCTTAGACTATCGCGACTCAATAAATTGATTGTTCTGTCTCCACGTCTAACTTCTCCCATTCAACGAAGGTAATCCATATTTTTAGATCTCCGCAACGTGTACCACTAATTAGCACCTTATTTAGAGATTTCCATACGGCGTATGATTGGGACTGACCCGACTATAAATTCAAAGGGACCAACTGGTGTTTGATCAGGCCGCAGTGCAATACCACAGTAAACAAAACACAGTAGCGTCAGTCCGACTCGGCACCTTTGATCTCAAGGGGTTCGAGTTTGTAATAATCACATGTTCTGTCGCCATATTGCTGGTATGATTCCCTAGAGTTTTTGAAATATTCAAATTCTTTCTTTCAAGAAAAATGCTATTTTGTAGAATAAAAATGAATTTTGCTGATTGCAAGGAAGAAAAAACGAGAGAAGTTTTTTTTAGAAACATTTTTTTTATCAAGTACTTATTAAAACAGATATACATACATTCTTAAGGTCATTGAGAAACACGGACTTTGTGATATGCAGGCTACATACTCTATAAGTGTTATATAGTTTTTCAGCATCCAAATTGACACCTGGTCGGTCACATATTGATCACCATAATTCTGCCCTGCATTCAGAAAAAAAGTTCAAGTGGAATAACATAAACCAGTTCTTAACAATAATAAAACATCAACTGTTTTACAAATAAAGTGTTTCTCTAATATGAAAACAAAATTAACATAATCTTCATATAATAACTGCATAATACAAATAAAGAATTATGAATAAATTATCTTTTAGGATCTTTGAGAAATCTAAAAAAACTAACTCCTTTGGAGATACCACATATATTTTTACAAGCACTAACCGCACAACAAAAACATCCTCTTGACATCTCTTTTATAATTATTTTCAATTATAACGTCAAACGAGTCATTTACTTATTGGAAAATTTTTAATAATGAATTTCGGAGCACGTTATAAAAAGATTCCCGTTGAAATCCAGAAGTAAACACAATCCAGGACCGCGCTTGCAGCCATGTTGTTGGTATGATAGGGGACGCATGCGTGCTGTGGGAATACGGCGCCGGTCTGAGACTTAGAAAACATTTATTTTGAATTTTTGTGGCAGTTTGGCATTTTTTTTGTTCCGTAGCTACCTGATGTCTTATATTTGTAGATACGACGCCAGTTTCCTGAAATGTTATAGCGAAATTCGTTAGTTGTTCAGGAAAATCCGTAAGTCCTTTACTTTATGTTGGTATTTTGAACTTTTGGACTTTCGTTGTGTCGTTATTCAATATTTATGCTTTCCCAAAAAGAATTGTATTATATATTAATGATATCCTGTGATATTGTTAGTGTTAAGTTAGCAGTAGTTTTTTTTCCAAAAACTTTTTGTTCGGGCAGCATTTCGACCGTTTACATGGTCATCCTTAGGGTGCTCTAAACTAAATAGTGTTAAATAATTACAGATATTAACATTAATAAAAGTAATTCGTTTATGTATTTTAGTGAGTTCTGTTTACCAGGAATAAGACTTAATCAATACTTTTAACAAATTTCATTACAGGATGCAATTCACTACTGAATTCGAAGACGATATGCAAATGGCCAACACCGCGATTATACGAGATAGCACCAGTAAACTAAGAGCTGACTGGTATCATGAACCCATATTTTCATAAAAACTAAACATTATAAGAAAGTTAAAAAATAAAGTAATTAAATTATTTAATTAAGAATTTTATCAAAAAACCTTGAATAAGTCCCTAATTACACTGCTACACAAAAAAAAAGTTCATTGCCCTGAACCAAAATACATGGATTTAGTGTATTTCTCGCCGCTGAATTCGAATCCGTAGTTGAAAAAAGATTTATCGTGTCATTTTTCTCTTTTGGTCAAAAACATCCCTTGAAATGGGATAAAACTATATTAATAATGTAATGACTCTTAATGAAGTGTCAAAAATGGTAGATATTTTATAGTCTGCATGCACTCAAACCATAGCAAGCTATTTCTATTAATTAAACTAAAATCCACCCTTACAGGGATGAAAAATATCCCTAAAACTCACGTGAGTTTAAATAACATGTACAAAGGACAAATTCTTGTGGCTCTTAAGACAAAATATCTGAATCTGGTGTGACAACCAGACCTTACTCTAAAAGAGTTGAGACTCACCCCTATAGGGTGTAAAAACCCTCCCCACCTACGGAGGTACCTAATAAGTTTTAATAACGACGAAAAAAAGTTCAGAGTTTTGTTGTTCTAGACAGGGTGAACAAATATGGAGTGGATTCGCTTGAACCACCGATACACGACTATAAACTACCCTTAGAGGGTGGTAGCAACTACCCCTACGCTCTAATGATGTACATGGATGTTACTGAAATTCAGAAAGGATCAAGTACTTTTATATCATTGTGTCAAACATTCAAAACAACTAGATCATCTTCCTAATAAGGTCGGAAATCATCCCTAGGAGGAGGAGGGGGAACTACATGATGGATCTTAGAAGTTCTAGCATCTGAGAAAAAAAAATACAGGCTCTATTTGTCCATCTTATCTGAGACTACGAAAGCTTATACCCTGCTAGGGATGTTTTTCGACCTTATCAGGAAGATGACCTAGTTGTCTTGATTGTTTGGCACAATGAGGTAAAAGCACTTTTCCGAATTTCAATAACATCCATGTGCATCATTAGAACGAAGGGGTAGTTTCTACTACCCTCTAAGGGTAGTTTTTAGTCGTCTATCGATGATTCAAGCGAATCTACTCAATATTTGTTTAACCTGCCTACAAAAGCCTGAACTTTTTTCGTTGTTTTAATTAACTACATGCAGACATAATTAACTCGCTATCTAGGGTGTTGTTAACGTGGTAGTTGTAAACCTCTCAAATCAGAATGATTTATTGGAAAATTTTCAGGCAGAGCTGTGGACTTGCTCCTTGACACTAATTTTTCTTAGTGCTTTTTATATCATATTTCTGACTAATTTTCTTTTTTTAAAAAAAAAACAGAACTTCAATTTTTATTATTTATTTCTACTACGCTGGTTGCATTAAGGTATCAATCGTAATAAAATGTTGTTATTTTAGGTATGGCAAACGATCTGCTCCACAGCAAAGTCCAATTTTCCAAAAACTTCAAGTATGGTTAGGAGACACCGAGGGACAGGATTATTCTGGTGAAATTCCTAATGGAATTCTGAAACCTGAACGCGATATAGAAAGAGTTTGAAATATTTTATCTGTTGTCAATGATTTGTTCAGCTTTTTAAGAAAAATTGTTTTATACGTTGGTAGTATTATTAACCTAAAAACTAAGGTTTTATGGTATGTAAATATATGTACATATTACACTTAAAAAATATGAAAAATGTTTTTGTTCTAGTATGTCTTTTCCCATACAACCCCAAGAAGATGTAGGAGCTATATTGTAGTGATATCACAGCATAGAGATATTAGAATAGAGGGGAGAAAGTATATTGTCTACTGTAAGCGAAAGCGTATAGTCGTTAAAAAGAGAAGGAAATAATATGAGACAATTCTGTCTCTCTTAGTTTTCCTTGTCCTTCATTGGCTCCTGACGAAATACGAATAACATTCTCGCGCGGTTCATGCGCCGAGTAAGAGAGACACAAAGATACTCATATTATTTCTTTCTCTTCCTGTGAGCACCACACTTTTTTCGCAAGAACTTACCTCCTCTATCCTAATATCTCCATGTCTCACAGAGGATGATTTTGTGTAAATAAAGACATTAAAAATCAAAATTATTTGATGTTGACGATGTTTTCATAAGAATTAAAAGAAAACTACTTTGACAGTAAAACTTCTTAACAAGTGTTCCTGTGTATAAAAAAAAAACAATATAAATAACGTCAACAATTACACACCAATATACTTTTATATATGACGTTATAATTTTGAAGATGTATTTTATAAGAATATAATTGTTTCTTTTACCTATAATATTTTTTTTTTACTGTACAGCATGGTTCTCGATCGGGGCATTCTGTACAAATTGCAACTGCTAATTTCTATAAATACGAGGGTTGTATGATAAGTACCTGACTTATATTTTTATGCGTAAAATTTATCTTATTCTTCAACATACAGTCTCTTTTTAGCTCGATACACTTAATCTAACGTTTGTATCCCATCTAAAAAATACGATTTCTTCAACCTTTCAAAGGAAATAGGAAATAATCGCTGGAGGATAAATCTGGCAAATATGGTGGATACGAAAGGAATTCGTATCCTAACTCTTGGAATTTTGTCATGGCGAGGAAAGTAGTGTGCACAAGTGCATTGTCTTGATGACAGAGAATTTTTTCTTTTCTAAATGTGGACGTTTTTCTTTCACAGCATGGTTGAAACGATCCAATAAGTTGATGTAATACTCTCCATTCATTGTTTTGCTCGTAGATTATGCCACGTGTATCTCAAAATACTGTGGCCATGACTTCGTTGGTCGATAAAGTCGCTTTAGCTTTCTTTGGCGCCGGTTTGCTACGGAAAATCCACTGTTTGAACTATTCTTTGGTCTCTGGTGTGCTGTGATGAATCCATGTTTAGTCAACAGTTATGAATCGTGATTCATTCTGATTGGGCTTTAACATCGCCAAACATTCTTTTGAAGTTCACACGTGAGCGTATATTGTCAGTCGTGAGTCATCGTGGCACCCATCTTGCGGAAATCTTTCTCATATTGTTATTAAAATGTTCTGCACCCATTCAATTCAGATGCCCTCGATCTGAAGAATCTCACGCACTTTCATTCTTCGATCATCTATCACTATATCGTGGTTTTTTTCCAATCATTTTTGATGAGGTGACCTCATTTGGACGACCTGGACATTCTTCATCAAAAATGCTTGTACTGCCGAGTTTGAATCCAGCTGTCCAATATTTTATGGTCGATAACGAAGGTGCAAATTCCCCATAAAGTTCGCTGAGTTCCTCTCTTATCTCATCATTCGTTTTCTTTTCCAAAAAAAAAATATATTTTATCACTGCTCGATATTAAATTTTTTCCATTGTTGTAAACTCACGAAAGTTGTTCTATTTAAATGGCTGCCACTCTCAAACTAAATCACGCAGCGACCGGAAAATTTGACAGGGTTCTTGTGAAAGGTTACACAGGCCAACAAAAAAAATATTTGTAAAGACTGTTTAAACCAATACATCTAAGTGTTATGTATTTTTTGGGTGCTGAAACCGTATCTGGTATCAGTTTTTTTGTATCACCCACAGTTCTCTCACAATATGACATCGATTAAATTTCAAAACCAAATCCTCTTCATGCTAGAAAAACTGAGCAAACTGTTGATCTCTTGTTCTACAATGGTAAATACATGTTCCAGATTCCAATAAATGTTTTTCTTTCAGCCTAGAACCAAGCAATTCTGCTTTTTTTTTTCCTTAGTCAAACCCAAATCTCTCAATAAATCATTTAACTCAGCTTGTGTACACAACTGTGGTTTTAAATTTTCTAGAGAACATTGAAACTCATCATTATCCGGTCGACTCGCATTAAATTCGGGACTGGACTGTAAAACGTCATCAATAGACTGAGGTGACTCAGGGACAGGAAGTCCCGGTCCATGTCCTACCGGCCGAAGTAAAGTTAGGATAGACAATTACTTTCTAATTTTTGGAGTTATATCCAGAAACATCAACGCTGCAAAAATAACAATCATTTAAATGATTTTCTTGCTCTCTCCATACCATGGATACTGCAAATCTAAAAGGTTTATTTTCTTTCTTATACCATTTCCTAAGATCCTCGACACGAACATAACATACTTTGTGAGGAGCCTAACATTTTTCTTGATTACCGATTTGTACATCAAAATATGCAAAGTATTCTTTTTTTTTACAAAGTTAGTAATGTTCCTTTGATGTTTTTTAACTACAAAACTCACCACATATATAACAAAAAGTGTTGGGAGAGTTTTTACAACCACGATTAGCCATACTTTGAGTGTGAATTAAAGCACATGGGTTAAACAGTGCAATGCGAGGTTATATTAACTGGAAGAAAACAAACAGCTGTGACATTTATCGAAACTGCCAACCTAATAACATTCGAATGATAAAAAATAAACTTTTCACATTTTGAATATTAAAATGTGAAAAATTGGTGGGTGATACGACTTTTTTATTATTATTTGCGGACTCAGCACACCAAAAAACTTAGGAATCAGGTAAAATTATTAAAAAAGTTTTTTCATCGTTGGCTTGTGTTATGTTTACGAAAAATATAATTTTTTAAATAGTAGTAGCGCGATTTTTGGCCGAGGCCAGATACTTGTCATACAACTCTCATACTTCTATGAACATGTTAATAAAGGGAATTATGTAGTAGACCGTTTGACCTTACTAAAGCATTTGACAGAAAGTGGAAAATATTAAATAAAAATTATGCTGTAATATTTCATTGCTTAATAAATAACTCACGAAATGTAAAAACTAAACAGAAACATATGTCTAGCTTAATTTCTGTTCTGTTGTAGAACCATTTCACTCTTATTCTTCTTGTTATTGGTATATCAATGATAACTTTTTAGTACTTGTAGTATCATATACATATGTCCGTATTATTTCCGGTCACTACAGACGCAGCCACAATAATCAAATAGGTAGTTCACAGTCTAATTCATAGATTGGTGTACAGAGTGTAAAAACTACTTCCATAATTATTTTGAAATGTTCTCGATAAATTTGTTTCCTCACCAGTTTCTGCCCTGCTTTAAGGAGTTTGGAGATCTAGGGTACATAAACCTTTATTATCCCTAAATTTTCATGTACAATCTTGAAAGTATACTTTAATGGCACTGTCATTATCTTATTAAGATAGCTGTCGTTGCTAATCCTTCGATTTAGAAATAATTTATTACCAAGAATATTATAACTTGGAGGAATTACAAAAACATGAAAACATAGATAGAAACCAACATTTTGTGCCACAGCAGCGCTAAATGTCAAGTTAAGTTTTAATAACCGGTCAAGTGCAAGTTGAACTTGCGCAATTAGTGTTCCGTACGTTGATTGCTTTTAGAATAAAAAATTTTGTTACGGATGTATAAAATGATCAGTGACTTTACAAAACACACCCCAAATGAGTTTTCAACAAAGTTTGTTTCCAATCTTTACTGAAATCTAATGACCTTGAAATTTTTGTTTTTTTTTAAATACCAGAGAAATTATTAAAGGTAATGCACTCGTGATAATTTTCGTTCAATCTACACCCCGTGGAGAATATTCTGGAATTTTTTCAAAATTTTTTGATAAGTACTTTTCGAGATAAAGACCGGGACAGCGATTTTTCGCGATTTTTTAAAAATAATACAAAGAAAAGTGCGCGCAAGTATTACATTATATGTACATTTTTTACTCGTGTTTTCACAAGCTTTCATTTGACACCACACTCGATGACCTAGTAAAATTTTTTTTTTTCACTTCCGATTTCACCCCCCAAAACTAACCCCTTAAGTCAAAATTTAACTCTCAAAACTACATGGCTCTGATGAGGCCATCAATTCCTATATTATTACCAAATTTCAACTTTCTATGTCAAATAGTTTTGGAGAAAATCGGGTGTGACAGACAGACAGACAGACAGACAGACAGACAGACAGACAGACAGACAGACAGACAGACAGACACCGAAGTGATATTATAAGTGTTCCGTACGGAACACTAAAAATTACAATTGTTTAGTTGATATTCAGCTACTATTAACGAATTAAAGACTTTGGACATTCATGCTACTCGTAATAACTAATCGCATTTCCGACTTTTTAGGTACGACTTCTCCCCTCTCACATCAATCATTGAATGATGAACTGGAAGTTTAACTGACGTCCAATAAGCATAGGTTCGGCTTCGTTTATAAATATCAATGTATTATTTTGTAGGTATTTTATGTATTGGATTACGCAGAGCACATACCTAGAAAGTTAGGAGAGTATTAGTTGCATTGAGTTGTAATAATGTCCATAGACAATTATTAGTCCCCGTGGTTCTCAAATTGTGGGTCGCGAGCGTAATACGAAAGTTTGAGATCTGTGGCATTGGCCTGAAAAGTTGGGGTATGTTCATATATGTAATACTCCTATATAGTTATATAGCCCTAGTTTCGCCTGTAAGCGAAGTGAGTGCCATTAAAGAGAGAAGCAAGAAGAGAGCAGATACCTAACGCGCATGCGCACCTCTTATATACACTATGCAGCATATAATACATTCGTTTCATGAATAAAGGAGAAAAGCGAATGGAATATTTTTATGAATCAATTATATAGTTAAACTAATAATAATTATACAATTATATTATATTTTACAATAATTAAACGCATACGCAGTTCGTGCGAAGTTCCGAGCTAGGGTGCAAGAAACAAACGATCGTCTATACTCTACTAACGGCGACCCCCCCTTCTCTTTCAATCTAGCTATACAGCAGTATTACATATATGGGTCTGTTTATTTGTATTTTTTCTTACAATCATCATATCTTATATGGCATATAGCATAGATAATGTGTTATTGGCTTTTAATTGTTTTAAAAATAAATATTTTTGTTATAACTTGGTTTTTCAATGTTAACGTTTCAGAGCCCTTTGGAAATATTTACAACTGAAACTTGCCATTTTCGTCCACATACTATTTTTATCAAAATTAAAAATGAAGAAAAAATAACAGGATTTTCGGAATTTTTAACTCCAAAATCCATGAAAAGAACATAACACCTAATATTCACGAAGCAACATCTTTAACGCCCTCCCCACTTCATATCATATGAATAAATAACTCAATATACTAAAAGAGCAACATAATTTTCAGATTCGTCGACCTCAAGGACCCTGAAAAAGACTTATGACATAATAAAATATATATATATATATATATATATATATATATATATATATATATATATATATATATATATATATATATAATCTATAATATATATAAAATGCAACGTCTCTCTGTCTGTCTGTCCCTTAGTGCGCCTATCACTGAAGAACCACTTATCCAATTTACGTACTTTTTTTTTTTTAAACATACATATGTTCTCTGGCCAGGTTATAGGCTATATTTTATTACGATAGGTAGCATAAGGAATTAGCAGTGACGTAAAATAGTGAATGATGTCGGAAATAAATTTGCCGCTAGCGCGTGCCTTTGCAATACACAGCCTAAACCATTAAATATGGAACAATATTATGTAGCAAAAAATATCTATAATCTATAATATATATATAATACAATGTTTCTCTGTCTGTCTGTCTGTCCATTAGTGCGTTTATCACGCGGGAACCACTTATCCGATTTACCTGTCTTTTTTTAAATTCATACATATATTCTTTGGCCAGGTTATATAATAATAATAATCTACATCTATAACATTTATAAAATGCAATGGTTGTCTGTCTGTCTGTCTGTCCGTTAATGCGCTTATCCCTCGAGAACCACTTATCCCATTTACGTGATTTTTTAAATTCATACATATGTTCTCTGACCAGGTTATAGGTATATATTTTATTACATCTATAATATATATAAAATGCAACGTATCTCTGTCTGTCTGTCTGTCCGTTAGTGCGCTTATCACTGGAGAACCACTTATCCGATTTTCGTACTTTTCTTTTTAAAAACATACATATGTTCTCCGGCCAGGTTATAGGCTATATTTTATTACGATAGGTAGCATAAGGAATGAGCAGTGACAATAATAGTAAATGAAGTCGGACAAAGTTTGCCGCTAACGCGTTCTCTTGCAATACACAGTCCAAACCATTAAATATGGAACAATATTATGTAGCAGAGAATATCTATAATATATATAAAATGCAATGTCTCTCTGTCCGTCTGTCTGTCTGTCTGTCTGTCTGTCCGTCTGTTAGTGTGCTTATTACTCGAGAACCACTTATCCGATTTACGTGCTTTTTTTTTTTAAACGTACGTATGTTCTCTGGCCCGGTTATAGGATATATTTTATTAGGTGACATAAGGAATAAGCAGTGACGATAATAGTGAATCAAGTCGGAGATAAGATTGCCGCTAGCGCATTCTCTTGCAATACACTCCCTAAAGCATTAAATATGGAACAATATCATGTAGCAAAGAATACAATATATATAAAATGCAACGTCTCTCTGTCTGTCTGTCTGTCCGTTAGTGCGCTTATCACTCGAGAACCACTTATCCGATTTACGTGTTTTTATAAATTTATACATATGTTCTATATAATTCGATATAAGCCTAGATAATGGGAGATAAGGTAAGATAATGAGAGATAAGGACAAATAATGGGAGATAAGTCGAGATAAGCCTCGATAATGGGAGATAAGGTGAGATAATGGGAGATAAGTATAAATAATGGGAGATAAGGAGAGATAATGGGAGATAAGTCGAGATAAGCCTAGATAATGGGAAATAAGGTGAGATAATGGGAGATAAGGAGAAATAATGGGAGATAAGGAGAAATAATGGGAGATGAGCAGAGATAAGCCTAGATAATGGAAATTATGTAGAGATAATGGGAGATAAGGAGAAATATTGGGAGATAAGGAGAAATAATGGGAGATATTTTATTACGTTGGGTAACATAAGGAATAAGCAGTGACGATAGTAGTGAATCAAGTCCACGCGAGCGGAGCCGCGGGCCCGGCTAGTATATATATATATATATATATATATATATATATATATATATATATATATATATATATATATATATATATATACAGTGCTTATCCGAAACAAACTGTTAAAAAGCAAATTGTATTCCCATTAAACGAAAAAATCCCCATTATTCGAAACAGACGATGAGTGGTTTCCTTAACACGTCGGGGACTCCCTGACGTTTAGAATTTCACCGCTGTCTATGTTTTGGTTAGTCGACGAGTGTTATAAGTTACTCATTACGTCTATTATTATCACAGAGGTAATAGTTTCGTTTTAATAGATATTTTACAAAATGGAGCGTCATAATATAAGCGTAAACGTGTTGTTAGTACCTTAAAAGAAAAAATTGAAGCAATTCAACGTTTAGATAATGGTGAACCTCTTAAAAATATAGCGAAGGATTTAGGTATAGCCGTGAGTACTATTTCAGAGTAGAGAAAAAATCTCGAAAAAACTTGAAAAATGGTGTAGTGTTTTGTCATTGCCCACACAGGCACGAAAAAGTATGAAAAGAGGTGAATACCAAAAAGTGGATGATTCTTTATTTTTATGGTTTACACAGAATCGAGAACGTGGAATACCAATTTCAGGAACAATTTTAAAACATAGGGCAGTGAGTTTCAGCGAAGAGTTGTCGGTTATTGAAGCGCCTGTAAATTTTTCTGCAAGTGATGGATGGCTAGAGACATGGTGTACGTCAACTGAAAGTTTGTGGAGAAAGATTGCCGGCTGATGTATCTGCTGCAAAAAAATTTGCAGAGAATTTTGAGCAGCTTATGAAAGAACATGGTTTACAACTAGGCCAAATCTATAATTGTGATGAAACAGGCTTGAACTACAAAATGTTGCCGTCAAATACCTTAGCTTCAAAAACGGAAGCTGGAGGACCTGGTTACAAACTGTATTACTGTATTACTGTTCTTGCATGCAGTAATGCTTCTGGAAGACACAAACTCCCATTATTATGTATTGGTAAGTCAGCAAATCCACGAACCTTTAAGAATATTCGTCGCAATGCATTTTCTGTTTTGTATAAAAATCAAAACAATGCCTGGATAAACTCGACTCTATTTAAAGACTGGTTTTTTGGAGATTTTGTTCCCAAAGTGGAATTTTTTTTTAAAAGAACATGGATATCCTAGAAAATGTATTCTGTTACTAGATAACGCCCCCCACCCACCTAAGTGCGGAGAAACTTGAAAGTGGGGAAATAAAAGCAATGTTTTTGCCTCTTGCTGTAACTTCTCTTATTCAGCCTATGGATCAGGGGGTACTGGAAAATTTAATTACAAGCGTTTTTTATTGGAGCATATTTTAGAAGAAGTAGATGAAGGTGGCAATCTTACTGATTGTCTAAAAAAGATAAATTTGAAAAATGTTATATATTGGATAGCTTCAGCCTGGAATCAAGTAAAGAGTAGTACTCTGGAAAAATCTTGGTCAAAATTGATTCCACAAGAGGAGAGACATTACTCAGAGGCAGAAACAGAAGATAATGAAAGCTTACATCAATTTATTACAAGAATGTCAGGATGTGAAATTGTTACGGAAACCGGTGTTTGTGAATGGTTAAACAGTGATAGTGTGGAAGAAGAAATGACTGACCAAGAACTAATTAGAAGTGTATGCAAAAATGCTAATAAAATAGACAGAGATGACGATGATGAAAACGAAGAAAACGAAGTAGAAGCCACTGACAATATTCCAGTAAAAATGTCACATTCAGAAGGAATAGAGGCCCTAGAAAAAGCGTTAACTTAGTTAGAAGAACAAGAAAATGCAACCGCCGCGGACGTTTTGCTTATCAAACCAGAGACATTGCAGCCAAAAGCAGAACGCAAAACGAGTGCAGTTAAAAATTACCTCATTTTTAAGACATTAAAGTTAATAATGAAACCGTTTTATTTTCGATTTTCCGAACATATAGATAAAATAAGTAAACTAATTTTTCTATTCTTTGTTTTAATAAATACCTATGTAAATAATAGCATATCGTATAAATGCTTTTAAGTCAATCTGCAATGTTGTATTGATTCTAAACTTCTATTTTATAAAAAAATTCGGATTAACCGAAATTTCGATTATCTGAAATCTCTTTGGTCCATATTATTTCGGATAATCGAGATTCTACTGTATATATATATATATATATATATATATATATATATATATATATATATATATATATATATATATATATATATATATATATGTATATATGTATATATGTATATATACAGTCCCTGGCCAAATTATTAGACGCACTGCAAGATTTCATGTAAAATATTAATTACCGAGTGATATTGTACCGTTTTATTATTTTAAATTAATTTGTTTTTTATTTTTATATTATCCAATCAATTACCTATTTATTTGACATAAATAAAACAGCATTAATTTAGAAAAGCCTAAGTTTATTAAGTTTTAAAGAAAAGTGAAATTAATGTTAGTAAGAGTCAATATTTAGTTGAGCCACCTTTAGCCGCTATCAAAGCTTTAATTCTGCGCGGCACGCTATCAATGCAAGATTGTACTGTCTCCTGCATTTGAGGATGATGATTCCACACATGAATAATCTTTTCTAGGAGCTGGGTTTTGTTGGTAATCACATCTTTAGCCACTTCTCTTTTCATCAGCTCCCACACATTTTCAATGGGGTTCATATCAGGGCCAATCCAACAGAGGGATATTTTTTTTCTGCCAAAAAAGCTTTAACAGACCGAGCAGTGTGGCAGGGAGCTCCATCTTGCATGAAAGTGAATGATTCCCCATTTGGAAACCATTCTCTGAGCTGCGGAATCAACCGATTTTGTAATACTTCTTTGTACTGATCTTGCCTCATTATTCCTTTGACGACGTACAGACGTCCAGTGCCCTTGCCGCTGATGACTGACCAAATCATCACTTTGGTGGGATGTTTAACCGTCGGGACGACACAATCAGGATGAAACTTTTCTCAATGACGACGACGCACATACTGAGCTTTATTCTGCAAAATTTCGAATGTGCTTTCGTCACTGAAGCAGACCTGTCAAAAATAGGAAAAATTTATAAACTTCCATGTTTATTTGCTTTATTTAACTGAAAATGATAATAATGTATCAATTATTGATTAAATTGCTGTATCTTACCGAACTCCAGAAGTCCACATCTTTGTCTTGCCATTGTTTGGCCCACTTCAGGCGCTTTGCTTTCATTGCAGCTGTTAACTTGGGCTTCCTGGCGGGGCGACAGGCCTTAAAATCTAATTCTTTCAATTTTCTTCGAACAGTGCGCTCAGAAGCATTTACGCTAGCATCCTGGACACTACTCAGTATATATCACCACTACATCAAACACTTTATTTTTGCACTCGACGCGCGTTTCGCTAACCATGTTAGTTGACTAAGTCAATCATCGCTCCTGATGAAGCTAACATGGTTAGCGAAACGCGCGTCGAGTGCAAAAATAAAGTGTTTGGTGTAGTGGTGATATATACTGAGTAGTATCATTGTGCCAAAGATTTCACATTCCCAACTTAGTAGCATCCTGGAGTTGTGATTTTATTACCTTTGTGGTATCAAATCTGTTTTCTACACAAATTTTCTTCAAACATCTCTCTGACCGTGGAGTGAAAATTGGTTTTCTACCGCATCTTTTCTTTCTTTTCGGGCTTAATTCCTTCCCTGACTTAATTTTCTTTTTTATGCGTCGTACACTAGCTTCAGAAACCTCCAATCTTCGTGATATTTCTCGGTTTGTAAATGTTTTCGCAATCACAAGGGCTTCACTTCAGCTTTTTTACGTGGTGAAAGATCGCCTTTTCTACCCATAATGAAAATAGTCCAATTACTTTTTTAAAACACTGCATACAAAATAAACTAATAACTGAGTAGTATAAAACTGTTAAACAAACAATCACAGTCCATAAAGTCACAGAAACACGTCCGTACCTGACTCGATTCCGATCGCGACTGATACAGGTTTGTACTTATTTACGTTCATGTATCACTTTGTCAACACAGTGTTACCATATGTTAAAAATAAATACAAATATGTAGTCTACAACAATTCTTTAAAATAAAAATCAATAATATTGTAGTTTAAATATACCATTATTGCATAAAAACTCTTAAGAAACATAAAATTACTAAAAAAAAATACAGTGCGTCTAATAATTTGGCCAGGGACTGTATATATATATATATATATATATATATATATATATATATATATATATATATATATATATATATATATATACGAGGCAATCTCTCTAACATCCTCATCTACCCCTTTAACTTCTTATTGATTAAAATTTTTTCATTGTCTCAACAAAAACAAAAAAAAAATTGGTAAAGATACTGAAATTATATAAAATTTATAGCCTAACTAGACAACCACTCTTTTTACTCTCTCCACCTAAAGCAAAATTGCTCAAAATCTATGGGTTCCAAGTATTATATGCCCACCAAATTTAAAATAGATAACTCATTTCATTCGAGAGTTATCGTGCCAACAGATAGGCAGACAGACACACCAACGAAAATGCTTCTCGTAATCTTGAAATATAAACAATTTTCAGATTTTACGGCCCCAAACACACTGAAAAGGACGTAAAACAAAGTCGGCTGGCTACCACAGGATCATTCAAATGTGCCTTATCAAGTTTCTCAGCGATGCCGCGCAAGTAGAAGTTGTATTATATGTAACAATAATAGGGAAAAATATGAGCGCATCTCTGAGGAATTCGACGAGGCGCGATAGCCACTCGGCTTCGTTTCGCGGCGACGTACATAGGTGTATTTCAGCGTTTTAGATGGTCATAAATCGATTTCCTAAAACTTGTCGCAGGTAGAGAAAATTTGCTACCTAACCCCTCCCGTTACCCATTTGACACCGTGCTCGCCGAAGTCTCAATCGAAATTTGATCGTCGCTCTGAGTGTTTGTTTCACATCTCGGCATTCGTTACAAAACAGTTATTTAAAAAACATGATCTTTTTTTGAAGTTTATCTTAAAGAAAAATTGTGATTTACAGGTAAGAGTGAATACATATTGATCATTTATATATATATATATATATATATATATATATATATATATATATATATATATATATATATATATATATATATATATATATATATATATATATATATATATATATATATATATATATATATATTATATATATATATATATATATATATATATATATATATATATATATATATATATATATATATATATATATTAAATAATTAGAACTCTCAATGTTTGTAGAGGCTGACCTCTCAAGCAGGCAGTTTGAAATAATAAGGAATAGTAACAAGAAGTATTATCCGAGTTGCACCGTGTTACAGAATGCGAAAAGGACTTATTATTCGGCGAAAGAGGCTTATCGGGTAACTGAAACATGTGCTAAAATTAACTTACAACATTTATTGGATCACACGGCTTTGTCCATGTATTTGGAGGATGTACTAAAAGATTTAAATCTAGGAAAGCGTCGATCATTAGCACTCATCATTTCGAAATGGAGATGTGAAGAATCGCAACAAGCATAATTTAAGAAAAAAAAAGCAAAAAGAAGATGCAATTGACAGCAACATTTTTCAAAGTTGCTTTGTTCTACTAAAATTGATTTGTGGGACAAACAAGAAAGTTATTTGGCAGAATTCAACAACTGGATATTACAAATTCTGAAATTACTTAAATAGAAAATGCAATAAACGCTTTGGTAAACAGCGAATTCGTATAAGGAGACATCTCTTTTTCCATGAAACATATAATAACGTTAACTGTGGTCGATGCAAACGTATGTATGCAATGCTTACATACTTTTGCATGGACAACTACTTCAACAATGCAACAGTGCTAGTTCAAAGCAGTTTATTGAAGCCAATGTAAAAAAATAACGTCGACATAGATGCATTACAGTTTGGCCAGTCTATATTGCACGCTAGGATCCGGTTATTCGAAAATATGCCTATGTAAAAGTGTCAGCTAAGATCGGACAATAAAAAAGAAATTGTCAAGCAAAGAAGGGCAGAAATACAGGCAAAATTCAGAGAGCAAACGAACTTCATCAGAGATGTGCCAAAAGCTGTATTTGGTAACACCAATGATGGCAATAAAAGTAGTAGATATTTTGCCAATCCAAAGGTGGCCGCTGAAATTACCGGTGTCGACTTCAACCTCATTAATGGCTTGAAAGTGATTTTGGAAATAATATCAAGTGGTCATAAAGTCGACATGAAAAATCTTGCAGATTATGGATATGAGACCGCCAAAATTTATGTGGAGTTGTATCCCTGGTATCCAATGACTTCTACGATGCATAAAATATTAATTTACGGTGCAACAGTAATGGAAAAGGCACTTTTGCCCATTGAATTACTGTCTGAAGAAGCAGCACAGGCGCGAAATAAGCACTTTCGCCTGCACCGGCAAAATTTTGATAGGAAATTCTCAAGCGAAGGATGCAAGAATGCAATTTAGATGACCTCAATAGATTATTGCTCAGTTCAGATACTTTAATATCTAGTATAAGGCCAAAACTCAAAAGATCTGTGTCGTTTAGTAAAGAAACAATACAAATAATTATTTCTGCTGAACCCAATATTAACGACGAAAGTTCCGAAGAAGAAGAGAAATCCGCTGAAGAAACTGCTCGGAATGGAGGTCGGGGGGAGGGGGGGACGAAGAGACGTGGGGATCTTCAGCGTGAATAATTATTTTTGTAATTTTTGTTTATGTCAACATGTTTTATTTCTCGATATACTGTTTTTTTTTATATATTAAAATGTATTTTTCTTTAAAATATCACTCCAAAAAGCTTTCAGTGCTATATTTAGAAATAATCTCTTTGTCTTTCTGTAGTAATAGTTATATTTTTTGTGCCGATGGAAATAGGGGACTGTTTTTCATGATCTAAGTTTCCTGAAACGTGAAAAAGATACAAAAATCGTGAAGAGTGATCTTTTTACTAACACATTTATACCTCCCTTTAGCAAGGGAATTAAAATACGCAAATTTTAGAAACTGGAGCAAACTATTTAAACAGTTCTGAGCCAATTTCCGTAAATACAGAATTACTACAGCAAGAACAATTTGTCGTCATTATCGTTATCTAAGTCTGTTACATTGATTTATTAATTTATTTTCAATTATTTTCTATTTTCTCCTTCACAAAAAAGAATGTAGTCATCTATATATTTACCAATATTCCAGAAAACGCTATAATTCTATATACATTTAATTTAATTGCATCTTAATCGCGAGTTAATCCCAGAATTGACATAACATTGTGATGTAAATATTTACTTCGGAATTTGTACCAATTAATCAATTTGCTTATCTCTAAATGTGGATGACGCTTTTTTTTTTATTTTTTAGATAACAGTTTTGTCACCCTTTATTATGGAAAACGAAAACCATGTAGATCAATAGTAGCGCATAGACCCTAGATAATTTTAATCCTATAGAAGGGAAGTAACGTAAACTACGTAGAATCACGTAAACAAAATATTTAACAGATATTTCATAAATGCGGATGTAAAAACCCACAAATATAGGTTCAACTGGCTGCTAACCCACAGATAAGAGGAAAAAAAAAACATAAAAAGACGTGGGAAATGCATAATGTATATGCTATTATACCTAAAATTCAAAATCTAATCTAAAAATCTCTGGAACTTCTAGGCTCTATAAGACGTACTCAGAATTTCAACAGTAAAGTCAAATAATCATTTGGTACATTAAACCGAACTTGTTTAGAATATTTTTCTTGTGTTGGAAACTTTTGTTATCTAACACATGGGCTGAAAAGTCCCGGGCCTAACAAAAACACGCTTTTTTTGGTTCAAAATTAGCTTTATTCATCAACGTAATCTCCATCAAGAGCAACGCAATCATTCCAGCGCCGCTCTAACATTTCAATACCACTTTTGTAGAACGATTTATCTTTTGCCTCAAAATAGGCCTCAGTTTCAGCGATAACCTCTTCATTCGTGCGAAATTTCTTACCGGCGAGCATTTTTTTTCAGGTCTGCGAACAGCCAGTAGTCGCTGGGAGCCAAATCTGGCGAATACGGTGGATGTGGGAGCAATTCGAAGTTCAATTCATGTAGTTTTGCCATTGTTTTGATTGACTTGTGACACGGTGCGTTGTCTTGATGAAACAAAATTTTTTTCTTTGCCATATGCGGTCGTTTCTTTGCAATTTCGGCCTTCAAACGCTCCAATAACGCTATATAATATTCACTGTTGATGGTATTTCCTTTCTCAAGATAGTCGATGAATATTACACCACGCACATCCCAAAATACCGAGGTCATAACCTTTCCAGCCGATTGTTGTGCTTTCGGCGCTTTGGACGAGGTTCACCAGTTGCTGTCCACTCAGATGACGATCGTTTTGATTCCGGAGTGAAGTGATGGATCCATGTTTCATCCATTGTCACATATCGACGCAAAAATTCCGGTTTGTTACGTTTAAACATGGCCAAGCACTGCTCAGAATCATCAACACGTTCTTGTTTTTGATCAACAGTGAGCAAACGCGGCACCCACTTTGAACAGAGCTTTCTCATAGTCAAATGCTCATGCAATATAAAGCCAACACGTTCTTTTGATATCTTTACGATGTCAGCTAACTCACGCAACTTCACTTTTCGATCATTCAAAACGATTTTATGGATTTTTTTGATGTTTTCTGGTGTTACCGCCTCATTTGGACGTCCACTGCGTTCTGCATCATCGGTGTCTCTACGACCACGTTTGAAGTCAGCAAACCAAGGTTTTATTGTTGTTTCTGATGGAGCGGAGTCCCCATAACACTTTTCAAGCCATTGCTTCGCTTGAACGGTATTTTTTCCCATCAAGAAGCAGTGTAAAATTAAAACACGAAATTGTTTTTGATCCATTGTTTTGAAAATAACAAAAGTAGCGTCACTCTTAGCACAATAACTCACAAACTAATGAATAGAATATCATGAAATTTTAACAGCTGTCTTTTGAAGGTTAGTATTAACTGAAAAAAAAGGTGACTGCAATAAAACTAGCGCCATCTATGTGTTAGGCCCGGGACTTTTCAGCCCATGTGTTATAATATATATAAAATGCAACGTCTCTCTGTCTATCTGCCGTTTAATGCTAAACCATTAAATATGGAACAATATCATGGAGCAACGAATATCTATAATATATATATATATATATATATATATATATATATATATATATATATATATATATATATATATATATATATATATATATATATATAAAATGCAACGTCTCTCTGTCTGTCTGTCTGTCCCTTAGTGCGCTTATCACTGGAGAACCACTTATCCGATTTACGTGCTTTTTTTTTAAACATACCTATGTTCTCTAGCCAGGTTATAGGATATATTTTATTATGTTAGGTGACATAAGGAATAAGCAGTGACGATAATAGTGAATCAAGTCGGAGAAAAGTTTGCCGCTAGCGCGTTCTCTTGCAATACACTGCCTAAAGCATTAAATATGGAACAATATCATGTAGCAAAGAATATAATATATATAAAATGTAAGGTCTCTCTGTCTGTCTGTCTGTCTGTCCGTTAGTGCGCTTATCACTCGAGAACCACTTATCTGATTTACGTGCCTAAATAATGGGAGATAAGGTGAGATAATGGGAGATAAGGAGAAATAATGGGGGATAAGTCGAGATAAGCCTTGATAATGGGATATAAGGTGAGACAATGGGAAATAAGTATAATGGGAGATAAGGAGAAATAATGGGAAATAAGCAGAGATAAGTCTAGATAATGGGAGTTATGGTGAGATGATGGGAGATAAGGAGAAATAGTGAGAGATAAGGAGAAATATTGCGAGATAAGTCGAGATAAGCCTAGATAATGGGGAATAACGTGAGATAAGGAGAAATAATGGGAGATAAGGAGAAATAATAGGAGATGAGCAGAGATAAGCCTAGATAATGGAAATTATGTAGAGATAATGGGAGATAAGGAGAAATAATGGGAGATAAGTCGAGATAAGCCTTGATAATGGGATATAAGGTGAGACAATGGGAAATAAGTATAATGGGAGATAAGGAGAAATAGTGGGAGATAAGGAGAGATAAGTCTAGATAATGGGAGTTATGGTGAGATAATGGGAGATAAGTAGAAATAGTGGGGGATAGGAGAAATATTGCGAGATAAGTCGAGATAATCCTAGATAATGGGAAATAACGTGAGATAAGGAGAAATAATGGGAGATAAGGAGAAATAATGGGAGATGAGCAGAGATAAGCCTTAATAATGGAAATTATGTAGAGATAATGGGAGATAAGGAGAAATATTGGGAGATAAGGGGAAATAATGGGAGATATTTTATTACGTTAGGTAACATAAGGAATAAGCAGTGACGATAGTAGTGAACCAAGTTCACGCGAGCGGAGCCGCGGGCCCGGCTAGTAATCTATATACAAGGTGAGTCAACGATAGAGTAAAGTTCTCTCTCTCATTTGTTTCGGGAATGACGAAAAAATGTTAAATACAATAGTTTTAGGGAATGTTAAGGTGCACAGTTTAAAATTATTTTTGAATATACAGGGTACTTCAAAAAAGTGTGGCCAATATAACACATATTTTTTTAAAATGGACCATCCTATTTTCTAATTTATTTTTAAATTCTGCGTAAAATTTTATAAATTTTATATACCTAAACCTAGTAGTTTTTCTATTATTTCAATTTTTTTAAAAAATACTAGTTTTTAGTTTTGTAAAAAAATTGCCAGTAGCGCCATTGCTTCTGAAGGTGGAATACTCATAATTAGTATGAGCGTTTTCTAGAGATAAAAAAAAGATATACGTAAAGAAATTTGAGTTAGATGCGACAGGGTGTTCAATATAAATTTATACATTTCGACTATTTTAAATTGAAAAATCTCAAATTTTTTAAATGGCATACCCTGTTTATTATTATTTTTCTGATTTATTTTGCAAAACCCTCCAAATTTTATTAAGTATGACATATACCTATTTCTAATAGTTTTCGATTTATTTTGAATTTTTCAATTTTTACCCTTTTTTCAATACACTTACGCTATTGTGAAAATATAAACAAATAGCTAATAATAATTTTAATATAGTTTAACTTATCTAATGATTAATTATTATGACTTAATAAATTTTCAAAAATATGCCCGTTTACTTGAATACACATGTTTAGTCGTTTTACTATATTTTCCTTTACTTTCCTTAGCATAAAGGGCGTTATTGTCCTGCACGCATCCCGTATCCTATTTTCCATATCTACTGATGTTTTAGGGGGATTCACATAAACATGATCTTTAATGTAGCCCTACAAAAAGAAGTCTAAAGGTGTTAAGTCACATGATCGAGGGGGCCACTGAATGAATCTATCCCTACCGATCCATTTTTGTGGGTAACGATAGTTTAAAAATTTCCGAACTTCCTGTTGGTAATGAGCAGGAGCTCCATCTTGTTGAATCCACATTTGTTCCCTTTCAAAGTTATCAATTTCTTCAAGAAGCTGGGGTAATTCGTTCTGCAAAAAATATAGATATCTAGGCCGGTTAAGCGGTTCGAGGAAAAATATGGACCAATAATTCGAAAATACATTAAGCGACTAATGATTTTGGTTTTAAACTTCCCGGACCCAAAATGGATTAACAGTTGAATAATAATGCATGTTATGGCTGTTAACTGCTCCATTACTGTGAAAAGTAGCTTCATCAGAAAACATTATGTTGGATAAAAAATTTGGATCGGGCTCTATTGCTCCATTCATGGCGGTACAAAAGTTTACTCGTCGTTCAAAATCACGGTCTTGAAGTTCTTGGTGTAGTTCCATATGAAAAGGATGATACTTGTATTTTCTCGTGGTGCGATTAGCTGTAGATTGGGATGTGTCAGATAAGTCAGCTAGTTGACGGCTGCTGACCTGGAGATTATCTTCAATATGAAGTAAAATCTCTATTTCTTTTTCCTCGTTGGTAGCATTCTGGTTTACTACTTTCCGTTTAGTATACTCAACGCTACCACTACCATCAAACCATTCCATTAAGCACTGAAAAGATGGTATACGTCTGTTAGGGTACTTCGCTCCGTAAAGCCTTAATGCCAAAAGACAATTTTTTCTCTCCGCGCCAATTATATAAACTATATCAATTAATTCATTTTTAGGAAAACTGAAAAATTCAAAATAAATCGAAAACTATTAGAAATAGGTATATGACATACTTAATAAAAGTTGGAGGGTTTTGTAAAATCTGACCGAAAAAATAATAATATACAGGGTGTGCCGTTTAAAAAATTTGAGACTTTTCAATTTAAAATAGTCGAAATATATAAATTTATTTGGAACACCCTGTAGCATCTATCTCAAATTTCTTTACATATATCTTTTTTTTATCTCTATATAACGCTTGTAAAAAATATGAGTATTCCGCCTTCAGAAACAATGGCACTACTGGCAATCTTTTACAAAACTGAAAAACTAGTATTTTTTTAAAAAAATTGAAATATTAGAAAAACCACTAGGTTTAGGTATATAACATTATTAATAAAAAAGTTATAAAATTTTACGCAGAATTTAAAAATAAATTATAAAATAGGATGTTCTGGTTAAAAAAAAAACATATGTTATATCGGCCACACTTTTTTGAAGTACCCTGTATACTCAAAATTAAACTATGCACGTTAACATTCCCTAAAACTATTGTATTTAACATTTTTTCTTCATTCCCGAAACAAATGAAATAATGAACTTTACTCTATTGTTGACTCACCCTGTACATATCCAAAACATTGAAATAATTCAACATAAATGAAAAAATGTGTTCGAATGTAATGTTCAGAGTCCCTACTATATGTTTCAGCCTATTTCGCCGATTCTTCAAAATCATATTAAGTAGAGACTAAATATTCTCTCGGGTCTCTAGCACGGTGTTCATTACTGATGTCGGTGCTTCGTCTCTTCTCAATCCAAGTTTCGATAGAAATTCACAAATTTTGCCGGTCATATCTTGTTAAAATATCCACAATAAATACCACACAGCACCGAACGTATTTACGAATGTCTGTAGCAACCGCATTTGGTTTCGACATATATATATATATATATATATATATATATATATATATATATATATATATATATATATAGGATGTTACGAAAATCGTTTTATATATTGAAATCAGCAAATCACGGTTACATATTGAGACAGACCTGCAAATATTTATTTTTTCTTCTTTTTTTTTCCAGCCATATCTAAACAGCTTAGGTAAGATAGGTAGTACATAAAGAAAATATATTTTATTCAAATAATCTGGATACTTTTTAGCTTATTATTAAATAGTAAAATACATGTGAAATATTGTTTTTTTGGTTTTGATATTCATATACTTGACCTATATTTCACTTACCGTGGTTCGTAGTGTTCAGCTAGTGATTAATGTCACCACTTTTTCGTGAATTCAATACTTTCATACCACATTTTGGTAACGAATGCGTGAGTCTGTGATAGACAGGCTTTTAAACGCAATTCTATTTACTGACGTATTGAATTATCCATGCATATTTCCAATATTCCCGTAAACAAATCTAAAATATCTAATACTGAAGCTCAGATGGTTCATCATGTAGACAAATATAGAACATCTCTATATTGATCATTTAGAAAGAAGATAGTTATGTTTGTTACTAAAATTTATTATTATTCCCTCGACCGATTAGTCTGAATCTCCAGCCTTTTATTATTAGTTAGGTTTCTCAATGGTTTCAAAAGTTAGTTTTTTTATTATAGGTATTAAACAACCTAAATTTGTTCTACATTTAATCATTCTATGAGGAATACATACATACCACAATATAATATAAAAAATAGGTTTTGGATCTTACTTTGAGGTGATCTTGTTTACCGATAAGAAATTTCTTGTTAAACTTAAGAAAAATGAAGTAACTATCATTTTAATATTTGTTATGCATAATTGGTTGAAGCAGAAATATGCTTTGGGTAAATATTAACTATTATTAAAAACAGTTTTTTGGATTTTTAACTTGAAAATCCAGTTAATTTCCAAAAATATTATTGACAAGAAGTTAAGTTACTTTAAGGAAGAAATTTATATGGCATCATTAATCATAGGTGACAAAGTGGGGTGATAAATAGGAATTTTTCCAAATTCTCAATTGAGAAAAAAATGTTGGTCTACGTGATCCAAGGAATCATCCATTTCCATATATTAAACTATTTTCATAACATCCTATATATATATATATATATATATATATATATATATATATATATATATATATATATATATATATGTACATACAGGGAGAGAAAGAGCAGTAATTAGTTGAGGATTTACATTAGTTTAACAAAATAAAACTAAAAGAAGATTAACCACAAAATGCACATAGCTTATTTCGTAATGAAGAAATCTAGGTTCCTGTACACTCGAAAGAATTTATTAATTATATGCTAAATATAAATGTATTATGTTTTTTAATTACTTTAATAGCAACGTCTCGCCAAAAATAAAAAAGGCTGATTCAGGGAGTGGCGGATTTAACAGGGCAGCATTTGGCATTTGGCGCCTGGTTTACTCCCACCAATGGCCCCTACAGTAATAAAAATTTCTGGTGAAACAGCTTATGATAGTTTACTGGAGACGGCAAACCAATATCGTACTGACCATACTGCTTATTACGAAATTCTAAATAGAGAAAAGTGCGAATTACAATAGTTTTTGGACTTTTGAAGCTTAAAACAATCCAAAAACAAATTGAAGAAAATGCTAGTAACCTGAAAAAAAAAATACGCTCAAGTTTTCCACTACGGACTTCAAATAAAAGGTGATGACTTGTTTAAGTATTTTTCACGAAATTATGGTACTACTCTTATATATTATCATATATAATATACTACTACTCAGTACATATCACCACTACACCAAATATTTTATTTTTGCCCTCGACGCGCGTTTCGCTAACCATATTAGTTCAGGTTATTTCAGGTTAGTTCAGTCAATCATCGCTCCTGATGGTTAGCGAAACGCGCGTCGTGTGCAAAAATAAAGTGTTTGATGTAGTGGTGATATATACTGAGTAGTGTCATTGTGCCAAAGATTCCACATTTCCAACTTACAATATATATTATTATTCAAAGAATTTTAACTGACACATCTTCAGAGTGTTGCTACTTGTTTTGTTCATTTTCAACATATTAAATATCGAAAAAATCAGATAGTATAGACCTGCTACCATCGATTCAAAATGTTATTGAATCGACAGTGCTACAATAGACCGAGAAAACGATGAATCTCGTATTCTTTTCACTGAACGAAATATTGTTAAGCAGATGGACGTAAGTACTAAAACAACCATCATGAGAGTGTGAGATTATGGATTATTGTTTATTTTTTTGCCTGACTTAACTCAGCCAAGAACCTATCTTACACAATTATATACAAGGGAACAGAGTATCACACTGCCACAAACACCAGAGATAACGATAAACGAAGAAACATATATAACGGAAGAAGACGTAATAGGATTCAGAAGTGGGCGCTCATACACCGATGCCGTATTCATTATGAGACAGGTAAAAGAAAAATCCATAGCATACAACATTTCAGCATACTTGTGCTTGATAGACTTAAAAAAAAACTTTTAACAATGTGCAAAACGTTATTCATCTATTATATAACAGGAACATCCCGTTAGACCTAATTAAAACTATTGAAAATATATATAAAGACAATAACGTAGTTGCAAGATTAGCAAAAGGAACGACAGAACTATGAATCTGGAATAAGACAGGAAGACTCTTTAAGTCCTCTTCTATTTAATATTGTTATGTATGGAATTATAAAGAATGTAAAAAGAAAGAAGGGATATAGAATGGGTAACACAGAACTGTTATCCAGATGACGTGATAATAATGGCTGAGACCGAGAACGATCTGCAAAAGCTGCTATACGAATTTTACATAGCCGCAAAACAATATAATAACATATGTCAGTCTCAACTGAAAAAACCAAGACAATAGTAACAGTATGGAGGCCTATGATGAAGGTCGATTACCTGGGCATCAAAATATCTAGTATCGGAAAAATCGAGAAAGAAGTAAAACATCAAGTCAACAAGACTAATAGGATGGCAGGATGCCTCAATGATACAATATTTAGAAATCAATTCCTCTCCGTTGAAACCAAAACAAGGATATACAAGAGCGTAATACGACCAGTAATGACTTACACATCTGAAACATGACCCAATACAAGTATAACACAGAGGATGCTGGAATCAACTGAAGTAAGAATACTGAGGGATAGAAAAAGGAGTGAAGACATAAGACGCACATGTAATATAGAAAATATCAATCAGTGAAGAAGAGGAAGAAAAGCGAAATGGGATCAACACATAGGAAGAATGGCAAACAACAGGATAATACGGATAGCAAGAGACAAGTTACTGAATAGAAGAAGATCAATGGGACGTCCAAGAAAGAGATGGAGCCACGATCTATAGAGCAGAAAACAGGCAATAGTGTCTACCTATAAGTCGGAAGAAGAAGAAGACAACTGTTAATTCTGCACAAAGCCTAAATTCGACCACGATGGAATCCTACTCACATATTTAGTGCTCTGATCCCAAACATACACTGCGTTTGTTAGACTGTATTTAGATGAAAGCTTTTCGCTTGATTGGAGACCCACGACTCACCGGCAACCTTGATTCCTTGGAACATCGAAAAACAGTTGGCGACTTGAGTCTATTCTACAAGTATTGCTTGCCTGCTTAATTCTTTACAGGACGGTGTATGCTTGGAATACACGTCGAGCTAATACTTCACATCTGTACGAAGTTCATCTTGCCACTCCTCATATAACCCATTTCAGGAAATCTTTTATCTGGGGAACTTCATCCTTTTGGAATGATTTACCCAGGGCTGTGTCTCCCACGCGTCGCTCCTGTACCGATTTCACTGCAGTACTTGTGCTATGTCCATAAAAAATATAAAATTTATCGACCCCCACTCCGTTCACCTCCTTCCCCTTAAGCGATATCGCTCAAAGCTTCATCGCTTTATTAGGTAGAATATATGAATCAAGTTTGAATTAAGATTTCATTTTATTTGAGAGTTATCTTGGTAATAGCCCCATAGGCCAACAGACGGATAAACCAACGGAAATGAGTGACTGTATTTCGTGATCTAGGAACCTTAAAACATGAAGAAAAGCAAAAATCTCTTAATGTGACTTTTATTTTTTTTTATTTGTTTTCTATCCTTATCTTTTATAAAGGGAACCTTAAAACGTGAAAAAAAGCAAAAATCTCTTAATGTGACTTTTATTTTTTTTTTATTTGTTTTCTATCCTTATCTTTTATAAAGAGATTATCGTGTAATGTAAAAATTATAAAAAAATATTAACATATGTGTTAAGTTTTTATATTACATGTGGGAAAGTAAATTGGAACACATTTTTAAAAGCTCCCAAGCCAATTTCTTTCTTCTTTTTCTTTCTTAGATGGTGTGTCATATAAGTAGGCATACTGCCTGTTTTATCCTCATTAGGTCTCTTTCGACGTGGACGTCCAGCGTTCCTTTCACCTTTTCGGAGGTCTGCCCCTATTTGTTCTACCGCAAGGTTTATTGAGTTTGGTTCTTTCTACCAGTCTGTTGTCGCCCCGATCTAGGTCTTTATTCCATTGTTTTCTTCTAGTTCTGTTCCATTTGAATATTTCTTGGATCTTACTTAGTTCTTGTAGATTTTTGTTGCGGATTTTGTCGTCGATAGTTTTTCCTTGTATGTCCCTAATCACCTTCATTTCTGTTGTCCTCATCATTTGTCCCGTTTTACATGTGTCAGCTCTTGTTTCTACAACATATGTGAGGATCGGTCTCACTGTTGTCTTGTTCTTATTCCTTGTTTAAGTCTCCGTAGCATGTTATTATTGTTCCCAGGTATTTAAAATTATTAACCTATTCAATAATACTTCCTTAGATCTCCAGCTTGCATCTTAATTATAAATATATATATATATATATATATATATATATATATATATATATATATATATATATATATTATATATATATATATATATATATATATATATATATATATATATATATATATATATATATATATATATTATAATATATATATATATATATATATATATATATATATATATATATATATATATCCATAGAAAGATAACCATATTTCATAGTGCGTAAAAGATAACCATACGTTGATTCGACGTGTGTATGTTTGAGTGCATATATTTATAGACTTCTTTTGTAGTATGTTTATGTTAGTGGTAATTTGTCACTATGCATGTCATTGTGTTATGGATAAATAAAAAATATTTTGGTTTATTTATACTTTTATTAAGAAAAATCTTGAAATTACAAAAACAAATAATTCTTACTTTAAAAAACTTAACGTAATATTGAAATCACTTTTTCAGACTTATAATTTTTACTAAACTTTTCAAAATCAACTTTTTATATATATATTTAATATGAGAAACAATAAAAATAAGCATTTTTTATTCAATACAGCCTCAAAGGCACTTAGGGCAAGTGCTTGACTTGTGCTCTCCACAAATGGGATTTTTGCATTTGTCACACATTGATTTTGTCATCCTTCTAATTTTTGATGGACAAAAGGCACAATATTTCCTTTTCTTTGGTTCAGGTACATCTTCGCTTTGTGTAGAAGGTACGACGTTACGTTTTGGTATATCATTAATTTTGTCTTTTACATTCCTTAACAAAGTAGGCATTTCCTTCCTAGTCAACATCCACGGAGTCATCAAGCTATTGCTGAGTTTTTTCATAAAATTACGACGATTTAGCGGTTTTTCTTGCTTAGTTGTGATATTATCACAGTAAATAATGCATGCGTTTATAAACGCCATATTCAACATCCCATAAAACATGGCCATGGGCCATCTGTTCGTTTTGCGACTACAGGACATTATGGAACACATTTGGTCGAACGTATCGACTCCGCCTTTAGTTTCATTGTAAAAATGGATCATATTTGGCTTTGATATCGTGGGATGAAGCGTGCCTTCTTCATCGCACGATGACAGAACAAAGACCATTTTGCTTGGTTTCGGTTTGTACGACACTAAAGTCAATGGCCCATCGTAACAGAACATACATGTTCCAACACGCCTAGATCGCATATTTTTCAGCTCTTCTGGTATTTCCCGTTTGTTCGACCTTAGAGTGCCAACTAAAGTCAAATTATATGGCTGCTTTAGCAAGCTTTTTGCTAAAGGAACTGAAGTAAACCAATTATCACAGGTCACATTTCTATTACTGCCATGTATAGCTTTTGTAAGTTCCTTCACATAGTATTCGCCGAGAGGCAATCCGTTGGTTTGAGTGCATTTTCCTAGATATGGTATTGCATCAGTCATATACCGTGTGGTGCTGTCGCATATCATTACTATTTTTAGCCCGTATTTATTAAGTTTGTTCGGAATATACATCCGAAAAGGACATCGTCCTCGGAAACCTAGAAGCTGTTCATCTATTGTCACATACGGTCCGGGGATGTAGTTAGAACGACAGTGGCCTATGAAGATTTCCCAAACTTTTCTGATTGGTATAAATGGATCAGCAGTTCTTAGTACTGGTCGCAAAGTTTTATCATCCATACGTAAACACCTTATCAGAAAATCAAATCTGTCTCTGCTCATGGCTGCAGTATATCTGTTTCCTGAATATGAACAATCAAATAGTTCGTCCGTAGTCAAGTGGTTGTCTTTCATAGCCGCCGTAAGTGTCAATATTCCTATAAGAGCACGAATTTTATCACAGGTTGTAGGTTTAAAAGTTGCTTTTATATCAGGCCTTCGAATCTTCAGCTGGATTTCTGCGTTAGTCCATTTTGTTATCTCCTCCACAATGTCGTCAGTTATAAATATACTAAAGCATTCCAGTGGATCATAGAGACTTCTATTCATTCGGGTGGGACCCCTAGAGGTTCGTATAATGTTAGAAGTTGATGTCCTGCCACTTGTTCTGCCTTTAGAAGCCATCCAACGATGACCGTTTTTACCTCTAAGTGATTGATGTTGTGGCATAACAATAGAATTCGGCATATTAGGCGAAGTGCTATGGAGGCTATCAGACACAACTTGAGACATATTTTCAGTGCTAACGGGAGTTCCCGATACTGGTGGACTCACCTCACAATCTTCGACATCACTTTGGACTTCATCTTGGATCAAATTATCTTTAATTTCACTGTCCGAACCCCCGACCTCATCATCGCTCAATTCTTGTAATAACCGTGTAATTTGTGCATCTTCTAAACGGCCTTGTGACGTCATTTTCGCTATAGAAATAAAGCCTACAGAGAAAAATAATAATGTTGTAAAATACATAAATTTCTGTCACAAAAAACATTAGTTGCATATTTCTGACAAATCGTAAAAAACTAACGCAAAAGATAACCATACGTCACTTCGACGTACGGTAGGTATTTATTTACGAAAATAGCGTACTTACCTGAGCGACACAGGTATCCCTTGCAAGCTCTGTGAGTCGACTGAGTTGGCAGGAACGGCAAACGCACTGGCGCCATAAACGAGCGAAATATATCGATTTTTCAAAATCGATTACGTCGATTCAACGTAGGTTATCTTTCTAGGGATATATATATATATATATATATATATATATATATATATATATATATATATATATATATATATATATATTAATTACCTAATTTTCCTATTATTGGGTATTTAGGTTCGGTAATGAAATGACTATTTATTTCTTTATATTGTTTCTTTTTTGGTTGACGTTTCGGGCATTTTCAAAGTCTCATATCTTACATTTCTAAAAAAAAACCACCCAATAAAAATATAATACAAAAATATAGAAATTAACTACGTACAAAAAAAAACATCAAAAAACACAAACCAAACAAAGAAATTCATTGGGAACAATCCATAAATAACAATACTCAAACAAATAAAACTGTTACATATATCTGATTACGAAACAAAGATGGAAAGTCTTTTAAATGATATCAGTACAAGTAAACAGTGACCTCACTAATGTCTACCAAAAAAAAACAATTATTGAGTAAAAAAACTATTCACTAAGAAACAATTAAATGAAAAAGACGCTAGAGGCCTGATGATACAAAATGCCATACCACCAAAAATTTACGGCCTACCTAAACTGCACAAGAAGTATATCCCTTTAAGACCAATCCTGTCATGTAGATAATCACCATTATACAACCTAGCAAAATTCCTAGCAAATTGTCTAGCAAATATAACAGGAGAAAACGATCATTTTATCATGCTCTTTCAGTTTCCAAAAATTTCATCGATACGATACGAATTTCCGAAAAATACAAACTCGTTTCTCCCTCTCCACTCTCTGTATACAAATATTCCAAAAAACTTAATTCAAGCAGTAGAGCTCACTATAAACGTCAATTATTTTCAATATAAAGATACATTCTATAAACAAATAAATGGATGCGCAATGGGCTCACCAATATCATACGTCATGGCACAGTTAGTGATGGAACACCTAGAGGAAAATGTTATAAAAAATCTAAACATGAACATTCTATTTTTTAAAAGGTTTGTAGATGATTGTTTGCTTGCAGTAAACAACGAAAAAAATGTTAGATCTTACATAATTTTAACAGTTTTCACACAAAACTACAATTCAGTTCTGAAATAGAGAAACATGGTGAAATAAATTTTTTAGATCTAATACTCATAAGAAAAAATAGTATCATCAAGACAGAATGGTACACAAAACCGACATGGTCAGGAAGATATTTGAACTTTTAATCGAGCCATGCAATGGCACAAAAGATCAGTGTTATTGTAGGTTTAATAGATAGAGCAATAAACTTGACTACCCCAGAACTGAGACCAGATACACTAAAAAAAGTAAAAAATGTCTTGATATAAAGTGGTTTTCAGGAAAGAGATAGCAACCGCACAATAAAAAAAAGAACGTACAAATTTTATAATAATTTAAAAACTAACATAGCCACAAAAGAAGCAAAAAATTAAAATATTTACCACTTCCATACACCAAGGAACTATCAGAAAAGCTCAAAAATATATTAAAACATCACAACATAAAGTGTGCCATAAAATCCACAATAAATTAGGTTCATTGTTGACAAAATTCAAAAGCCCGACTCCCATCATGAATCAGGCAAATGTAGTGTACTCGATTCCATGAATGGATTGTCCTAAAAATATACCTAAAAACAGAATGAACGGACATAAATACACAAATAATGCAGCTACAGCACTACACAAACATGTAACCGAATACAAACATGATTTTAATGATAAAGAAACCAAAATCATAAACAAAGACTTACTATACTTCTATACAAAATTACAAATCAATGAAGCGATTGAAATAAAAAAATAAAAAAATGCTGTAAATGACAGAACTGGTACAAAGGGAATCAGCCATACATATACAAACTTAATAAAATAAGAATGCTATATTTTAACACTCAGTATACACAAAAATATTTGATGCAAAAGTAGAAAATAAAAAACATCTTGATATGAACCATCAAAATACTGATTTTAGTACAAGTACACTTTCAAGGTGTGTACTTTCGTGAATACTAAAAATATGTTTAAATTTAATTTGTAATTACAGTAGAACCCCGATTAACCGAGTTGCGATTATCCGAGCTCCGGATTAACCGAGCCAATCCTGATTACCCGAGGTACGCGCGTCTATGCTGCGTATTAACCGAGCTTCTAAAATATGTATGTACATATTTCCATTTAAAATCGTCGGGGCCTTCGAGGAATTCCCCTGACCCGTGTGAGGGGTTCCCCTATTTATGTTTTTGGACTCTTTCAGCATGTAAATTTGCGTGAATGCAGTGCGTTTTAGTGTTTACTACGGAGAAGTACGAGTATATTCACATAATTTATTTGGTTGGAGTTCTGGTAGTTAAGTGTAATTAATATGAACTGCTTTGTTTGAATTTTTGTTTGTCGTATTATAATGGAGCAAAACAAGCGTAAAAGAATCGTCGTTCCTATTGAAGACAAATTAAAAGCCATCAGAAGAATTGAAGCAGGAGAGACAATTAAAGTTGTTGCACGAGATTATGGAGTAGGTGAGGTAACCGTTGAAGATGGGAAAAGCAACCGTACAAAATAGAAGAGTGGAGTATAAATCAAGCCTCCTCGTCCTCAGGAAGAAAATCAATGAAAACCGGCGACTATGAAAAGGTTAACGAAGCTTTATTCATGTGGTTTAACCAACAGAGATCAAAACGTGTGCCTCTGTCAGGTCCAATTTTACAACAGAAAGGAATAACGATTAGTAGGCAATTCCCAGAGATAGATCAGTTTTCCGCCAGTTCTGGATGGCTTGACCGCTGGAAAAAACGGTACGGTGTACGACAACTGACTGTATGTGGTGAAAAACTTTCTACTGATGTGTCATCAATTGAGAAGTTTAAGCAAATCGAAGATCGTGGATGCACATGTGATCAAATTTACAACAGTGACGAAACTGGTCTGAATTATAAAATGCTTCCATCAAAACATTTGCATCCCGACAGGAAAAAACAGCTCCTGGGCACAAACGAAGTGAGGAAAGATTAACTATAATGGTATGTTCCAATGCATCTGGCAAGCACAAAATCCCACTGATGGTGATTGACAAGTCTGCACGTCCAAGAACTTCAAAAGACATCTCACCCAAAGCCCTATCAGTCTATTACAAAAGTTAGAAGAGCGCTTATTTACTAACTGGTTTGAAGAAGAGTTCGTGCCATCTGTGACTAAATTTTTGAACTGAAACCGTCTTCCTATTAAAGCAATTTTGTCAATAAATAATGCCCCCTCTCACCCTGGAGAAGGACTTCATGTGGGCGAAATTGTTGTAAAATTTTTTCCAAATGTAACCAGCATAATGCAACCAATGGATCAAGGCATCCTCGAAAACATTAAAAAAAATTATAGGCGTTTATATCTTGAACATCTGGATATTATCAATGGGATGAGAAAAATGTTATTTACTGTGTAAGTCAAGCTTGGGATTCTGTGCGAACTAGCACTATTCAAAAATCTTGGTCAAAAGTTATTGATTTTGAGGACTATAATGGCAGTGAAGATGATACTCCATTAAATGAGTTAGCTTTGAAATTGAGAAGCCATGGAGAATTGTCCTGTTCAAATTTTGACAGCGAGATAGAAGAAAAATAAAAAAGTTTATTTGAATTAATGCAAAAATTAAAAGGTTGCGAAAATGTGACAAGAGAAGATGTTGTTGAATGGATTACAGCAGATGATTTAGAAGAAGAAATGCGTATTGAAAAAATAACGAATGCTTTTCAGGAAACCGAAAAATCAGATGACGATGACGATGGCGAAGCGGCGGTGGATGAACAGTCTCCCACTAAGATCTCTTATCTAGAAGGTTTTGTTTCTTTGGAAAAAGCTTTGAGGTATATCGAACAACAACCAGAGGCAACCTCAGCGGATTTGCTTCTTCTTAATAGATGGAGAAACATTGCAGCGAGAAAAAGAAAATGCAATATGAAACATTGGTGTTTATTTTTTGAATGAATAAAATAGAAATCCGGATTATCCGAGTTTTCAGTTATCCGAGGGTGCTCCCCACGTTACCTCGGATAACCGGGGTTCTACTGTATATATTTTTAGAAAGTAACGTTTATAGGGAAATTTTAAAATGTGATAGACAATTCTGTTTGTTTTAAAAAATGTAAGATATGAGGTTTTGAAATGCCCGAAAAATTAGGAGAAATGCCAACCAAAAAAGAAACAATATAAATAAATAAATAATCGTTTCATTACCGAACCGAAATACCAAATAATAGGAAAATTACGTAAATAATAAAAATAATAAGTTTCAAAAAAGGGAAACAAAAACTAATCATTATTTTTAGAGCACTTTTGGAAGTCAGTAACCTGTATATTTTATATTTTTGTGTTTATTCACGCCGCACTTTTAAATTGCAAGGGGGCGTTTAAATGTAATTCTTATTAGTGTTTATTCTCAATTAATTGAGTCATCAGTTTTAATTATGCTTCCTTTTATATTTTTTTTTAAAACTCTGATTCATACGAGAATATCCTTTCTTAATGGTCGGCACATTATCTCATTACGTGGCGTAAACAGCTATACTTTAACACTTTTTTAAACAAAACTGTTTGGAATTATATTGTGAAAAATATGCGTTAAAAAGATGATTAATGGAAATGAGCAACTTTGAGTAAATAAAATTTCAATTTACATTAAAGAAACTCTCATAAGTAAAGCCAGAACTGTCGTCAATTACTTAAAAAAGAATTTAAATTATTTTCAAAAGTTAATTAAAAACTTAATTATCAATTACCGAACATTTGAAAAAATTATGAAACTAATTTAATTAGTACACTTCTTGAATACACATAATTCTATATAATAAGTACTAAAATCAATCATTATTATCATAAACCAGCCCTCTGCGTCCACTGCTGGACATAGGTCTCCCTTTTCCCTTTCCCTAGAATTTCATCTCTATGTATCCTGCGCAGTTTACAACCAGTTGTTAGCGGCTCTTTTAATATCATCTGACTAACATGTCAGTGGTCTCCCTCTGCTGCTCTTATCTGCTTTTAGTCTCCATTCTAATATTTTACGCATCCATCTCATGTCTATCAGTTTGGCCATGTGTCTTGCCCATTTCCAGTTCAAAGTAGCTATGCGCGTGATGTGTGACTCCAGTACGTCTATGCAGATCTTCGTTACGTATTCTGTCATTAAGAGTTACATTAAGCGTTGACCTCTCAATGTACCTTTCCGCAATCCTTAGTTAATGTGCAGATACCATAGAATGTGCTTACATCTTAGTTGTATAGGTAGAGACTAGAAGAACGCATTGGTTGAATGTTTTCCGTTTCAGACTAAGTGGAATGGGGTTCTTAAATATATCCTTTATGGTTCCATATGCTACCCAAGTTATACCGATTCTTCTTCTAATTTCGGATATTGAGTTTCGCTCGAGAATGCTTATTTTGTATTTGTATATTTAATATGAGGGTACCAAGTTAGACGTGAATTTTGTTTTTCTGAAGAAGCGTGCATAGGCAACAAACAGTTCTAGAATTAGGATTTTGGAATCTTTAGCACAATGATATTACATAAAAGCTATCAGCATTACACCACTTTATTTGTTGTACTCGGTACGTAATTTACTAACCATCTTAGCATCACTATAAGCGATCAATAACTACATCTAAATTTAAAAGCTAAACTACGTACTGAGAAGTTCTACGCCTACCAATGAAAACAAGTTTTTTTTGATGTGAAATATGTTTTATTTTTTCAATATAATCTCCTGAAAGTTCAGTACATTTATTTCAATGGACGAAACCAAGGAGGCACACAATCAACGAATTAAAAACAAACTTCTCGCTTGTCCCAACAATTCCAGGTCATTTTGCTTGATCGCTGATCTGTTGGAAAAGACCAGGAATCCAATCTACAGCCTCGCAGGTGACATTACGCTTATTTCTTCATTCACTTTGAACGCTCGGACATCGGTTACTCAGACGAATATCCGCAGACAGCAGGAAGTCGTTCAACTTAACAAAAACCTGAAAGAAATTCTATCTTGGGATGACAGTAACCAAGTAGAATTTTACGCTACAAAAACCCGAGCGGAAATTTTTTTGAAAAGAGTTAACGTTGCTGAACTTAACATAGTTATATCGGGGACTCCATTAATTTGGAATGAAATATGTTTTGGCATGAACATGTTGCAAATATAGCAAAGAGAGCTGCTCAAAAGCTAGGAATATTATTTCGAACCAGAAAGCTTTACACTCAACAACAACTGTTAATTCTGTACAAAGCTCAAATTCGACCAACTATCGAATACTGCTTCCATGCTTGGGGCTCTGCTCCTAAATATACACTGCATTTGTTGGATTCTGTTCAGAGAAGAGCTGTTCGCCTTATTGGAGATCCGGAACTGGCCGGCAGCTTTGATTCGTTGGAACGTCGAAGAACGGATGGCGACTTAAGTCTATTCTACAAGTATTTTCATGGAAAGTGCTCGGTGGATGTAGCCCGCTTAATTCCTCCCAGAGCGGTGCATGCTAGAAATACACGTCGCGCTAATACTTCACATCCGTATGAGGTTCAGCTTGTTATTCCTATTCAAGCAAACTTTTATATGTCGAACCTCATCCCTTTGAAATAATTTGCCCAGGACTGTGTTGTCCACCTTGTACAATCTACAACGATTCAAGACCAACGTAAATCGCTTTTTCTGCACACATCTCGCTCCTGTAGCTCTTTAGGGATTTACCAGCAGCATGTGTGCTAGACTTATAAAAAAAATTATTCATTTAATAACCTTTAAGACATTTTTTTTTAAATATACATACTTTTTGCAGCGCCCAGGTGTATGTAATAATCAAGCCAATTATTAATTTGGCAAATTAATTTCCCTTCTAACTGAATACCACTAATTTGTACTCGCTTAATGTATATACATCGTTTCTTTACACAGTTTTGAGAAAAACACCTAATGCAAAAATCATGGTCTGATAAATAAACAATTTTTTTATGCGTCTGGGCCAAATGGTTGACTATTAATAACGATGGAGTATGTAACTATAGTTACATTCCTAGTTATATGAATATCTTTGCTTGTTTTCGTTAGATTTTAATTTTAATTTAATATGGCAAACACTAATTATTATTTTTATTTAATTATTCTATGGGTAACGGAAGTCTATGTTTTCTCTGAAACGATTCTTTGAGCGTTCTGGTGGGATCGATCAAATTCATGTTTTTAGTGTGCCGTACCAAAATTTAAAAACAGAGCACTTATGGAATAGCTTTGCTGTCTGCCTGTCTGTCACAGCCGATTTTCTCCGAAACTATTCGACAGAGAAAATCGATATTTTTCTTAAATATAAGAACTAATGGTCCAATCACAGGCGTGTAGTTTTAATAGTTAAATTTTGACTCAAGAGGTTAGTTTTGGGGGATGAAATCAGAAGTGAATTTTTTTTCTTCTAGGTCATCGAGTGGAATGTCAACTGAAAGCTTATGAAAATACTCAGGTAAACTTTTTTTTATATTATTTTTAAAAATTGCCAAATATCACTGTCCTCCACCCTATCTCTAAGAGTTCTAATAAAAAAATTTCAAAAAATTCTGTAATATTCTTCATAAGGTATAGATTGAATGAAAATGAACACGAGTATATTACCTTAGATAAGTTATCTGGTATACTTTTGTAATGTGTTAATAATAGTCTATCTACCTATTTGAATCACATTTAAGCTTATACAAATGATAAATAACCCGCCAAGTGCAAGTCGAACTTGCGCAATTAGTGTTCCGTACGTTCATTGCTTTTGAAATAAAAATTTTTATTACGGGGGTATAAAATGACAATGACTTCACAAAACACCCCCCAAATGAGTTTTCAACAAAGTCTTTTTCCGATCTTTACTGAAAACTGATTACCTTGAAATTTTTTTTTTTTTAAATATACCAGATGAATTATTAAAGTTAATGTACTCGTGATAATTTTCGATCAGTCTACACCCTGTGAAGAATATTCGAGAATTTTTTTTCAAAATTTTTTGATCAGTACTTTTCGAGATAAGGGGGGCAACAATTTTTTAAAAATAATACAAAGAAAAGTGTGCGCAAGTATTACATTATATATATTTTTGAATTCGTGTTTTTACAACACATCGCACTCGATGACTTGGTAAAAAAAACTTTTTGATTCCTATTTCACCCCCAAAAATTAACCCCTTAAGTCAAAATTTAACTTTCAAAACTACATGGCTCTGATGAGAACATTAATTCCTATATTAATGCCAAATTTCAACTTTCTAAGTCAAATAGTTTCGGGAGAAAATCGGGTGTGACAAACAGACAGACGGACTGACAGACGGGCAGACGGACAGACACCGAAGTAATCGTATAAGTGTTCCGTACAGAATACTAAAATCCTAGTTCTAATAGAAACAAAACCTTGATAGACAATGTGTTTTGGTGTTTTCCTAATTATATAGAACTTTACGTTGTAGAAAGTTTTTTTAGGCGTCACAAACCAGTTTGTGTCCAAATCTGGGATACTGATTTTTGAAAATTCATTTATGGTGTGTGGTGTCACGGATCATTTCGTATCTCCGGCAACCAATAAAAACCATTCACGCCACATCGAAGCTTCAAAAGGCTCTTAATAAAAAATAAAGGCACGCTGACAAGGTTGTAGATAAGGTCCTACCCCTTTTGAATTAAAAGTTCTCAAAATCTTCAAGTATGCGGTTTGTTGTCTTAAGTTGATATAATTGTTTTTTAATCTCTGAAATATTCTTTCGTATGTTAATTTCTGTTTACTATTGAGTAGAGATAAGGTTATTTCCCTATTGAGTAAGAGACAAGGTTATTATAAAAATGTCAACCAAAGAAGTGTTACCTCGTTAGGGTCTCGGCAGGTGAATGCAGGCGAAAGTAACACTGAGCGTCTAGAAGTAATCTCGGCAATACGGAGGTCTGGATATTTACATATTAAATATCTATCAATAACAGACATAGGTGACACTTTTAGGCTATGACAAACATACCCAAAAAGAAGGCAATCTTTCAATCCAAGAGGAAAACACATTGATAAGGTTGTAGTTAGGATTTTGCAGATTTTTAAATCTAAAGTATTTCGAACTTCCGAGAATGTCGTTTGCTGTTTCAAAGTGGTGCAGATATCTTTTATTAGTTGATCTGTAGGACTTTATTAATTTAAATGTTCATGATTTTGGTTTTGTTCATTTAATACAAAGATACATAATTTTCGCCATCTAAGAAGCCACCAGTGGCGTAGTAAGGTTCAAGGGAGAGGGAGGAAGGATATGATATTTATAGAGAGGTGGCGTCAATCGACAAAGAGATGGGCGTCAAATAATAATCCGGGGGGGGGGGGCTCGCACTTGAACTCTAATAGCTTTTATCTTTTCCGACATAGTAAAGTAAAAATCAGCGACTGAGGGGTTAAAAGCAATCACAGGGACACTGCGCAAATCCTACTTGCACTTGGCCGCACACGCGCTGCAGGGATATCCCTAAAATTCCACAGAAACGACGAGTATATGGAAAAAAGCAACTAACGTTGGTCTGGAATCGCTGCAAATTATACTCCGTAGAAAATACCGTTCTCTGAAATCATGGCTGCTGGTGAGTTCATGGTCTGTACAAAATCTAATAATTGCAGCAATGGTCGAATTTGAGCTTTATATAGGTTTAAAAGTTGTAGGGTATATAACTTACCAGTAAAAGATATTATTCCTAGCTTTTGAGAGGTTTTCTTTCCTACGCCTACAGCAGGTCCAAGCCAAGACATATTTGCTCCCAAGTTGAGTGACGAAGCTATAGGAATGGAATGTCCCCGTAACTATATCGGGTTCGGCCATGTTACCTTTTTGAGAGAAAACTGGCGCCCGGGCTTTTTAAATGATCAAGATAGAATTTCTCACAGGTCTTTTTTAAGTTAAATAACTTTCTGCCGTCTACGGATATTTGCATTAAAAATAAATGAAGAACTAAGCGTATTGTCATCGGTAAAGTTGTAGATTGGATTCCAGATCTTTTCCAGCAGATTGGTAAATAGACAAAGAAAAGGAGGCCGTATGGAGCCTTGGGGGTACACTGGTGTTGATTATGAAGGTATTAGAAAGAAACACATCAACTGTCACTAGTCAAGAACATTCTATGAGAAAGCAGGAGAGCCTTAAATAAAACCTTTTAGACATCCCATAGCTTAACCGTAGCATATAGAGTAGTATATAAATATGGAGTCTAACCCTTCTAATTAGTGGCGGCTCCTCTATAGGAGCACATGAGCACGTGAACACCCTGTCAATAACAAGGCAAAATGCAAATTATTTTGCATTATACCTTAGTCATACGTACGTCTTTTAAAGAAGTGAACCTTCCCTACAAATGGACAAGAACAATTTATAACCACCCTAATACTTTACGTACCATTAAACCTCGAGTTGTCAAAATCCGGGCATTTTCAAAGGTCTAATCAATTTTAGTGTAGAGTTGGATCTAGCTTTAAAAGAAGTACTTCAAAAATAATTCAGAACGAATTATTAGATACAATAGGTACAATTTTGCCACGAATATATAAAAAATGAAATAGCAGACCCCCAATTCATCTCTGTTATAGCAGATGAGACCACAGATATTTCTGTGGTCTCACATGGTAGTAGTTTTCAGATACATTTTAAAAGACGGTACCCCAACTGAACGATTTTGGGCTTTTTTGAATCCACATGATCATAATGCATTTAGTTTAGTAAATTGTATTAAAGACGTTTTTGCTCAAAGTTACAAGTACACCAAATAAATTAATTTCACAAAGCTATGATGGAGCAAATGTTATGAGCGGCCGCCATGGTGGAGTAAACAGAATTATTCAAGATGATTATAAATACGACTATTATGTTGACCGTTATGCTCATCAGTTAAATTTTATTTTAGCTCATAATATAACAGATATTACTAATTTTTTTTCAAATTCTCCTCAGCGGGTTGAAATATTAAATGAAGTTGTACACTGCCATGTTCCAAGAACTTCTACGAAACGGTGGCTTTTTAAAAGCAGAGCTATAAATATTATTTTTGAGAACAGAGAAGCACTTATCGAATGTATGGAGAAGGTAGAAAATACTTCGAAACAATCTAGCACAATTAATCAAGCCTCTGCAACCCGTAGAATGTTATACGATGCAAAATTTGTATTCTGGCTAACATTTTTTTTTACAAAATTATGCCCACACGCCGATATCCTATATAACAGTTTGCAATAATCGACTTCTGATCCTGCACAGGTAGCCACAGCAATTAATATATTTGAAAAATGCATAGCGACTGAAAGACAAACTACTGAAGAAATTCTTACTTTAATTGAAGATGTAGTTCATTTTCAGAATAAAAGACGTAAGGAAGACCCTTATTTAACGAAAGTGTTTGTAGCAAAAGTATGTGATTATATATTAATTCAAATTAGGGAAAGGTTTTCTTTTAATAGTCATCTAAGTGGTTCGTTTATTTTTATGTCTTCTAAATTCTCGGAGTTTGAAAATAAATTCCCATCACACTATTTAAGTGATTTAGTTCAGGCATATCCATTTTTGGACAAAATTAAATTACAAACTGAACTTGGACTTATTTACGACCAGGTTTTAGAAATTTGCCAGGAGGGGTGTATTGTTTGCGATTTATAACAGAAAATAATTTACAAAATGTATTTTTCGCAACGTACACTTTACTGCAGCTAATTATTACCATTCCGATGACGACTGCTGAAGTTGAAAGAAATTTCTCCACTTTAAAAAGAATTAAGTCATTTTTAAAATATACCATGAATGAAGAAAGACTTTTAGCATTGAGAATTTTTTCAATAGAAAAGAAAATGATAGAAGATCGTCGTATGGATTTTTCGTTTAAACATTGTGTTTAGAATGTTCAGCTTATAATTAGATGTTTTAAACAAAACAATGAATTTTGCTATATTTCTAATATGGACTGCATTTTCTTTCGTCAAGTGTTGTATTATGATTTATGGTCGCGTTATACATATGTGTCAATGCACTGCGCACATTTGTCTGTTATAGTTGGACCTTCTGTATTAGTAAATGATTTTATATTTGATATTATGTTTAACCTATTGATATTTAGCATTTTCAATTAATAGTAGGTAAGGTATTTTCATTTGTGACCATGAACCTTAGAAAATTTTAAAATGTCTTCTAGGTAAGAATAGATACATAAAATTTAAAATTAAGTAGGTATCTGAAAATCTTGTTTTCATGCTCTTATTGACTCATAATGCTACATACCTTGTGAGGTATGTAAATCTCTACCAAATTCCATCACGAGCTGCCACTGCTTCTAATTCAACTAAACAACATATTATAAAGGTTTGTATATCAATGTGTCACAGTGGAGAATGGGTAAATTACCAGTATCGAAAAACACTAAAAACAAAGAACAAAATACTTATTCTATAAATTTAACACATCAACTGTCACTAGTAAAGAACATTCTATGAGGAAGCAGGAGAGCCTTAAATAAAACGTTTCAGACATACCATAAGAGCGTAGCTTAACCGTAGCATATAGAGTAGTATATAAATATGGACTCTAACCCTTCTAATCAGTGGCGGCTCCTCTGTAGGAGCACATGAGCACGTGAACACCCTGTCAACAACAAGGCAAAATGCAAATTATTTTGCATTATACCTTAGTCATACGTACGTCTTTTAAAGAAGTGAACTTTCCCTACAAATGGACAAGAACAATTTATAACAACCCTAATACTTTACGTACCATTAAACCTCGAGTTGTCAAAATCCGGGCATTTTCAAAGGTCTAATCAATTTTAGTGTAGAGTTGGATCTAGCTTTAAAAGAGGTACTTCAAAAATAATTTAGCACGAATTATTAGATTGCATGGTACAAGTTTGCAACGAATATATAAAAAATGAAATAGCAGACGCCCAATTCATCTCTGTTATAGCAGATAAGACCACAGATATTTCTATGGTCTCACATGGTAGTAGTTTTCAGATACATTTTAAAAGACGGTACCCCAACCAACCTGAACGATTTTGGGCTTTTTTGAATCCACTTGATCATAATGCATTTAGTTTAGTAAATTGTATTAAAGACGTTTTGCATAAAGTTACAGGTACACCAAATAAATTAATTTCACAAAGCTATAATGGAGCAAATGTTATGAGCGGCCGCCATGGTGGAGTAAACAGAATTATTCAAGATGATTATAAATACGACTATTATGTTGACTGTTATGCTCATCAGTTAAATTTTATTTTAGCTCATAATATAACAGATATTACTAATTTTTTTTCAAATTCTCCTCAGCGGGTTGAAATATTAAATGAAGTTGTACACTGCCATATTCCAAGAACTTCTAAGAAACGATGGCTTTTTAAAAGTAGAGCTATAAATACTATTTTTGAGAACAGAGAAGCACTTATCGAATGTATGGAGAAGGTAGAAAATACGTCGAAACAATCTAGTACAATTAATCAAGCCTCTGCAATCCGTAGAATGTTATACAATGCACAAGTTGTATTCTGACTAACATTTTTTCACAAAATTATGCCACACGCCGATATCCTATATAACAGTTTGCAAAAATCGACTTCTAATCCTGCACAGGTAGCCACAGGAATTAATATATTTGAAAATGTATAGCGACTGAAAGACAAAATGCTGAAGAAAGTCTTACTTTAATTGAAGATGTAATTCATTTTCAGAATAAAAGACGTAAGGAAGATCCTTATTTAAACGAAAGTAGTTGCAGCAAAAGTATGTGATTATATATTAATTCAAATTAAGGAAGGTTTTCATTTAATAGTCATCTAAGTGGTTCGTTTCTGTTTATGTGTTCTGAGTTCTCAGAGTTTGAAAATAAATTTCCATCGCACTATTTAAATGATATAGTTCAGGCATATCCATTTATGGACTAA
>CM032446.1:36044267-36149536 GCA_019049505.1 Pachyrhynchus sulphureomaculatus | reverse complement strand
CGTGATGGAAAAGGACTTTCTTGTGGGCCAATCGCGGGCGTTTTTCTTGCAGCTCGGTTTTCAAACGGTCCAATAACGATGAATAATATTCACCTGTAATAGTTTTACCCTTTTCCAGAGAGTCGATGAGAATTATCCCTTGCGAATCCCAAAAGACAGTCGCCATAACCTCTCCGGCCGAAGGAACGGTCTTCGCCTTTTTTGGTGCAGATTCCCCCTTGGTAACCCATTGTTTAGATTGTTGTTTGGTCTCAGGAGTATAGTAATGTTTCCATGTTTCATCCACAGTGACGAAACGACGCTTAAAGTCCTCCGAATTCTTCTGGAACAGCTGCAAACCATCCTTGCAACACTTCACACGATTCCGTTTTTGGTCAAGCGTGAGCAATCGCGGCACCCATCTTGCGGATAGCTTTCCCATGTCCAAATGTTTATGCAAAATATTATGTCCCGTTCAGTCGAGATGCCCACAGCACTAGCAATCTCATGCACCTTAACTCTTCTGTCATCCATCACCATATCATGGATCTGATCAATGGTTTCTGGAGTCGTAACCTCCACAGGCCGTCCAGACCGTTCAGTGTCACTTGTGCCCATATGGCCAGTCCGAAAATTTTGAAACCACTTATAAACTGTTCTAATCGAAGGTGCAGAGTCACCATAATGTTTATCAAGCTTCTCTTTAGTCTCCTGAGGCGTTTTGCCTTTCATAAAGTAATGTTTAATGACCACACGAAATTTTTTTTTTTTTCGTCCATTTTTTGAAAATCACTCGACTTCCTTGATTCAACGAATGCCAAACACAAAGAAAATAGACCAATATGGCTGAAACTTGGTGTGCGTTCATTCAAGAGATGCTACTAACTAAACATGACCTCGATACGCGCGCCCGGTGGTGCCATCTCTCGGACTTTGCACGGACTTTTTCAAACCAGCCTCATATATATGTATATATATATATATATATATATATATATATATATATATATATATATATATATATATATATATATATGTATATATATATATATATATATATATATATATGTATATATATATATATATTATATATATATATATATATATATATATATATATATATATATATATACATATATATATATATATATATATATATATATATATATATATATATATATATATATTAAAATTCCGGGTTTCAATCCGTTTGTCTAACAATGGATTTGCACGACGTTTCGCCAAAAATCTCATTTGGCATTTTCAAGTGCTCCTGCTGCTGCTACTCGATACTGTTATCTTGCTGCTGTAACTCGAAGCTAACTGAGAAACCGACGTGGGGGGGTCGAAAGTGTTCGTCCGAGCATTGGCGTTTGCCGGTTGGGTGGTAATTACGGATTCCGGCGCTATGCTTACTGTTGCCTTCTCGATGTTTTGGTTATTCCTTGGCTTAGCTAGTAGACCCTTCCATGTAGTAGAAATATTCACCGCATCATCTCGCTTATTTAGCTCTCCATTTTTTTCGATTTCCAAGGCTTCTCTAACTATGCTTGTTTTATGATGTGAAATCGAGGCTATTTGTTTAGATCCCTCAAAATTGATGTTGTGACCAGTCTCATGATGGTGCTGAAAAAGAGCTGATGTTGTTTGTTTGTGTTTTGATTCTTATTTTTCTTGGACCCGGGTGGAGATTCTTCTATTTGTTTGTCCTTTGTACAATTTGTGGCAGTCTCCGCATGGGATGCTGTAAACTCCATGGTTTTCCAGTTTTTTCTTGTCCTTGGGGTTGCCCAGGATGTCTACCAGAGTGTCTTGTGGTTTCTATGCTGTGCTTATGTTGTGTTTTCTTAGGACACTTCCAATCCTATCTGTAACTCCTTTCACATACGGTAATAGGACTCTACTCTGGTTGAGATCGCGTTCTTCTGTCCTTGTCTGCGGATGGCGCTGCCTTTCTAATGCTCTCCGTATGGACTGGTCTTTATATACATTTTGATCCTAGTGATTTGTGTAATTTTTTGCTGTCTCGTGTCTGGTTCGGTGACTCGGTATGATCTTGATACGAGAGTGTTGGCTACCGACTGGATTTGGGATGGATGGTGGTGTGAGCCAGCGTTTAAATATCTGTTGGTGTGGGTGGGCTTCCGGTAGACTGAGTATTGAAGCTGAACGTTTTTCCGAGTTATAAGCACATCAAGAAATGGAAGACTTTTTTCTTGTTCTACTTCCAAAGTGCTCTATTCTATTTAAATAGGTCAGGAAGTTGTCTAATTCATTTCGTCCATAGGGCCAAATTGTAAAGATGTCATCAACATATCGTTTCTAGAGTTTGGGTTTGAGTGGTGATTTTGTTAGGGCATCTGTTTCAAAATACATCATATACAGATTGGCTATTACTGGTGAAAGGGATGATCTCATGGGTGCTCCATCTGTTTTTTTATATATCTGATTATTGAAGACAAAGTAAGTATTTTTTAGACAGTGTTCCGTTTCTGAAAAACAAAAAAACACCATATTACCAGCAGACAAGGGCAATGCCACAGTGGTCCTAAATACCAAAGAATATATTCATTGTTAGACGAACGGATTGAAACCCAGAATTTTAATATATTACATTTCACCATCCGTAAAAAACCTCTATTGTAACATATATATATATATATATATATATATATATATATATATATATATATATATATATATATATATATATATATATATATATATATATATTTATATATTATATATATATATATATATATATATATATATATACATATATGCTTAACCCGTTACAGCTTTGATAGCAAGTTATTGATTTGTGTCACCGATCATTAAATATTTTACCACTGTATTCCAAAAAATACAATTTTTTAAGATATAAGCTTTTACTTCAGATCAGTAATATGTCGTAAAAAATACTGATACAGGTTGAAAACATGAACTTTGAAACGTAATAAATGGCTAGGGTAATACGTAATAGTGCAATGTCTACCAAATATAGTAAGAAATTATAAACTTACCTTCTTTAAATAGCCAAAAAGTATTTAATGGTTAAGAAATTACAATTCTCATTTAAAATCACAAAATATGTGCGTATGTTAAAGAAGAAAAAACATGGACGATACAGATAAAAAAATTGTCAGGAATTAAAAAACCTCTAGATGTGTAAATAAAAATAAATCTTTTTGTGATGTGGGGCCAGAATATTATATTTATTTATACTGTTTATCATGAAGTTGGAAAAAAAAAATGTTTTTTCAAAAAACCCTGACTAAACAAAAGAACAATTTCGGAGGGTAATTTTTTTATGAATACAATACATCCCGTTAGCACGAAAAGTAAACACAATAAATTTCTTACTGTTCCATAAGTATATTTGCACCAACTAAACAGCCTGTATTTCAAAAACTTCAATACTCAACATTTTTTTTAGGTTACTTTGTACTCAGGTCTCAATTCTTTCTATATACTATTATTGAAAAACGAAACACTAAAATTGAAGTATATTACGACATACACACAATTACCTTTTCAGCTCCCTACCCCTTTTTTACTTTTTTTTGCTAGAAGAAAATTATTTTATCTTAAATATACTATATTGAAATCAAAAAGTAGGAAAAATTCTCATAATACTATTGAAAACATACAGTGACCCCAACTCCTCAAACTCTTTTTTCACGTTATGAATGAAAATAATTTCAAAAATGTAATATTTCAATTTCTTGATTGAAAGAACCCCGAAAAAGACCTATAACAATACAAATACTAAGCCACTCTTCTGCCTCCCTTCTCTGTCCCTTTGACGCTTTATATGTTTTATTATCCTGAAAAGGACGTATAGCACATTACCAAGTGTACAAGTATGAAATGCGGTTTTTTTTCTAAAAAAACCATGTTAAATTCGGAAGAATGATAAAAAGTGCTTTATTCAAAGTATGCTCCACCGCTTGTTATACATTTTTCCCATCTTTCGGGCAATTTGTGAATACCACGCCAGTAAAAATCTTCCCCTTTTGCTGCGAACCATTCAACGAGCCATTTTTTTCACATCTTCGTACGAACCAAAGCGCTGCTCAGCAAGTGCGTGACCTATCGATGCAAACAAGTAGTAATCGGTAGGAGCCAAGTCTGATGAGTAAGCCGCATGGGGTAGAACTTCCCAGCTGAGTGCTTCCAACGTGTCGCGAACTGGTTTTGCCGTATGTGATGGAGCATTGTCATAAAGAAAAATTACTTTGTGTTGCCTCTTTCGGTATTCTGGCCTTTTTTCAAGCAGCAAACGGTTCAAATCGGTCAATTGTTGTTGGTAACGTTTAGTATTAACCGTTTCTCCAGGTTTTAACAGCTCATAATAGACCACGCCCCTCTGGTCCCACCAAACACAGAGCATCGTCTTTCTGCCAAAGCGATTCGATCTTGCGGTCGATGTGGATGGTGCTCCTGGGTCTACCCATGAGTTTTTGCGCTTGGGATTCTCAAAATAAAACCATTTTTCATCCCCTGAAACTATACGATGCAAAACGACTTCCTTTTGTACGCAGCGAGCAAAATGTCACACGTGTTTTTGCGCTTTTCGTTCAACTCATGTGGTACCCATCTACCGGCTTCTGAATCTTTCCCATCTCTTGTAGCCGATTGGAAACAGCTTGTTGACTAACGCCCAATTGCTCGACGAGTTGTTTTTGTGTTTGCGAATCATCTTCGTCCAACAATGCTTGTTCCACATCTTCGTATTTTTTTGACGGTTTTCCACGTTCCTTGTCTGCAATATCGAAGTCACCACTTTTGAAATGCCGAAACCATCGTTCACACGTATCTTGCGATGGAGCATGTTCATCCTAAGCTTCTCGAAGTAATCGGTAAGATTCAACAGCAGTTTTCTTCAAATGAAAACAAAAAGTTAATGCTGTCCGCGAATGCTCTTTGTTCCGTATAAATTTCGACATATTGAACACAACAATACAACACTATGCACACACTTTTAAAATTTATCACTCGTGCGCACCTGACACTTGTTGATGACACAACAAAATGGCGCAGTTTTAAATCTTTATAGCACAAACTGCATTGGTGCACCATCTGTTGTCTGAAATCCGCATTTCATACTTGTACACCTGGTATACATGAATCAACCCCTATAACCCCCTATCTCACCCTATTAACCCCACATATTATATATTTTACTATAAATAATATGCTTAAAATTTGTCAATTACATCACACAAAAAAGTTGCCAAAATATTATTGTGTCAAAATTAAAAATGAGGAAAAAAATAAACTAATTATTGAATTACTCGAACCTTGAAAAGAACATATAACACTATACATACAAAGCAACCCCTCTTATCTCCTTCCACACCTCTTTCACACCCTTTTATGTTATACTATAAATATTTATGCAAAATATTCAATATATTTTTTTATTATCTCAATAAATTACCATATTAGTATTAAAACCTTACAAAAGGTATCGATCGTCCGCCTTTCACCCCCTTCGTTTTAAGCGATATCGCTTAAAAACTTTAGGCTTCGTCCTATCATTAGGTGTTATATATATTAGTGGAGGCAAATGCTGTAAAATTTTCATGATTTTTCGAAATTTTTGGGTACAGCTTGTAAATCGATTTAACTGCTTTGAAACAGTGCCAACATAAAGCCGGGTTTCCACCAAACGGACAGTTTAAAAAAACAGTTCTGTTTTCAATATACAAAACAAAACATGTTTTGTTTTTTTCAAACAGTTCCTGTAGACTGTTTCAAAAGTTTTGTTGCTAGTGTTTATTTTCTTTTTCCCATTTTGTTTAGTCCCACAAGAATGTCTTTCTCCGACGACGATTTTGTGATTAGCTGTGGTTCGTGTTTAGTTCAGGTTAGTTCAGGTTTCGAAATTTTTGGGTACAGCTTGTAAATCGATTTAACTGCTTTGAAACAATGCCAACATAAAGCCGGGTTTTTCCACCAAACGGACAGTTTAAAAAAACAGTTCTGTTTTCAATATACAAAACAAAACATGTTTGTTTTTTTCAAACAGTTCCTGTAGACTGTTTCAAAAGTTTTGTTGCTAGTGTTTATTCTCTTTTTCCCATTTTGTTTAGTCCCACAAGAATGTCTTTCTCCGACGACGATTTTGTGATTAGCTGTGGTTCGTGTTTAGTTAAGGCCAAAACAGCAAAAAACCAAGGTATTGGATCGGTTCTCTATTAAAAAGGAGAGTTAATTACGGCATAGAAGAATTATTGGCTGATTTAAGCACTGACAATGTTGGGTTAAATGGAGAATTGAGATCTTCCTGCCATAATTTTACCAGAATGTCAAGTACCGATTTGAATTTTTAATTAATTTGTTAGAACCTAAAATTGCCAAGAAAAATACAAATTACAGGGACACAATATCCGTAAAGGATCTCCTGGCAGTAACTCTGAGGTACTTAGCCACTGGGGACAGTTTTCAATCATTAAAATATTTATTCAAAATTTCAAATTCTTTTGTATCACGAATCATACCGGATGTATGTGAGGCCCTGTATGATGCTCTTCAACATTATATCAAGATAAGCCTTCCTTTCCTCGGTTTATTCTTGTCACACAAAAAACTCATGGCATCATATCCAAACCATTTTGAAACAAACGGGTGTCCAGCTCCAAACTTCTTCCCTTCCCTTGCCTGTAGTGACTGAACAAGTTTTTGATTTTTCGCTCGATTTCATCACTGCAAGTTTCAAAAGTATTACCAATTTCCTTGCGTGAATCTTATTTTTTATTTTTATTCTTATAATTTATACTTTTTGAGTCCCACTGATTTTTAGTCCACTGCTTTTTGGAATTCACGGCCTATAGTTTTGATAACTGTGTTTTGTAGTAAACTCTTTTAATCGTAGCAACATTGTAACTAAATGCATATATATATATATATATATATATATATATATATATATATATATATATATATATATATATATATATATATATATACAGGATTACAGGGAAAGTCGTCCTAGATAATTAAGGATGTTATAGTTTAAGTCGTTTCTGACCGATTTGACTCTATGACATGACAACCTAAACTTAACCGTTTTTGAGATATTGAAGTTTAAAGATTTTCTAAAAAAACATGATTTTTTGCTTTTATATCGATTTTTTTTTATTAGAGGTTCTCGAGTGCGATTTTTTGGTTATTTTTAGTTAGTCTGTATGTCAAGTATCAAAAATCATCAAAAAATTTGAACTAGTTACTAACAGTTTCAAATGGCGGCTTGTTAATGTTTCTAAATTACGAATTTGTGTGTTTCCTACTTTAAATCAATAAAGAGAAAAAAAATGTATGGAAGTTATTCTGCAAATTATTTTAAAAACTTTTACGTCTTTTTAGCTATCAAAAAAGGTATAATACTAGGAGTTTAATAGGAAAACTGTACACAAAATGACACCTAAAGCGGGCTCGGGTAGCAAAAGGTAAATTTTTAATTCTAGGTGAAAATACGAAAAATACACAAATGAAATAAAAAACCTTGCAATTTAATATTTTTTATTAATTATAATTCATGTTCTATATGGTCGCCCCTATTTCTAACACAAATTCTCATTCTTTTTCTTAAATTACTTTTCACAACGCTGGTTGTGAGGTGCCGCCTCATTTCGTCAGCCGCATCAATTATTTTTTGTCTTAGGACATCCACGTTTTCGATAGGAGTCATCTGGTCGTATACGAGACTTTTCATGTGACCCCACACATAAAAATCCATCGGTGTTAGGTCTGGGCTTCTCGCCGGCCAAGGTATGGGTCCGCCTCTTCCAATCCATTTGTTGGGATAATTGTCATTGAGCCATGCACGAACACTTCCTCTGTAGTGAGCTGGGCAGCCATCGTGTTGAAAGTACATGTTTTGTCTCAAACCAATAGGTAGGTCCGCAAAAAATTGTCGTATTCCTCGCCATGGCCCAACCAAATAATTTGAAATTATACCCATCCACACATTTAAGCTGAATCTTGTATGTGATCCTTTCGTTCTTTTTTTGTTTGGGTTGCCTTCCTCTTTAGAAGCCCAATAGTGGGCATTGTGGCAGTTTGTAAGACCGTCTTTGTCGAATTTCGACTCGCCAGTCCATAGTATTTTCTTAAAAAAAGATGCATCTTCGACATCGGTATTGAGCATAAATCTGCAGAATTCTAATCGTCGCAACGGATCCCCTTCTTCAATGACTTGTACGGGCGTATAGTGGTAAGGGTGTTGCCCAACAGTATGCATTACAAACCATACCTTCCACTGCGAAATACCAAGCTGTTGTGCGACAACATTTATAGATGTGGTTGGGTCCACCTCAAAGAGACGTCGTATTTCGTTTTTCTTCGTCTTCGTCAAAGATACGTGGTCGTCCCATATCAGTCCGCCGTCTTTGTACGGAACCAGTTTCTCGTAGCCTTCGATAAGTTCCATCAAATACGCTAACATCAGGTACACGACGAGTAGGATATCGCAGTAGGTATTCATCACGTGCACGCGTCGACACTCCTTCGCAAAATCCGTAACACATTAGGATGTCAGCATATTCCTCGTTGGTATACGTTGCCATATTCACAAGCAGAGATCAAAATCCAGTTACGAGCTAATTCACACAGTCAGAAGATGAAACATAGATATTTTTGAAAAGCACGGTATAGCACATCTACCATGGACGAATCGCATGAGCAGACTAAAAATTATTCAATAATGTTTAGTGAACAGAAAATGTCACTCGCACAGAGAGTACCCCGACCGGAAAAAATGCTTACCCAACCCTTTTTATTGTTTGAAGGTGCAGGTAGTAAACCGGTAATTGGTAGTATCTAAATTCTATTATTATGTTACTCTACATTTGGGCCTATTGAAATCTCATTTTCTTAGAATTTTCAATAGATCCAGTAGATTTTATACCGTTTTAGATAGCTAAAAAGACGTAAAAGTTTTTAAAATAATTTGCAGAATAACTTCCATACATTTTTTTTTTCTCTTTTTTGATTTAAAGTAGGAAACACTTGGTAAAAATTCGTAATTTAGAAACATTAACAAGCCGCAATTTGAAACTGTTAGTAACTAGTTCAAATTTTTTTGATGATTTTTGATACTTGACATACAGACTAACTAAAAATAACCAAAAAATCGCACTCGAGAACCTCTAATAAAAAAAAATCGATATAAAAGCAAAAAAAACATGTTTTTTTTTTTAGAAAATCTTTAAACTTCAATATCTCGAAAACGGTTAAGTTTAGTACATCATGTCATAGAGTCAAATCGATCAGAAACGACCTAAACTATAACGTCCTTAATTATCTAGGACGACTTTCCCTGTAACCCTGTATATATAATTGTTTAACAAAATAAATATATAAAAACTGGTACTTACTTTAAGTATTGACACGCTCTTCGTAAATCGCATACAGTTGATAAAAACTTGATAACTAGTTAAAAGAGTAAAGTACAAATGTCGCAGAGAACAAAACTACAACATTCAGGTGTTCCAACCAAACTGACTAAAAAACACGAACAAATTTGTTTTCTTTTGATGTACCGACTCGAGATGGGAAAGTGTTTTGTTTACTACTCCTGTTCTCCAACAAACATGTTTTCGGAACTGTTCATTTTTTACAAAACATGGCTCCTTTTGTTGAGAAAAACAGTTTTTGTTTGTGTTTCATGCTATGTCCGTTTGGTGGAAACCCGGCTTAATGTAAATGAGTTTTCTCAGCCTGATTTTGACCGCAAGGTCCCTTCTCTTCTATTTTAGTGCAATTTTTCACATTTTTCACTTTCGGTTCACCATTTTTAAAATATCTCAGCTTCTGTTCGTTGTTATGCGACAAAAAAAAATATTTTACTCGTCATAAAATTGTATAAAAAACTGCGTAGATTGCATTAAAAAATATTAAGTAACCTAAAAAAAGTATTTACCAGGGCAAGTTGAAAAATGTTTTTTTTTACGGGTAACTTCCATTCAATTCGATATTACGGTTTCAAATTATAGTAAAGTATAGCTTTTGTATTAACGAAAATGTGTGACAAATCTTATTAAAAAAATATTAAGGGGATTGGTCAAAATTCGCATTTTAGTCCAAATATCATTATGGATTTTTCTTGTGGACAAAAGGTCGTACGAAGCTCTTTTTTTTTAAATTTGCGAAATTTTGTACTCTTCAAGATGATTAGAGGGAAAAATAAAAAATATAGAACGCATGATCTTATTTTTCAATTTTTTCGTTACGAAAAATTCATTTTTTTTTCTCTTTTGCTCTAGAAAAGGTCTGGCTCATTCTTTCTATTTCTATTCAATATTTTATCTTAAATATAACATGAAAAAATGATTTTAAAACAAATACTACCTATTTTACAATAAAGTTATGATTTAGTTAACAGAAATTTTTATTGATAAACCATTAATACATTTACTAAAATTATCACAGATACAATATTTATAATTTAAAAAAATCACTCGTGTTCTACAACGTATGTGCTCGAGCTTGTTTTCTTCTATATTCAAACTCATCTGATCGATTATCTAAATCGGAGTCATACTAGCACGAATGTAAAAGGTTGGCGCTGTCTAACTCACTTTTATTGATAGAGCGATCTAAAATTAATAAAGATGTGTCATCGGAATGATGTGTAAATTCATCTGTCAATCATTCTAATTGATCATAATCTACAATCAGCTTATTCTCATCATTCTTTCGCTTTGAGATATTTAAGAAATAGTGAGCCGAAAGCTTCAAAATATGAAAAAATGCACTAAAATAGAAGAAAAGTGGCCTTTCTGTTAAAATTAGTTTGAGAATCATTGTTTATATTATGTTGGCACTATTTGAAAGTAGTTAAATCGATTTCCAAGCTGTATCCAAAAATTTCCAAAAATCATGAAAACTTTACGGCATATAACACGTAGGCTGAAGAGTTTTTGGTCTGATACATAGATGATTAAAAAATCCATATGATTTTTAGGAAGCACCAACCTTCAAACCATACGTGTCAAAATTTCATGACATTTCGAAGATTAGTTTACAAATTACACTGGTTTTGGTGACGGTACTTTTGACATTTTCAAAACAATGGAAAAAAATCTAATTTCGTGTGTTGTTAAACACTGGTTTTTGATGAAAAAAAAAAATACCGTTCAAGCAAAGTAATGCCTTGATAAGTGTTACGGGGACTCTGCCCCTGGAAAATTACTCATCATTTATTGGTATGCTGAATTTAAAGGCAGTCGTACAGAAACAAATGATGCTGAACGCTCTGGATGCCCAACACTGGAGAACATCAAAAAATCCACAAAATTCTTTTGGATGACCATAAAGTGAAATTGTCTGAGATAGCTGACAGCTGATATTTGGCCCCCAGCGACTATTATCTATTCGCAGACCTCAAAAAAATGCTTGCCGGAAAGAGATTTGGCTTTAATGAAGAAGTTATCATCGAAACTGACGCCTATTTTGAAGGCAAAGACACATCCGTCTACAAGAACGGTACAGAAATGTTAGAAAAGCATTCGACTGATTGTATCGCTCTTGAAGGAGACTATATCGATGAATAAAGTCGAATTTTGCAAAAACAGTAGCTAGACCAAAAATTTTTCAGCCTACGTTTTGTATATATATATATATATATATATATATATATATATATATATATATATATATATATATATATATATATATATATAATATATATATATATATATATATATATATATATATATATATATATATATATATATATATATATATATATATATATATATATATATATATATATATATATATATATATATATATATATATATATATATATATATATATATATATGTATATATTAAAATTCCGGGTTTCAATCCGTTCGTCTAACAATGAATTGCACGACATTTCGCCAAATTCTCATTTGGCATTTTCAAGTGCTCTTGTTGCTGCTGCTACTCGATACTGTGATCTTGCTGCTGCTACCGCTCGAACCTAACTCAGTTAGCTTCGAGTAGCAGCAGCAGCAAGAGCATTTGAAAATGCCAAATAAGATTTTGGCGAAACGTCGTGCAAATCCAATGTTAGACGAACGGATTGAAACTCGGAATTTTAATGTATTACATTCCATCATCCGTTAAAACCTTTATTGTAACATATATATATATATATATATATATATATATATATATATATATATATATATATATATATATATATATATATATAGTTCAAAAAAGGAGAAAGGACGCATCCAAAGAACTATCGAGGTATCAGCTTAATGAGTGCGGTACTAAAATTGTTCACTAAAATTTTAGCAGAAGAACTAATGTTAACCGGAATCTGTGAAGAACAGCAAGGATTCAGAAAGAACAGGTCTACTATAGACGCCATATTTATAATCCGCCAAATTACCGAAAAAGCCATAGAGTTTAATAAGATAGCCTTTATGTCTTTCATTGATCTTACCCAGGCATTCGATAGGGTACGGTTAACTGATGTCATAACCCTACTACAAAAAAGGGGAATTCACCCGAATATAATAAAAACTATCGAAGAGTTGAACACCAACAACCACACGTATGTAAGAGTGGCAAATAAATTAAGCAATAAAATACCTATGACAACCGGAATTAGACAAGGAGATAGCCTAAGCCCAATCTTATTTAACATCATAATGGATGAAATAATAAACGAAGTAAAGAAAACTGGGAGAGGATATCGACTGGGAGACAAAGAAATAAAAATAATATGCTACGCCGATGATGCAGTAATCATATCAGAAGACGAAGATAACTTACAGAGACTCCTACATAAGTTCCAACAAACAGCAAAAGTGTTTAATATGCAAATATCTGTAAAGAAAACAAAATCCCTTACAATATCTAAAGAACCGAAAAGATGCAAACTCGCGATTTATGATCAGAGTGTAGAACAAGTGATGTCCTTCAGATATCTAGGGGCAAACATAACAAGTACCAGGAACCTTAAGGAGGAAGTAAAAACTCAAACAACAAAGGCATCATTAATATCAGGATACTTAAGAGATATAATTTGGAGAAACAAATATATGAGTACCAGGAGCAAAGTAAGAATATACAAAACATGCGTAAGACCGATTATGACGTACGCGATAGAAACCAGAGCGGAGAACACAATAACAAAACGACTCCTAAGAACAACTGAAATGCGAACACTTAGATCGATAACAGGACATACCTTATTTGACCGGAAGAGATGTGAAGAAATAAGGGAAATGTGTGAAGTACAGGATGTGGTGAGATGGGCAAGGAATCGGAGAAGAGAATGGAGAGACCATGTGGACAGAATGCCAAATGACCGGTTGGCTAAGGTTGCAAAAGAGAAGCGACCAAACACACCTCGACCCCTTGGGAGACCACCAATAAGATGGTATGAGAGCTGGTCTTCATCATCGCAATTGTTTCTGGGAAACCTTTGAAGTGAACACAGGACATGATCCTAACGTAGGAAGAAGAGGAAGAAGAAGAAGATATATAGTTTGAAATTGGTAACTTATGTCATTTGAGAGTTATCGTCATAAGATACAAACAGATCCACAGACTGACAGACGAACAAACCGACAGACGGGCAGACCGACGGAAAGTGACTATGTTTCTTGTAATCTAGGAACCCTAAAACGTGAAAAGAACCAAAAATCTCGGAATATACAGAATATAACAAATAAAATAAGTTCCTTTACCAAGAAAAGTAAAAAAATCGTAGAACTGCAAAACGCAACGAGCTCGTACAAAATTTCGTAAAGGTACTTAACAGTAACAGTAATTTGATAATTTTTTGTATTACCCAGTATATATCTCCACTACACCATGTCAGCTTCTGATGAAGCTAACATGGTTAGCGAAACGCACGTCGAGTGCAAAAATAAAGTGTTTGGTGTAGTGGTGATATATACTGAGTGATATCATTGTGATTCTACATTCTCAATATAATTTTTTGCATGCACTTATTTTCATCGTTAAGTAAGGGTATATTTTCGCACATAAGCCATTATAGGAGTTTTGAAGCGAGATTGCATAGGGGACTTTAAAGTATTGTTTACATGTCAAATTTGAGGATTATCTGTAAAGCACACAAAGAAGCGAGATGGCGAAAACATACCATAGATAACTTACAAGAACAACTTTGTAACATGATGTACGCATGTACGCAAGATGGCTAAATATTTCAAGTCTTAACAAGGCTTTTATACCTTATTTTTCAAAACATTTTTAACACCTTTTTCCCAGTAGTCAAAAACACACAAAAAAAATTATCCCACGTATCATCTGTCCAAAAGCGATTAGCGGTGGTAAATTATAGCGTCGGTGCATGAAGCACCTACTCTCGCCGTCGCGGCGCTTATAAAACCGACGCTGGCATCGCATTGGCCTCCATTCAAAACTTCTGTTACCTGTTGAACATCAAAAAAACCGTCAAGGTTCATTCTTTAAGTGAATATAACCATTTTTATTGTGCTTTATTCTTGGAGTTTAAACAAGAGAACAAGTGGTCTGGTGTTACGATCTTTTCTGGAAGCTGCCGGAGACTCCTGTAAAAAAGACATTGATTCAAAAGGGTAAGTGTTTGGTACAGTGAAGAGCGTTAGAAATACTCAGCATTCATAATTTTTGGAAATTTGGTAATATTTCGTACATATGTAGGGGTAAGACCCATATATAATAATAGAACATGCTTTATTTATAATTTGTCAAAAAAATTTTTCTATACAAATTCTATGACAAAAATTATTTTTGACGACAATAAAATATACTGGGTGAACATTTTTTTTTTTAATATTGCTTTCTCTTTCTTTCTCAAAAAAATTTCAGGACTAATTTTTTGTAATAGCCAAAATAAACACCATAAAAAATCTTATCTAAAACCGTAATGTGCTGTAATATCAAGTTTCATATTAGTAGTCGGAAAATACATTTAATATGAAATAAATATACATTAATTTTTGTGCTCTAACGAAGGTTAGTTTAGAAAATTCGTTGTTTAGCAAAGTTTTCTTCGAATATTTGCTCCAAAAAATGTTTTTTTATCGCGCACATGCAATCGCGAATTAAATTTTAAAAACAAATCATGTTTACATAAAAAGTCTACTTTATCGGTTACACTGTATATATTTTAAATTTCTATTACTGAAAATAATACTTGGTCACAGTAAACCCAATGCAGTGATGAAACTTAGGGGTGACCGTTTAGAAAAATCAGGTCACGTGGCAGTTCGCTATGTTAAAAAGGGACCAGAGGGAGATTTTAAATAGAAATAATGTTACTGTGCAAAGTTTTATCATTCAAAATCATAGATATTATACAAATATTTAAAAATTTTTGATTTAATAAAATATCACGTTAATGCAGCATGAGTAATATAAAAAAAAAAAACAAAAAGAATGAAGAGCTTTGTTAGAAAAGAGATGAATACAAGTGAAAAATTTGACAAGAAGGCATTTTCAGAAAAAATTTTAGAAACAAATTTTTAGCATTTTTTCCAGGAAATTGAATAGGCATATCAGATTTTCAGCCCAACGCTTTGTTGGGACTCTATAAGGCCCAAAAGTGAAAACTGAAACTGGAACACAAATTTTTAAATACATATTTGAATTTAGAAAGGAATTTTATAACAGAATACAAATTGAATGTTTCTGGGCCTGATTGGGCCTCATTGTAACTATAATAAAATCCGACTCTTATAAGGACCTTTACCTGTATTATTGGCCTTTGATATACGGAGTATTCTTTTCTTCTCACAGGTAGAATTATATTCAAGCTAAGTCCAACAAATTTGAATTTTTTTTTTTACCATTCTAATAAATATGTTTTGAAATGTAACTTTAGCAGTACGATTTAAACACTCTCTCTCATCTAGAAGTCTGTGGAGAGTACAATCTGTAAGACATGGTAATCATGGTTTAAAATTAATTTTTGGTCGTCATGCTTTCCGACTTAGCAACTTGTTTTTCCAAAGAAGCACTGCATACCCTGAAATTTTGGTACGAAAATGTTGAACCCAGTGGACACAATTGCATTTGTTATTTAAAATTTGAATTGTCCGCCATTTTATGCCATTTAGTCTAAAATGGATCTTTTTTTCAAAATTTAGGTCTAGACGTCAGCTTTTCGATTTCATTAAAAAAAATTTTTTTTTAGAGTCATTAAAACCGTTTTTTTGACATTGTTAATGAAAATGATTTTTTTTAAAATAATGTGATAAAAAATTCTCAATTTTTTTTTCAAAATGACTGAAAAAACGCATTTGTTTTTATTTGATTAATAAACAAATGTAAAAAAACGGTTGAAATGACTCCACAAAAATTTTTTTTAATGACATCGGAAAGCTGGTGTTAAGACTTAAATTTTGAAAAAAAAAACGATCCAATTTGGACTAAATGACATAAAATGGCAAGCAATTCAGGTTTTAAAACAACATATTCAATTGTGCCCACTGGGTTCAATATTTTTGAACCAAAATTTCAGTGTACTTTTGCTATAACAAAAGGGGTATTTTCTGAAAGTTTCAAGCCGATTGGTTCTCTTGGTTGGTCTGTAAAATAAAATGAAAAAAAAAAACAAAACAGTTTTTTGTCAGTTTTTTCAATTTTGTAGGTTATTTACACATTTCAGCGACTTAAAACTAACGAGGATTTGTTGGAAATTTCATTATGAAGAGTTTATTTTTTTTTTTTTGTCTCGATTCGACATATATAACCCTAGTTATTCGCATTTTAAGCTCAAAAAACGCGTTTAGAAAACTTTAATTGTTTATAAACAAAAGAGCACAAGTTTTTCGAGGTCCAAAACTCAGGACAATAATCCTGGTGATACTTCAGAGAGAATAAAATCATAATATTGCTGTATCTAAACTGTGCAATTTCAAATGCTTTTTTTGCTGCACTACTTTAGCACTTAAATAGTTACTAAAAAAAATTATGTATGACTCATGTAAAATTTGCAAAGTTTCAAGGATGCACTTAAAACTTTTAAAGGTTAGTAGCCCTTGTCAACACATAATAATACCCGGAATGAGGTTTAGCTTGTCACTTTTTGTACAACCCTTTTTAAGCAGGCTTTTATATGGAGAAACTCTTCTCTTTGGAATGATTTGCCCAGGACTAAGTTTCCCGCCTAATACAATTTACAGCGACTCAAGAACAAAGTGAATCATGTTTTCGAGGAGCAGCAGTAGCAAGATCACATTATCGAGTAGCAGCAGCAGCAAGAGCACTTGAAAATTCCAAATGAGATTTTGGCGAATCGACATGTAAATTGAAAACTATAACAAATAGATGCTTATACTGCACTCTGTCGGTGACTTACTAAGCCTATTCAAGCAGAGCGGCACATCACTGCTGGCACTTATTGCAGAAACGCACCTTTCTCGAACTTACTGCTCTACTACTACTCATATATATATATATATATATATATATATATATATATATATATATATATATATATATATGTAGTAGTGGTTTTTCGGGTATCCCGTGTTAGCTTGAAGTCCCTTGATGGACGGTTTCGCTGATATTTCGATGGAATCTCATCCATCTTTTTCAAAGCGTTGATCACTGGTCGGTGTCAACGCCAAGACACCGACCAGTGATCAACGCTTTGAAAAAGATGGATGAGATTCCATCGAAACGTCAGCGAAACCGTCCATCAAGGGACTTCAAGCTAACACGGGATACCCGAAAAACCACTACTACATTTCACACCCGTGAGAACATTTGTCAGAACATATATATATATATATATATATATATATATATATATATATATATATATATATATATATATATATATAGATATATATATATATATATATATATATATATATATATATATATATATATATATATATATATATATGTATATATATATGTATATATATATATATATATATATATATATATATATATATATATATATATATATATGTATATATATATGTATATATATATATATATATATATATATATATATATATATATATATATATATATATATATATATAAGAGTGTCCCGTATTTTTGTTAAAACTAAAATTACAATTATGAAGATGAAGGCTTTTGATGATTAAACCACCCCACAAGGCACCTCAATTTCCCACATAAAATGCATAGGATCCTCTCATTTTTCAAATAAAAATATATTATGCCGCCAATAGGTTTTTCGCGTTGCAGATGTTTGTTCTTTTGATGCTGGCCTTGTAATATAAGTCTTTATGGAGCATATAAAAAAATCTTCCCCCCATAATTCATCGGCCAAAATTATGAAAAAAAAAAATTTAATACGGCGCATGAGGTCTCTGTAAAATTAAATAATAATAATTAATTAAATTAAATAATAATAATTAATTAATAATGATTAAATACCGTAAACAACTCTCGACAATTTGTGTAAGTAAATGAGTTTTAAATTACCAGCCAAGTCGGACGTGCGCAATTAATGTTCCGTACTTTGATTGCTTTTAAAATAAAAATTTTTCACAAAACACACCCCAAATGAGTTTTCAATTCCTATAGCAGTGCTAAATTTCAACTTTCTATGTCAAATAGTTCCGAAGAAAATCGGGTTTGATAAGCGGACAGACAAACAGACAGACATCGAAGTGATCTTATTAGTGTTCCGTACCGAATACTAAAGGGGTATGAAAATAAAATTATACACTGTCAAAGAGAATACATTTTTTATCTTACATAAAAATCAATCTTTGGATATCAAATTGATAAGTGAATAATAGTGTTTCAATTGTATTTTTTTTTAATCTTTGCTATGGAATGATGTAGTGTATTATATAAAATTATTATTGTCGTGACATATGAATTTTTGCTCATGTGTGCGTCTTCTAAACAGAGTTAGAAGGACTTACATATTAAAATGCCGACCTGTGACCTCCATAATCGAGAGTGCATTTTTACGTTATTGCTGTTGTTATTAGAATACTGTGCGATTTCTTGGAATAACAAATATTTTCAATTCAGCAAAAGTGTAGATTTTACATTTATTATAATAAGTTTTTTTGTGTATAAGTAATGATAAATAACCGGTCAAGTGTAAGTTGAACTTGCCCAATTAGTGTTCAGTACGTTGATTGCTTTTAAATTTAAAAAAAATTGTCACAGAGGTATAAAATGATCAGTGACTTCACAAAATACACCCCAAATGAGTTTTCAACAAAGTTTGTTTCCAATCTTTACTGAAATCTGATGACCTTGAAATTTTTGTGTTTTTTTATATACCATATAAATTATTAAAGGTAATGCACTCGTGATAATTTTCGTTCAATCTACACCCCGTGGAGAATATTCCAGAATTTTTTCGAAATTTTTTGATAGGTACTTTTCGAGATAAGGCCCGGGACAGCGATTTTTCGCGAATTTTTAAAAATAATACGAAGAAAAGTGCGCGCAAGTATAATATTATATATATATTTTTTACTCGTGTTTTCACAAGCTTTCATTTGACACCACAGTCGATGACCTAGTAAAAAAATTTTTTTTTCACTTACGACTTCACCCCCCAAAACTAACCCCTTAAGTCAAAATTTAATTCTCAAAAATACCTGGCTCTGATGAGGCCATCAATTCCTATATTATTACCAAATTTCACCTTTCTACGTCAAATAGTTTCGGGGAAAATCGGGTGTGACAGACAGACAGACAGACAGACACCGAAGTGATCTTATAAGTGTTCCGTACGGAACACTAAAAATGATGGCTAGTGCTGAAGGAAAATATCTTATTTATATATGTGATATCTTATAACCTAATAATATATAGGCTACAGTTAAAATACTAAATAACAAGACTTTGATTATAATTAATTTTGTGACAATTATTAGCAATGATAATTAAATTATTATATATGACTATTATATATTAGATATCAGTGTATTAAATTATTATAAGTGTGAGTTTATCACGACAAGAATTGTTACCTTGGAAGGTGGTATTTTATCCAAACTACCTGGCCAGAAGTTATCTACAAAGCAACAAGTTGTGAGGCACTTTTTTCATTTACAAAGGCTTAAAAAAACTGTGAATTTATTAAATTTTGCCGATATTTCTACGCAAGAAATCTAAAATTGCCACAAAAAAATTAGAAAAACTGTAAAATGATTACTGTAACATTCTACATTCTACAACGTTCTACCCCACCCGCCGTACTCACCGGACTTAGCCCCTTTAGATTACCACTCATTTCGATCGATGCAGCACGGACTATCAGAACAACACTTACATTCTTACGAAGAAGTGAAAATTTGACTTGATGAATGGTTGGCCTCTAAAGAAGAAAAGTTCTTCTGGTGCGGAATCCATTCTTTGACAGAAAGATGGAAAAAAGTCATAGCTAATGATGCTTTGATTATTAAGGTAATTCATTTTGTGATGGAAATAAATGCTTAAATGTTGCGACATTATTAACCGAAATACCTATTATTTTCTCCATCTTCATCATCTCATCTTCTATCATTGATATGCTTCGGCGTTTTCCTTCAGTTTTGCAACATTTAGTGGGTGTTGTTTTCCTTCTCTCTAATTTTTGATCTATTATTAACTTTGCTCTTACTAGACGATGGTCACTTCCTGTATGGGAAATTGGCCAGCACGCTTACATCCTGTATGATGTGTTTGCAGTCAGCTAAGATTAAGTTTATTTCATTGCGTGTTTGTCCATTTGGACTAATCCATGTCCATTTCCTGCTAGGGTTCTTCTTAAAGAAGATATTCATACACTATAACTGTCGTTACTCCATAAAATTTAAAAGCATATCCCCCCTTTCGTTGCGGTCGCCTATTCCATATTTTCCTATATATTCTTCTGTTATGTCTTTTTTTGTCCCTATTTTTGCGTTTAAATCGCCGAATAATATTGTATATTGCGTTTTGTTTTCTTCTAAGGTTTTTGTCAAGTCTTCATAGAAGCCTTCCGCTTCTGCGTCTTCACAACTTGATGTCGGCGCGTAGCACTGTATTATTTTAATTACAGTTTTTGTGTTTATCCCTATTGTTATATATAGAGACCGGATTATATGCATTTGGATATTTTCATATGCATTTGCATATTTAGATCATTCTCACCGATTATTGCATATTTTACCCAAAATCTAGTAATGATGCATATTTTCCCTATATTTACCATATTTCTCGGTATTACTAGGCAATTGAATTGTTCAGGGTATTGTTAATGTCGCCGTCTGGAACCGATCTTATCGCCGAGACATTACCTGCAATAGTCTAAACATCGATTAGGTTATAGTGCCAAGGGAATACCCAAAATTACGACGGTATTTTATTCCTTTGTTCCTTGGTCGGGATATCAAGTGATAAGTAGTTAGTTTCTAAGAATATTTGTTTGAGCGTGGATCAAATAAACAATATCCTCGAAGACGAATTTTTATTTTAAAACAAGATATCAGTTTTAACATTATTGTTGACGCGCTTGCATCAGTGTAGTCTTTTTGCAATTTTTAAAGTGTTGTGTTAAAGTTTAACGTGTACCATGCCACCCGCAAAAAAAGTGTCTCTTCGTGGGTAGCTGATTATCCTAGAACATTTACATATGTTTTATATTGTCGAGTTTGCGAGAAAAATGTTTCGTGCACAAAAAAGTTTCAAATTGACCAGCATGTCAAGACAAGTCTTCATATAGCAGGATTGCAAAAAAAAGGCCCACGACAATAACTTATAACAGCAGCAAGTAGCAGTGATTCCACTTCTATAGGCAAATAAAAAAAAACACTTTAGCATGGATTTATGTGAAGCATTGCTTGCAAGTAATATTCCTCTCCATAAACTTACAAATCCTACATTCAAAGATTTTCTGCGAAAATATTGCTTGAATCAAAAAATACCAGACGAATCAACACTGCGTAAAAATTACATACCAACAATTTACCAACATGTTCTGGAAGAAATACGTAATGAACTTAAGGATGACATTATTTGGATTTCAGCTGATGAAACTACCGACAGTTGTGGTCGCTATATTGCGATTTTAATTGTGGGCGCATTAAGATTAGAGCCTTCTTCTTCCTATTTGGGGGCCTGCAAAGAACTTGACAAGACAAATCATTCTACTATCGCCAGATTTGTGAATGAGGGTATTAAAAAAATATTTCCTGAATCTTCTGCAGATGAAAGAGTGTTTATATTTCTCTCAGATGCTGCTTCCTATATGATCAAGGCAGCCAAAGTCCTCCAAGTATTTTATCCAAATTTAATTCATGTGACGTGCTTTGCTCATGGAGTCCATCGACTCGCTGAAGAAGTACGATCCACGTTTGGAAATGTAAGTAAACTGATTTCATCAGCAAAGAAAGTGTTTCTTAAGACACCTGCTCGAAATAACGCCTATAAAGAAAAACTGCCAAATGTGCCTTTACCTCCCGAACCAGTGGTAACTCGATGGGGAACATGGATTGAAGCTGTACTATTTTTCAATAAACATTTCGAGGCCATCAAAGGTGTAGTAAATGACTTCGATAGTGCAGAGGCTATGGCAGTTCGTCAATCCAAGGAAGCATTTAACGATTCTGATAATAAAAAAAACATAACTTTGATTAGCACTCACTTTTCCCACATACCTACGGGTATTAAAAAGCTTGAAACTCGAGGTTTGGCGTTGACCGAATCAATTCAGTTAATGAATAAAATCCGTCAAATAAATTCCACATTGCCAGATGTATTCCCGCGTAGAGTTAAAGAAAAGTTTGAAAACATTTTGTGCAATAACCTAGGCTTTGAACCTTTGTGTCAAATTGATAGTTTTATTAATGGGACGGGTGAACCTTTGTCAGAAACAATAAGTGCTAACATAGCACCCAAATTCAAATACTGTCTAGTTACCTCAGTGAATGTGGAACGGTTTTTTTCCACTTATAAAAATATGATCGAAGACATAATTTTACTACCCAACATTTGGAACAATACCTTATTGTTTACGTGTACAAGAATATAAATGTTAAATAATTTTAAAAAATGTTAAATAATTGTTAATTAAATTTAAACATCGTCGATAACTTGTTAATTTTATGCTGATTTTGAAATAAAAAACTAAAAATTACTACTTTTATTATTATTTAATGCTGCATATTTTGACCCTTTTCATGCATATTTTAAGCATTTTTCATGCATATTTCAAGATTTTTATATTGTCTGTGATTGCTTTTATTACCTTTACGTTTGGCATTATCTTCTTGTGTATTATTATGGCTACTTCGCTAAGGCTTTCATTGTCCTTACCTTTGTAGAAAACTGTGTTTCCATTTGCCAGTCTATACAGTCCTTCACCCCCACTTTGTTAGAGTTAATTTATGTAGAAGTTCTTCAAGTTTTGCATCTGTTGCTATCGATCTAGTGTTGTATGTTCCGATTGGCCTTTTAGTTTTTGTTTTCTTACATGTTGTAACGGATTTCTGGGAATCCATGGGACTAGCAGTGTGGGATTGTGGATTTATAATCCTACCCACCTGGGGTAAATTCGTTGTTTTCATGTTTAGTAGATCAGAGGACTTAGCTATTGAAACGCCACGCTAGCCCTGCGGGTTGGCGAGTTAGTGGTCGTCCAGCTAACTAAGACTGATGTACACCTCTTCGGCGATATCGCTGGAGTGCTGTACTTTCAACAGAGTCCCACATTCAACCCTGTTGTGTGGTTGGGAACCATTAAATTCAATATTTGAAAGTTCCTTCCCATCTTCTTTTGTTAGTTTTGGTCCGCCCGAGTATTTTATGTCTCCGGTACCCGCTATATCTAGTGGGCTTTCCCCTATCCGCATCCTGGGGAGGCGTCCGGAAGGGAATCTAGCAACCCCTCGATATGACGTATATTGTTCAGTAACTCCCATTTGCCAACGTTCAAAGGAAATCAGGTGTTGATTATTAAAGTCTTTAAAAAGGTCAATATGTGGATTTTCAGAAAAACTTTTAAAACAGTCATTTTATCAGAAGTATTAATCTGTCTATATTCTATAACAACTTTTTTTCAATAATGATTGATGTATTTTTAATAAGGCTGTATGTACTAATAAAGACTAAGTATTTTAAATTAAATAAGTTAAATAAAAACAAATGTATTTTATTTTTAGTACACAAAAATGTAAATATTATGATGAAAAACTTTTAAATTATACTCCAGAAGTTTTATGTTCTTATAGGATTAAGAAATTAATTAATCTGCTGATGTTATCAAGGAAAGAAATAAGTATTAAAAAATCGGTAAAAATGACAAAGTATATTATAACAAAACAAAACAATCTTAATTAATGAAATTATTTAAAATCTTTACTTATCTTGGAGGAAAATATATTTTTTTTCAGTGTTTGTGTTGAAATTTAGAAGGAAGAAAAAGAAGATACAAATAACTATAGGGGCGTAAATCTGCTAAACTGTACACTGAAATTAACACCAAAGATTATTACAACAAAAATAAACGCCAGAATAAAACTGGAAGAAGAACGGCAAGGATTCAGTTGGGGGCGCTCATACACCGATGCCGTATTCGTTGTGAGACAGGTGAAAGAAAAATCCACAAAATACAACATTCCAGCTTACTTATGCCTGATAGACGTAAAGACAACTTTCGACAATGTACAGGGTGAATTAAAGATAGAGTAAAGTTCATTATCTCATTTACTTCGGGAATGACGAAAAAATATTAAGTACAATAGGGAATGTTAAGGTGCACAGTTCAAAATTATTTTTGAGTATACAGGGTACTTCAAAAAAGTGTAGCCGATATAATATGTTTTTTTAAATGGAACATCCTATTTTCTAATTTATTTTTAAATTCTGCGTAAAATTTTATAACTTTTTTATTAATTATGTTATATACCTAAACCTAGTAGTTCTAATATTTCAATTTTTTTAAAAAAATACTAGTTTTCATTTTTGTAAAAAATTACCAGTAGCGCCATTGTTTTTAAAGGTGGAATACTCATAATTGGTACGAACGTTCTATAGAGATGAAAAGAAAAGATGTAGAGAAATTTGGGTTAGATGCTACAGGGTGTTCAAAAACCATAAATTTATGCATTTCCATTATTTTAAAATGCAAAATCTCAAATTTTTTAAATGGCACACCCTGTATATTATTATTTTTTCTGATAGATTTTACACAACCCTCCAACTTTTATTAAGTATGTCATATACCTATTTCTAATAATTTTCGATTTATTTTGAATGTTTCAATTTTTACCCTTGTTTTTAATACACTTACGCTATTATGAAAACATAAACAAATAGTTAATAATAATTTTAATATAGTTTAACTTATCTAATGATTAATTATTATGACGTAATAAATGTTTCAAAATATGCCCGTCTACTTGAATACACATGTTTAGTATTTTTACTATATTTTCTTTCACTTTTCTTAGCGTAAAGGGCGTTATTGTCCTGCATGCATCCCGTATCCTATTTTCCCAATCTACTGGTGTTGTAGAAGGATTCACATAAACACGATCTTGAATGTAGCCTTACAAAAAAAGAAGTCTAAAGGTGTTAAGTGACATGATCGATGGGGCCACTAATGAATCCATCCTTACCGATCCATTTTTGTGGGCAACGATCGTTTTTTAAAAATTCCCGAACTTCCCGGTGGTAATGAGCAGGAGCTCTGTCTTGTTGAATCCACATTTGTTCCCTTTCAAAGTTATCAACTTCTTCAAAAAGCTGGGGTAGCTCGTTTTGCAAAAAATTTATCTAGGCCTATTAAGCGGTTCGCGGAAAAAATATGGACCAATAATTCGAAAATTTAATATTCCACGACATACATTAAGCGACCAATGGTTTTGGTTTTGAACTTCCCAGACCCAAAATAGATTAACTGTTGAATAATAATGCATATTATAGCTGTTAACTGCTCCATTACTGCGAAAAGTAGCTTTCATCCAAGAACATTATTTTGGATAAAAAATTTGGACCGGCCTCTATTGCTCCATTCATGGTGGTACAAAAGTTTACTCGTCGTTCAAAATCACGGTCTTGAAGTTCTTGGTGTAGTTTCATATGAAAGGAATGATACTTGTATTTTCTCGTGGTGCGATTAACCGTAGATTGGGATGTGTCAGATAAGTCAGCTAGTTGACGGCTGCTGACCTGTGGATTATCTTCAACATGAAGTAAAATCTCCATTTCTTTTTTCACAGTGGTGGCATTCTGGTTTACTACTTTCCGTTTCATATACTCAACGCTACCACTACCATCAAACCGTTCCATTGAGCACTGAAAAATTTTCTAGAAGGTATACATTTATTAGGGTACTTCGCTCCGTAAAGCCTTACTGCCAAAAGACAATTTTTTCCTGCCCCGCCCAGTATATAAAGCATATCAATTAATTCATTTTTAGGAAAATCCATAACTATTACCTTTATACGTCGCTTACTACAACAAATTAAACTATTTTTACTTGCTTAATAGACACGTCAAAATTTGACAATGCCTGCATTTTTGTTTTGTCTTGACATGATGTTATAGCGTAAGTGTATTAAAAACAAGGTAAAAATTAAAAAATTCAAAATAAATCGAAAACTATTAGAAATAGGTATATGACATACTTAATAAAAATTGGAGGGTTTTGTAAAATCTATCAGAAAAAAAATAATAATATACAGGGTATGCCATTTAAAAAATTTGAGATTTTTCAATTTAAAATAGTCGAAATGCAAAAATTTATTTGAATACCCTGTAGCATCTAACTCAAATTTCTTTACATATATCTTTTTTTTTCATCTCTATAGAACGCTTGTACCCATTATGAGTATTCCACCTTCAGAAACAATGGCACTACTGGCAATTTTTTACACTGAAAACTAGTATTTAAAAAAAAAAAAATTGAAATATTAGAAAAACTATTAGGTAAGTTAGAAAATTTTACGCAAAATTTAAAAATAAATTAGAAAATAGGATGTTCCATTTAAGGAAACATATGTTAAATCGGCCACACTTATTTGAAGTACCCTGTATATTCAAAAATAATTTTAAACTGTGCACCTTAACATTCCCTAAAATTATTGTATTTAACATTTCTTCGTCATTCCCGAAACAAATGAGATAATGAACTTTACTCTATCGTTGACTCACTCTGTACAAACAAGACATTGAGTGTTAGAGAAAGGAGTAAAGACAGGAAGAAATGTGGAATGGGATCAAGACATAGGAAGAATGTCAAACAACAGGATTGTACTGATAGCAAGAGACAAGTCGTTGAATGGAAGAAGGTCAATCGGACGTCCAAGAAAGAGATGGAGCGACGATATATAGATCAGGAAACAAAGAAAACAGACCATAGTGTCCAGCTATAAGTCGGAAGTAGAAGAAATTTCTCGATGAATGGTTTACATTACAGACTTTTTTTGAGAAAAAGTACACAAATAAAAAAAAAACTAAAGAAGAACACCGAAAGGGAAAAATACATTTTCAGATTTTTCTCTAATTAAATTACCAGAAATGATTAGTTTTTAAATAAATAATAACAAATTTTATTATTATGGCCAAAATATCTTAAATCTCTCGACCAAAACCATGAATCCACCATAAACATTCAGATCTTATTTTCTCTCGTTGTTCCAGGGAATCATCGATTTATTTTTGGCAATTATAATCAATTCAAAACAAGTAATTTCAATTAAATTTAATGTGAAAACATAACTAGAATTGGGTGATTTTATTTTGTTATATGCAATGAAATGTATATGTTATTTATAATAGCCGACAATTTCAAAAACTAATGAAAATATATTTAGAATTTTCAGTAGAATTCAATATTTGTATATGAACGTTAAAGAAAAAAACCGACCAAACGCAGGTCGGACTTACCCAATTAGTGTTTCGTACGGTGAATAAAATTTTGTGTTACTAAGATATAAAACGATCTTTGTTTTTATATAACAGATAAATTATTAAAAGTAACGCACTCATACTAAGTTTCATTAAAGCTATCTTATAGAGAATATTCCAGAATTTTTTTTTAGAGATAGGGTTGAGGACCACGATTTTTGGCAATTTTTAACTTTCATTTGGCACTCCACTGGATGACCAATATATCCAATATCCCAGAATTTTTTCTGTCTTAGAGGTAGGGTGGGGAGGCAGCGATTTTTGGCAATTTTTTCAAAATATTTTTTTAAAATGATTAAAAAGTATAAAAAAGGTTTGAATTTGAATCTTTACACGCTTTCATTTCACACCCTTCTCGATGACCTTACACCCACTAAAATTAACCCCTTAACTTAAAATTTAATTTTCAAAACTAGAAGTCTCGGATTGGGCTATCATTTCCTATATTTGTGACAAATTTCAACTTTCTATGTCAAATAGATTCGGAGAAGATTGGGTGTGCCAGACGGATAAAGAGAAAGACACCGAAGTGTTATCATAAGTGTGCTCCGAACGGAACACTAAAAACATACATTCCTAATTTCTGTTTCTAGAATGTGATATTCTAGTGCTCTCTTTCCTGATTCCTAAGAAACGAAAGCACAATGCTATCACCTAATTTGGCACTAACTAAAAGCAATAAAGTTTTTGAGATTAGTACTTTTTCATGACCATAGGTCCATGCGCTGCAGGAAAATTTTTAAATTGCTATAGCATTTTTTTTGAATCTCTGTATGTCGTACTTGGTGAAAAGTGTAGTATCAGGCTGTTAATTTCAAAGGAATAAGGCTACCTCGAAGAAGTAACGCCACACAATATATTTTCTTGTATTTTTATCGAAACTGATATTATTGTGTATCATCTTCTATAATCTATAAAATAAATAAAATGCAACGTCCCTCTGTCTGTCCGTTAGTGCGCTTATCACTCGAGAACTATGATTTACGTGTTTTTTTTTAATTCATACATATGTTCTTTGGCCAGGTTATATACGAGTATATTTTATTACGCTACGTAACATAAGGAATAAGTGACGGTAATAGTGAATTAAGTCCACGCGAGCGGAGCCGCAGGTACGGCTAGTTGTACTATATTTAATAGTCAGGACTAATGTACGAGTAAATTATCTCTCAGGTGTATTTTTAGTAAATTTAAAAAACAATAAAAACTATAAAATTTGTTTGTTATTGAGATCTGTTTTACTACATCAGATTTTGAAAAATAAACAACTTTATTTAATTGAACTCTTTTAATTTATTGACTATTTATCTTTGTTTTAGATCTTTGATGATTCATTACTTTTATATAACATTTCAAATATATTTTATATAATTTTGTACATATTTAATTTATTTGTTTATTTTTATACGTTAAACATGAATAATTATTTTATTGTAGCTTATAATAAATTACAAACAATAAAAAAATATATAATCATAAAACCTAATGCTATCCCAGCTATGTGAGAAGTAAATAAATATAAAAAGTATTAGATTAAACATCTCTATTTGATTGTCTGATAAGCTTAAAGAGACTGTTTTTTATATTCCAAATCAAGTGCATATTTTGGGGAGAGCAGCTTGCTAGTCAGTTCATGTCCCCCTGAAAATTTAATGTTGGTACATGCACAAACACAAAAAAACAACCGCCAAGTACAAGTCGGACTTGTGCAATTAGTATTCCGTACGTTGATTGCTTTTAAAATAAAGATTTTTGTTACGGAGGTATAAAATGATCAGTGACTTCACAAAATATACCCTAAATGAGTTTTCAACAAAGTTTGTCTCCGATCTTTGTTAAAAACTGATGACCTTGATTTTTTTTTTTATGTACCAGATAAATTATTGAAGGTAATGCCCTCGTGATAATTTTCATTCAATCTACACCCTGTGGAGAATATTCTAGAACTTTTTCAAAATTTTTTGATCAGTACTTTTCCAGATAAGGGGGGTAGCAATTTTCGGAAATTTTTTAAAAAATAATACAAAAAGTGTGCGCAAGTATTACATTATACATATTTTTGAACTCATATTTTCACAAGCTTTAATTTGACACCCCACTCGATGACCTGGTAAAAAAATGTTTTTTTCATTTCCGAATTCACCCCCCAAAATTAACTCTTTCAAAACTACACGGCTTTAATGGGGCCGTCAATTCCCATATTAGTACCAAATATCAACTTTCTATGTCAAATAATTTCGGAGAAAATCGGGTGTGACCGACGGATAAGCAGATGGACAGCCAGACAGACAGATAGAGAGACACCGAGGTGATCTAATAATAGATATGTCGCTCATAACACTGTGTCCCGTCAAATGAATGATCCATTATCTAAAATGCATTGAGTGCTGTAGGACAAGAAGAAAACACTGGACAAAATTTTAACGTTGCCGGTGTTCGCACAGCGCCACTAAAAACCTAAATGATCGCACGTGGTCTGGTTGTTGATTTTAATAAGAAGATATATATATATATATATATATATATATATATATATATATATATATATATATCCTAACACCATAAATCGTAACATCTTTGTTTGTGCCAGGAACAGATGCAAAGAAATTATCGACGAAACCAACGAGGTACACAATCAACGGATTAGAAATAAAATTCTCGCTTGTCCCGGCAATTCCAGGTCCTTTCGGTCAGTCGCTAAGGCAGTTAGTCAAAATTTCACCAAATCCACCATACCACCACTCACACGGCCAGATAATTCTATTGCAACGACACCTGTTGAGAAAGCGAACTTGTTGGCGGAACTCTTTGCTTCACATTCTACTGTCGATTTCCAAGGAAAAACACCACCTACTATTCCCATAGTGCAGTCAAGGATGCCCGATATTGTCTTCAGACAGCGTATCATAAAACGTATTTTGATGAAGCTAGACACCAAAAAGGCTTCTGGCGCTGACGGAATACTTGCCATAGTTCTCAAGAACTGTGCAAGGGAACTAACACCAGTTTTCTGTAGACTTTTCAACCTATCCTACAGAAAGGGAATATTTCCTTCCTGCTGGAAATGTGCCACAGTTCAGCCGATACCTAAAAAAGGCAAGAAGACCTTGCCAAATAACTACCGACCAATAGCACTACTCTCAATAATATCGAAAGTCATGGAAAAGGCTATCAATCAGCATCTTCTAAAATATCTTGAAGGATTCAACATTATTAGTGATCACCAATATGGCTTTCGTAAAAATAGATTAACAGGAGATCTTCTGACTTATGTAACATATGTTTGGAACAGCGCAATTGAGCGCTTTGGAGAATCTCGAGCGGTTGCTCTTGACATATCCAAGGCATTTGACCGTGTTTGGCACGATGGGCTGTTGGCTAAGTTACGTTCTTATGGTATGTCTGAAAAGTTCTGTTTGTGGCTCTCATGTTTCCTCAGAGAGCGTTCTTTACGAGTGGCAGTCGACGGATTTCTTTCTAACACCTTCACTATCAACGCCGGTGGGCCCCAAGGTTCCATACTATCTCCTACTCGCTTCCTTATTTATATTAACGATCTGCTGGAAAAGACCGAGAATCCAATCTACAGCTTTGCAGATGACAGTACACTTATCTCTTCATTCACTTTGAATGCTCGGACATCGACTACTCAGACGAATATCCGCAGACAGCAGGAAGTCATTCAACTTAACAAAGACCTGGAAGAAATTCTATCTTGAGGTGACAGTAACCAAGTGGAATTTAACGCTACGAAAACCCAGGCGGCAGTTTTTTCTAAAAAAGTTAACGTTGCAGAACCCGACATAGTTATGTCGGGGCACTCCATCCCTCTAACATCGTCACTCAATATGTTAGGCGTTAATTTGGGAGCAAATATGTCCTGGCATGAACATGTTGCAGGCATAGCAAGGAGAGCTTCTCAAAAGTTGGGAATATTGTTTCGAACCAGAAAGCTTTACACTCCACAACAACTGTTAATTCTTTACAAAGCTCAAATTCGACCAACTATGGAATACTGCTCCCATGTTTGGAGCTCCGCTCCCAAACATACACTGCATTTGTTGGATTCTATCCAGAGAAGAGCTGTTCGTCTGATTGGACACCCGGAACTGACCGACGGCCTTGATTCGCTGGAACATCGAAGAACGGTTGGCGACTTGAGCCTATTCTACAAGTACTTTCTTGGAAAGTGTTCGAAGGATGTGGCCCGCTTAATTCCACCCAGAGCGGTGCATGTTAGGAGTACATGTCGCGCTAATACTTCACATTCGTATGAGGTTCAGCTTGTTACTTCTCGTACAACGCTTTTCAAGCAGTCTTTTATATGGAGAACATCATACCTTTGGAATGGTTTGCCCAGGACTGTGTTTCCCATCGAGTACAATCTACAGCGATTCAAGAACAACGTGAATCGCTTTCTCCGCACACGTGTCGCCCCTGTAGCGCTTTAGGGATTTCCCTGTAGCACGTGTGCTAGACCCATAAAAAAAAAAAAAAATATATATATATATATATATATATATATATATATATATATATATATATATATATATATAATATATATATATATATATATATATATATATATATATATATATATGTATATACATATATATATATATATATATATATATATATATATATATATATATATATATATATATATATATATATATATATATATATATATATATAATTACTTAAAGTTCAAATTTAAAAAATATTTAGTTACTTTTTATAAATATATTGTTATTTACTTTTTAGTGTTCCGTACGGAACGTCTGTCTGTCCGTCTGCCCCGTCTGTCACACCCGATTTTCTTCGAAATAAGTAGATCGCACAATACGTATAACTATTACGCACTATATCTAATCCAAAAACATAAGAGAGTCTGTATTTCTTGAAGTAGAAAGCCATTCGGAGCCAAATTACCTCGATAATACGAATTAAACATTTTCTGTGGGAGCTTACAGTCTGAAAGAAATTTGCTTCAAAAGGATAACGTAAGGGAAATATGTCCTGTTAGTGGAGGCAAATGTCGTAAAATTTTCATGAATTTTAGAAATTTTTGGCTTGGAAATCGATTTAACTACCTTGAAACAATGCCAACATAATGTAAACAAGTTTTCTCAGCCTAATTTTGACCGCAAGACCACTTTTATTCTATTTTAATGCATTTCTTCACATATTAACGCTTTCGGTTCACTATTTCTTAAATATTTCAGCCTTTGTTCGTTGTTATGCGATAAAAAAATGTGTTTCACACTCGTCATAAAATTGACTAAAAAACTAGTACATAACCTAAAAAAAGTATTTACGGCAAATTGAAAAATGATTTTTTTACTGGTAACTTTCGTACAATTCGATATAACGATTTCAAAGTACAGGAAAATATAGCTTTTATATTAAGAGAAAAGTGTGCTAAATTTTTTTTAAAAAAATATTAAGAAGATCAAAATTCACATTTTAGTCTAAATGTTATTATGGATTTTTCTTGTGGGCAAAAGGTCGTAGAAAGCTTTTTTTTTAAAAAAAAATAAGAAATTTTTATGCTCTTCAAGATGGAGGAAGGTAAAAAATAAAGAATAAACAAAAAAATTTTTTCGTTAAGAAATAGAGATTTTTTTTTTTCGCTTTTTGCTCTAGAAAAGGTCTGTTTTGTTCTTTTTATTTCTATTATTATCTTAAATATATCACGAAAAAGTGATTTTAAAACAAATACTACCTATTTTACAATAAAATTATGATTTAGATAACACAAACTTTTATTAGCAAACCATTAATTCATTAATATATTTACTAAAATTATCACAAATACAATATTTACAATTTTAAAAATATCATTCATATTCTATAGCGTACGAGGCTGGTTTGAAAAGTCCGTGCAAAAATAAAAACTACTTATGTGTTTAGGGTAAACCTTTTTTATTTTTGGACATAGTCTCCTTTTAGGCCTATACACTTCGTCCAACGATGTTCTAGTTTGTTGATCCCTTCCGAATAATAGGATTTGTCCAAGTCTGCAAAATATCCATTAGTGTCTGCAATCACCTCCTCGTTTGAATAAAATCTTTGTCCCCGCCAGCATTTCTTCAAATTGGGGAACAAATAGTAGTCCGAGGGAGCCAAGTCTGGAGAATAGGGGGGATGTGAAACGAGTTGGAATTCTATTTCCATTAATTTTGCGACCACAACTGCTGAGGTGTGTGCTGGTGAGTTGTCGTGATGGAAAAGGACTTTCTTGTGGGCCAATCGCGGGCGTTTTTTATGCAGCTCGGTTTTCAAACGGTCCAATAACGATGAGTAATATTCACCTGTAATAGCTTTACCCTTTTCCAGATAGTCGATGAGGATTATCCCTTACGAATCCCAAAAGACAATCGCCATAACCTTTCCGGCCGAAGGAACGGTCTTCGCCTTTTTTGGTGCAGATTCCCCCTTGGTAACCCATTGTTTAGATTGTTGTTTGGTCTCAGTTGTATAGTAATGTATCCATGTTTCATCCACAGTGACGAAACGACGCTTAAAGTCCTCCGGATTCTTCTGGAACAGCTGCAAACCATCCTTGCAACACTTTACACGATTCCGTTTTTTTGGTCAAGCGTGAGCAATCGCGGCACCCATCTTGCGGATAGCTTTCTCATGTCCAAATGTTTATGCAAAATATTATGTACCCTTCAGTTGAGATGCCCACAGCACTAGCAATCTCACGCACCTTAACTCTTCTGTCATCCATCACCATATCATGGATTTGATCAATGATTTCTGGAGTCGTAACCTCCACAGGCCGTCCAGAACGTTCAGCGTCACTTGTGCCCATATGGCCAGTCCGAAAATTTTGAAACCACTTATAAACTATTCTAATCGAAGGTGCAGAGTCACCATAATGTTTATCAAGCTTCTCTTTAGTCTCCTGAGGCGTTTTGCCTTTCATAAAGTAATGTTTAATCACCACACGAAATTCTTTTTCGTCCATTTCTTGAAAATCACTCGACTTCCTTGATTCACACGAATGCCAAACACAAAGAAATAGACCAATATGGCTGAAACTTGGTGTGCGTTCATTCAAGAGATGCTACTAACTAAACATGACCTCGATACGTGCCGTTGGTGCCATCTCTCGGGCTTTGCACGGACTTTTCAAACCAGCCTCGTATATTCAAACAATACGGGTCTTATCTTTTTTAATAACTGACTTAATCTCTTCTGAAAAATATGGCAACTTGAGGACTTCATAAATACCATATGAACGGCTAAAAGTAACAATGGTCATATAACCCTTACTTACAACACTACTTACACACCAGAACAACTGTTACTTCTGTACGATGCTCAAATTCGACCAACGATGGAATACTGTCCCCATGTTTCGGGCTCTACTCCCAAACATATGTACACTACATTTGTTGAATTCTATTGGGGGGAGACCTGTCGCTTGATTGGAGACACATAACTGACCAGGAACCTTGATCACTCCTCGTATAACCCTTATCAAGTAGTTTCTTTGAAGAAGCCCATCCCTTTAAAATGATGTGCCCAGGACTGTGCTTCAGACCCAGAACTATTTACAGTTTTAGGGACTTTCCTGCAGCAGGTGTGCTATGCTCATAAAAATAACCTGACAAGTGCAAGTCGGACTTGCGCAATTAGTGTTCTGTACGTAGATTGCTTTTAAAATAAAATTTTTTGTTACGGAGGTGTAAAATGATCAATGACTTCACAAATCACACCCTAAATGAGTTTTCAACAAAGTTTGTTTCTGATCTTTGTTAAAAAACTGATGACCTTGAAATTTTTGTTTTTTTATGTACCAGATGAATTATTGAAGGTAATGCATTCGCGATAATTTTCAATCAATCTACATCCTGTGGAGAATATTACAGAATTTTTTCAAAATTTTTTGATCAGTACTTTTCGAGATAAAGGGGGAAGAGACATCGATTTTCGGCAATTTTTAAAAATAATACAACGAAAAGTGTGCGCAAGTATTACATTATAGATATTTTTAAACTTGTATTTCCACAAGCTTTCATTTGACCTGGTAAAAAAAAGTTTTTTCATTTCTGATTTCACCCCCCAAAAATTACATGGCTTTGATGGGGCCATCAATTCCTATATCAGTACCAAATTTTAACTTTCCATGTCAAATAATTTCGGAGAAAATCGGGGGTGACCGACAGACAGACAGATGGACAGACACACGGGCAGTCAGACGGACAGACGCCGAAGTGATTTTATAAGTGTTACGTACGGAACACTAAAAATAGATACACTATGTCGCTCATAAGATTGTGTCCCGTCAAATGAATGATTCTTTATCTAAAGTGCATTGAGTGTTGTAAGGACAAATAGAAAACACTGGACAAAATTTTAATGTTGCCTGCGTTCGCACAGCGCCACTAAAAGCCTAAATGATCACACGTGGTCTGGTTATTCATTTTAATAAGAGGTTTTATATATGTATATATATATATATATATATATATATATATATATATATATATATATATATATATATATATATATATATATATATATATATATATATATATATATATATATATATATATTATATATATATATATATATATATATATATATATATATATATATATATATAAATATATATATATATATATATATATATAATATATATATATATATATATATATATATATATATATATATATATATATATATATATATATATATATATAAATTCTTCTTAAAGTACAAATTTGGAAAATATTTAGTTATTGATTATAAATATATTGTTATTTACTTTTTAGTGTTCCGTACGGAACGTCTGTCCGTCCGTCTGTCACACCCGATTTTCTCCGGAATAAGTGGATCACACAACACATATAACTACTACAAAATATATATAATCCAAAAACATAAGAGAGTCTGTCTTTTTTTGAAGTAGAAAATCAGTACCAAATTTTAACTTCTATGTCAAATAATTTCGGAGAAAATCGGGTGTGACCGACAGACAGACAGATGGACAGGCACATGGGCAGTCAGACGGACAGACGCCGAAGTGATTTTATAAGTGTTACGTACGGAACACTAAAAATAGATACACTATGTCGCTCATAAGATTGTGTCCCGTCAAATGAATGATTCTTTACCTAAAGTGCATTGAGTGTTGTAAGGACAAATAGAAAACACTGAACAAAATTTTAACGTTGCCTGCGTTCGCACAGCGCCACTAAAAGCCTAAATAATCACACGTGGTCTGGTTATTCATTTTAATAAGAGGTTTTTATATATATATATAATATATATATAGTATATATATATTTATTATATATATATATATATATATATATATATGTATATATATATATATATATATATATATATATATATATATATATATATATATATATATATATATGTATATATATATATATATATATATATATATATATATATATATATATATATATATATATATATATGTATATATATATATATATATATATATATATATATATATATATATATATATATATATTCTTCTTAAAGTATAAATTTGGAAAATATTTAGTTATTGCTTATAAATATATTGTTATTTTACTTTTTAGTGTTCCGTACGGAACGTCTGTCCGTCCATCGATTCAAAACGATAACGTAAGTGAAATACGTCCTGTTAGTAGAGGCAAACAAAAATTTTCATGATTTTTGGAAATTTTTGGCTTGGAAATCGATTTAACTACTTTAAAACAGTGCCAACATAACGTAAACGAGTTTTCTCAGCCTAATCTTAACCGCAAGGCCACTTTTCTTCTATTTTAGTGCATTTTTCGTTTTCCGATCGTTACTGAAAACTGATGACCTCACTCATGATAATTTTCGATTTTTCGCATTTTTGTAAAAATAATATGCATGTATTACATTATATATGTTTTTGAACTTGTGTTTTTATAAGCTTTCATTTAACACTCCAGTCTATGAATTGATATTTTTTTTTTCATCTTTGATTTCACCCCTCAAAACTAATTCTTTAAATTAAAATTTTACTTTTAAGACTACAGGGTTCTGATGAGGCCATCAGTTCTTATTTTAGTGCCAACTTTGAACTTTCTATGTCAAATAGTTTGGGGAAAATCGGGTCTAACAGACGGACAGATAGACACCGAAGTGATCTTATAGGTGTTCCGTACAGAATACTAAAAATACCGCGTTATTATGACGATGGATGTACGATTATACAACGTGAACGAGATTCGATGATATAGGATGAACTGGCCACATATGTCTTTAATTTTGGCTATTTGCTGCACACTTATACTTACTGATCTCCAAGTCACTAAATTGAGGATTGTATAATAAGGTAATAATCATATCATCCTGACAACTACGTAAAAATCCCTGCCGACTGTAGAAACCTGAAAGTTAGTTTGTTTTTTTACAGTTGTCCCGAATCAATGCTATTATAGAATACTCCATGTGTGTGTATGTTGTCTATAAAACTGTTACCGTTCAGATGTTTTTGTTTTATTGTAAGTTATCATTATTATCATTATTAAATACAAACATAAAATTTTAAAAATCATATTCCTTACTAAACTCAACCCACCGAGTCGATGTAACCGCCTCCAACTTTCTTATTGTTTTAATATATTATTCATGATCGGAATTTAAGAAAACATGTATTTTCATTTTAGAGGAAAATATATTTAAAGATGTAAAAGCACTCTTCAAAATTTGGGACTGAAACAATGTATATATATATATATATATTATATATATATATATATATATATATATATATATATATATATATACATATACTTTTTTTTTTGGTATCATCCAGTTGTTACAACGTAAAAATTTGTGTTCAATAAAAAAAAAAATAGAAGAATCGTTTATTATATTTAAACCAACATTTACTTGGTCCAATAACAATTGCAGAAAAAATAATTATAAATGCGGAATATTGCGATTCTACAGAAGAAAATTAACCTCGAAGGTTTTTTTTACATTTTATCACATGTGATGACCATTTTTAGACGCCCGGCCCGATTTATGGAAAATTGTTGAATATTTATTTTTTTTTAAATGTAGAATGGTATAGTGCATGTTAAGGAGTATTTTTTTTATGGATCTAGCACACGTGCTACAGGGAAGTCCCTAAAGCGCTCCAGGAGCGGCATGTGTGCGGAAAAGCGATTCACGTTGTTCTTGAATCGCTGTAAATTGTGCTCGGTGGGACACACAGCCCTGGGCAAATTATTCCAAAGGGATGATATTCTCCATTTAAAAGACTGCTTGAAAATCGATGTACGCGGAGTAACAAGCTGAACCTCATACGGATGTGAAGTATTAGCGCGACATGTATTTCTAACATGCACCGCTCTGGGAGGAATTAAGCGAGATACATCCTTCGAACACTCTCCATGAAAATATTGGTAGAACAGACTCAAGTCGCCAACCGTTCTTCGATGTTCCAGCAAATCAAGGCCGCCGGTCAGTGCCGGGTCTCCAATCAGACGAACAGTTCTTCTCTGAACAGAATCACACAAATGCAGTGTGTGTTTGGGAGCGAAGCCCCAAACTTGGGAGCAGTATTCCATAGTTGGTTGAATTTGAGCTTTGTGAAGAATTAACAGTTGTGGAGCGTAAAGCTTTTCTGGTTCGAAATAATATTCTCAACTTTTGAGAAGCTCTTCTTGCTATGCCTGCAACATGTTTATGCTAGGACACATTTGCTCCCAAATTAACGCCCAACAAATTGAGTGACGATGTTAGGGGAATGGAGTTTCCCGACATGACCATGTCGGGTTCAACAACGTTAACTTTTTTAGAAAAAACTGCCGCCTGGGTTTTTATAGCGTTTAAATTCCACTTGGTTACTATCACCTCAAGCTAGAATTTCTTCCAGGTCTTTGTTAAGTTGAACGACCTCTTGCTGTCTGTGGATATTCACCTAGTAGTAGTAGAGTAACCGATGTCCGAGCGTTGAAAGTAAATGAAGAGATAAGTGTACTGTCATCTGCAAAGCTGTAGATTGGGTTCCCGGTCTTTTCCAACAGATCGTTAATGTAAATGAGAAAGAGAGTATGAGACAGTATGGAGTCTTGGGGCACACCCGCGTTTATAGTGAAGGTGTTAGAAAGAAACCCGTCGAGCGCCACTCGTAAAGAACGCTCTCTGAGGAAACATGAGAGCCACAAACAGAACTTTTCAGATATACCATAAGAGCGTAGCTTAGCCAACAGTTCATCGTGCCAAACACGTTCGAATGCCTTGGATATGTCAAGAGCAACTGCTCGAGATTCTCCAAAGTGTTCAATTGCGTTGTTTCAAACATGTGTTACATAAGTCAGAAGATCTCCTGTTGATCTATGTTTACGAAAGCCATATGGGTGATCGCTAATAATGTTGAATCCTTCAAGATATTTTAGAAGATGCTGATTGATAACCTTTTCCATGAGTTTCGATATTATTGAAAGCAATGCGACTGGTCGGTAGTTATTTGGCCAAGTCTTCTTGCCTTTTTAAGGTATTGGCTGAACTGTGGTACATTTCCAGCAGGAAGGAAATATTCTCTTTCTGTAGGAAAAATATACTAGTTTTCAGTTTTGTAAAAAATTTCCAGTAGTGCCATTGTTTCTGATACTGGAATAATTGGAACGAGTATTCTGTAGGGATAAAAAAAAGAAGATATAAGTAAAGATATCTAAAAGTCTAAAATTTTTTAAATGGCACACCCTGTATATTATTATTTTTTCTGATAAATTTTACAAAACCCTCCAACTTTTATCGAGTATGTCATATACCTATTTCTAATAGTTTTCGATTTATTTCGAAATTTTCAATTTTTACCCTTGTTTTTAATACACGTACGCTATAATATCATAGTTGCCAAGACAAAATAAAAATGTAGGCATTGTCTAATTTTGATATGTCTATTAAGAAAGTAAAAATAGTTTAATTTGTTGTAGTTAGTGACGTGTAAAGGTAATAGTTATGGATTTTCCTAAAAATGAATTAATTGATATGGTTTATATACTGGGCGAGGCGGGAAAAAGTTATCTTTTGGCAGTAAGGCGTTACGGAGCGAAGTACCCTAATAGAAGTATACTATCTAGAAAATCTTTTCAGTACCTAATGGAACGGTTTGATTGTAGTGGTAGCGTTGAGTATATGAAACGGAAAGTTGTAAACCAGAATGCTACCAATGAGGAAAAAAAAATGGAGATTTTACTTCATGTTAAAAATAATCCCCAGGTCAGCAGCCGTCAATAGCTGACTTATCTGACACATCCCAATCTACGGCTAATCGCACCACGAGAGAATACAAGTATCATCCCTTTCATATGGAACTCCACCAAAAGCTTCATGACCGTGATTTTGAACGACGAACTTTTGTACCACCATGAATGGAGCAATAGAGGCCAATCCAAATTTTTTATCCAAAATAATGTTTTATGTTGAAGCTACTTTTCGCAGTAATGGAGGAGTTAACAGCCATAATATGCACTATTTTTCAACAGTTAATCCATTTTATGTCCGGGAAGTTTAAAACCAAAACCATTGATCGCTTAATGTATGACGTAGAATATTAAATTTTCGAATTATTAGTCCATATTTTTTCCGAGAACCGCCTAAAGGGCCTAGATATCTAAATTTTTTGCAAAACAAATTACCCCAGCTTTTTGACTTCTTTTTGTGGGCTACATTAATGATGGTGTTTATGTGAATCCCCTTACAACACCAATAGATATGGAAAATAGGATACGGGATGCATGCAGGACAATAATGACTTTATGCTAAGGAAAGTGAAGGAAAATATAGTAAAACGATTAAACATGTGTATTCAAGTAGACGGGCATATTTTTGAATGTTTATTGCGTCATAATAATTAATCATTAGCTAAGTTAAACTACGAGTATATTAAAATTATTATTAACTATATGTATATGTTTTCACAATAGTGTAAGTGTATTAAAAACTAGGGTAAAATTGAAAAATTCAAAATAAATCGAAAACTATTAGAAACAGGTTTGTGACATACTTAATAAAAGTTGGAGGGTTTTGTAAAATCTATCAGAAAAAATAATAATATACAGGGTGTGCCATTCAAAAAATTTGAGATTTTTGTAAATTTGAAATTGTCGAAATGCATAAATTTAGCATCTAACTCAAATTTCATTACATATATCTTTTTTTTTTCATCTCTATAGAACGCTCGTACCAATTATGAGTATTCCAGCTTCAGAAACAATGGCACTACTGGTAATTTTTTTACAAAACTGCAAACTAGTCTTTTTTTAAAAAAAAAATTGAAATATTAGAAAAACTACTAGGTTTAGTTATATAACATTATTAATAAAAAATTATAAAATTTAAAAAAAACATATGTTATATCGACCACACTTTTTTAAAGTACCCTGTATACTCAAAAATAATTTTAAACTGTGCACCTTAACATTCCCTAAAACTATTGTATTTAACGTTTTTTCGTCATTCCCGAAACAAATGAGATTATGAACTTTACTCTATCGTTGACTCACCCTGTACATACTTTCACAAACAGTATTTTAAGATGTAGACTAGTGCCTTTTAGTTTAGGGTGATTATTTTAAACTAGAACCATCTAGACGTTTTGATCCTTTTAATGAAGCTGTCAGTCTCGCTGCTCTTACATTTTTCATTTTACTTACATATTAGCAAAACAATGTTACTATTAAGGGCTAAACGATGATTTTGTGATTGCTGCGGGTGTTTGTAAATTAAGGATTCGCGAATACCTGAGTTAAAAAAAATGACTGTGGATTTCTTTAATATTGTGAGCTAAATTGTACAATTTGTGTTATAATATAAAAGGTATAACTTTTACACGATACCGTCACATGGTACTCTGTCACAAAAAGCTAAGGAGACATAAAATAAAGAAAAGAAAACTTTTGTTTAAATTTAAAAGTGTAGCAAATTACAATGAACTTTTACGACAATAGTGTAAATTATCACCATCTTCCCACTACAGTTTGAGAAATAATATATATATATATATATATATATATATATATATATATATGTATATATATATATATATATATATATATATATATATATATATATATATATATACATATGTATATATATATATATACATATGTATATATATATATATATATATATATATATATATATATATATATACATATGTATATATATATATATATATATATATATATATATATATATATACATATATATATATATATATATATATATATATATATATGTATATATATATATATATATATATATATATATATATATATATATATATATATATATATATGTATATATATATATATATATATATATATATATATATATACATATGTATATATATATATATATATATATATATATATATATATATATATATATACATATATATATATATATATATATATATATATATATATATATATATATATATACATTATATATATATATATATATATATATATATATATATATATATATATATATACATATATATATATATATATATATATATATATATATATATATATATATATATATATATATGTAGTGGGAAGATGGTGATAATTTACACTATTGTTGTTTGACGAAAAAACGTTAAATACAATAGTTTTAGGGAATGTTAAGGTGCACAGTTTAAAATTATTTTTGAGTATACAGGGTACTTCAAAAAAGTGTGGTCGATATAACATATGTTTTTTTTAAATTTTATAATTTTTTATTAATAATGTTATATAACTAAACCTAGTAGTTTTTCTAATATTTCAATTTTTTTTAAAAAAAAGACTAGTTTGCAGTTTTGTAAAAAATTACCAGTAGTGCCATTGTTTCTGAAGCTGGAATACTCATAATTGGTACGAGCGTTCTATAGAGATGAAAAAAAAGATATATGTAATGAAATTTGAGTTAGATTCTAAATTTATGTATTTCGACGATTTTAAATTTACAAAAATCTCAAATTTTTTGAATGGCACACCCTGTATATTATTATTTTTTCTGATAGATTTTACAAAACCCTCCAACTTTTATTAAGTATGTCACAAACCTGTTTCTAATAGTTTTCGATTTATTTTGAATTTTTCAATTTTACCCTAGTTTTTAATACACTTACGCTATTGTGAAAACATATACATATAGTTAATAATAATTTTAATATAGTTTAACTTAGCTAATGATTAATTATTATGACGTAATAAACATTCAAAAATATGCCCGTCTACTTGAATACACATGTTTAATCGTTTTACTATATTTTCCTTCACTTTCCTTAGCATAAAGTCATTATTGTCCTGTAAGGGGATTCACATAAACACCATCATTAATGTAGCCCCACAAAAAGAAGTCTAAAGGTGTTAAGTCACATTATCGAGGAGGCCACTGAATGGATCCATTCCTACCGATTCATTTTCGTCGGTAACGATCGTTTAAAAATTCCCAAATTTCCCGGTGGTAATGAGCACCAGCTCCGTTTTGTTGAATCCACATTTGTTCCTTTTTAAATTTATCAACTTCTTCAAAAAGTTGGGGTAATTTGTTTTGCAAAAAATTTAGATATCTAGGCCCTTTAGGCGGTTCTCGGAAAAAAATATGGACTAATAATTCGAAAATTTAATATTCTACGTCATACATTAAGCGATCAATGGTTTTTTTGGTTTTAAACTTCCCGGACATAAAATGGATTAACTGTTGAAAAATAATGCATATTATGGCTGTTAACTTCTCCATTACTGCGAAAAGTAGCTTCAACATAAAACATTATTTTGGATAAAAAATTTGGATTGGCCTCTATTGCTCCATTCATGGTGGTACAAAAGTTCGTCGTTCAAAATCACGGTCATGAAGCTCTTGGTGGAGTTCCATATGAAAGGGATGATACTTGTATTCTCTCGTGGTGCGATTAGCCGTAGATTGGGATGTGTCAGATAAGTCAGCTATTGACGGCTGCTGACCTGGGGATTATTTTTAACATGAAGTAAAATCTCCATTTTTTTTTCCTCATTGGAAGCATTCTGGTTTATAACTTTCCGTTTCATATACTCAACGCTACCACTACAATCAAACCGTTCCATTAGGCACTGAAAAGATTTTCTAGATAGTATACTTCTATTAGGGTACTTCGCTCCGTAACGCCTTACTGCCAAAAGATAACTTTTCCCGCCTCGCCCAGTATATAAACCATTTCAATTAATTCATTTTTAGGAAAATCCATAACTATTACCTTTACACGTCACTAACTACAACAAATTAAAACTATTTTTACTTTCTTAATAGACATATCCAAATTTGACAATGCCTACATTTTTATTTTGTCTTGGCAACTATGATATTATAGCGTACGTGTATTAAAAACAAGGGTAAAAATTGAAAACTTCGAAATAAATCGAAAACTATTAGAAATAGGTATATGACATACTCGATAAAAGTTGGAGGGTTTTGTAAAATTTATCAGAAAAAATAATAATATACAGGGTGTGCCATTTAAAAAATTTTAGACTTTTAGATATCTTTACTTATATCTTCTTTTTTTATCCCTATAGAATACTCGTTCCAATTATTCCAGTATCAGAAACAATGGCACTACTGGCAATTTTTTACAAAACTGAAAACTAGTATATTTTCCTACAGAAAGAGAATATTTCCTTCCTGCTGGAAATGTACCACAGTTCAGCCGATACCTTAAAAAGGCAAGAAGACTTGGCCAATAAATATATATATGTACGAGGCTGGTTTGAAAAGTCCGTGCAAAGTCCGAGAGATGGCACCACCGGCGCGTATCGAGGTCATGTTTAGTTAGTAGCATCTCTTAAATGAACGCACACCAAGTTTCAGCCATATTGGTCTATTTCTTTGTGTTTGGCATTCGTGTGAAACAAGGAAGTCGAGTGATTTTCAAGAAATGGACGAAAAAGAATTTCGTGTGGTGATTAAACATTACTTTATGAAAGGCAAAACGCCTCAGGAGACTAAAGAGAAGCTTGATAAACATTATGGTGACTCTGCACCTTCGATTAGAACAGTTTATAAGTGGTTTCAAAATTTTCGGACTGGCCATATGGGCACAAGTGACGCTGAACGTTCTGGACGGCCTGTGGAGGTTACGACTCCAGAAATCATTGATCAAATCCATGATATGGTGATGGATGACAGAAGAGTTAAGGTGCGTGAGATTGCTAGTGCTGTGGGCATCTCGACTGAACATGTACATAATATTTTGCATAAACATTTGGACATGAGAAAGCTATCCGCAAGATGGGTGCCGCGATTGCTCACGCTTGACCAAAAACGGAATCGTGTGAAGTGTTGCAAGGATGGTTTGCAGCTGTTCCAGAAGAATCCGGAGGACTTTAAGCGTCGTTTCGTCACTGTGGATGAAACGTGGATACATTACTATACTCCTGAGACCAAACAACAATCTAAACAATGGGTTACCAAGGGGGAATCTGCACCAAAAAAAGGCGAAGACCGTTCCTTCGGCCGGAAAGGTTATGGCGACTGTCTTTTGGGATTCGCAAGGGATAATCCTCATCGACTATCTGGAAAAGGGTAAAACTATTACAGGTGAATATTATTCATCGTTATTGGACCGTTTGAAAACCATCCATCACGACAACGCACCAGCACACACCTCAGCAGTTGTGGTCGCAAAATTAATGAAATAGGATTCCAACTCGTTTCACATCCCCCCTATTCTCCAGACTTGGCTCCCTCGGACTACTATTTGTTCCCCAATTTGAAGAAATGGCTGGCGGGACAAAGATTTTATTCAAACGAGGAAGTGATTGCAGACACTAATGGATATTTTGCAGACTTGGACAAATCCTATTATTCGGAAGGGATCAACAAACTAGAACATCGTTGGACGAAGTGTATAAGCCTAAAAGGAGACTATGTCGAAAAAATAAAAAAGGTTTACTCCAAACACATAAGTAGTTTTTATTTTTGCACGGACTTTTCAAACCAGCCTCGTATATATATATATATATATATATATATATATATATATATATATATATATATATATATATATATATATATACCAGGTGTACAAGTATGAAATGCTGATTTTATTTCCTAAAAAAACATGTTAAATTCGGAAGAATGATAAAAACTGCTTTATTCAAAGTATGCTCCACCGCTTCTTATACATTTTTCCCATCTTTCGGGCAATTTGTGAATACCACGCCAGTAAAAATCTTCCCCTTTTGCTGCGAGCCATTCATCGAGCCATTTTTTCACATCTTCGTACAAACAAGTGGTAATCGGAGGGAGCCAAGTCTGGTAAGTGAGCCGCATGGGGTAGAACTACCCAGATGAGTGCTTCCAACGTGTCGCGAACTGGTTTTGCCGTATGTGATGGAGCATTGTCATGAAGAAAAATAACTTTGTGTTGCCTCTTTCGGTATTCTGGCCTTTTTTCAAGCAGCGAACGGTTCAAATCGGTCAATTATTGTTGGTACTAACCCTTTCCCCCATGTTTTAACAGCTCATAATACACCACGCCCCTCTGGTCCCACCAAACACAGAGCATCGTCTTTCTGCCAAAGCGATTCGGTCTTGCGGTCGATGTGGATGGTGTGCCTGGGTCTACTCATGAGTTTTTGCGCTTGGGATTCTCAAGTAAATCCACTTTTCATCCCCTGAAACTATACCATGCAAAAAAACGACTTCCTTTTGTACCGAACGAGCAAAATGTCACACGTGTTTTTGCGCTTTTCCATTTGCCTGTCGTTCAACTCATGTGATACCGGTCTTCTGAATCTTTCCCATCTCTCGTAGCTAATTGAAAAACAGCTTGTTGACTAACGCCCAGTTGCTCGGCGAGTTGTTTTTGTGTTTGTGAATTTTCTTCGTCCAACAATGCTTGCAATTCCACATCTTGGTATTTTTTTGGCGGTTTTCCACGTTCCTTGTCTGCAACATCGAAGTCACCACTTTTGAAACGCTGAAACCATCGTTCACATATATCTTGCGATGGACCATGTTCACCATAAGCTTCTAGAAGTAACCGGTATGATGCAACAGCAGTTTTCTTCAAATGAAAACAAAAAATTAATGCTGTCCGCGAATGATCTTCGTTCGGTATAAATTTTTGACATATTGAACATAACAACACAAAACTATGCACACACTTTTTCCAATTTATCACTCGTGCACGTCTGACACTTGTTGATGACACAACAAAATGGCGCAGTATCAAATCTTTATAGCACAAACTGCATTGGTGCACCATTTGTTGTCTGAAATCCACATTTCATACTTGTACACCTGGTATATATATATATATATATATATATATATATATATATATATATATATATATATATATATATATATATATATATATAATATAATATAATGATGTATGTTAAGTTTCTTTTATTTTTAAAAAAATATTTCCAATTAAATAACCGTCCAAATGCAAGTCAGACTTGCGCAATTAGTGTTCTGTACGTTGATTGCTTTTAAAATTTTTGTTACGGAGGTATAAAATGATCAATGGCTTTACAAAACACACCCTAAATGAGTTTTCAGCAAAGTTTTTTTCCAATCTTTACTGAAAACTGATGACCTTGAAATGTTTGTTTTTTTATATACCAGATAAATTATTAAAGATAATGTACTCGTGATAATTTTTTTGTTCAATCTACATCTAGTGGAGAATATTCTAGGGGGCAGCGATTTTTCGCACTTTTTTAAAATAATACAAAGAGAAGTGTGCGAAAGTACTACATTATATATATTTTTGAACTCATGTTTTTACAAGCTTTTATTTTACACCCCATTCGATGGCCTGGTAATTTTTTTTTCACTTCCGATTTCAACCCCCAAAACTAACCCCGTAAGTCAAACTTTAACTTTCAAAATTACAGGGCTCTGATGAGGTCACCAATTTCTATATTAGTGCCTAACTTCCTATGTCAAATAGTTTCGGAGAAAATCGATTGTGACAGGCAGAGACACGGACAAACAGACAGACACCGAAGTGTATCGTACGGAACACTAAAAAGCCGTTCGATAAAATAAATCCTTATCCTTTTTTTTAATAGCCAGTTTAATATTAAGAGTATGTTTATATTTACCTCTCGTTAAAAGGATTGGATGTCCGTCTAATTGGTTGACTAAAACATAGTATGTTATTAGTAATATGTTTTTTGTTTCATGTGAGTTTTGAGGTAATTTCTATAAAACGCTAAACCGTCATAGGCATATCAGCTTTCTGGTTGTTAAATTCTTTGTTTTATGGGTCTAGGACACGTGCTGCAGGGAAGTCCCTAAAGCGCTCCAGGAGCGACATGTGTGCGGAAAAAGCGATTCACGTTGTTCTTGAATCGCTGTAAATTGTACTCGGTGGGAAACACAGCCCTGGGCAAGCTATTCCAAAGGGATGATGTTCTCCATATAAAGAACTGCTTGAAAAGCGTTGTGCGCGAAGTAACAAGCTGAACCTCATACGGATGTGAAGTATAAGAGCGACATGTATTTCTAACATGCACCGCTCTAGGAGGAATTAAGCGGGCTACATCCTTCGAACACTTTCCATGAAAATACTTGTAGAACAGACTCAAGTCGCCAACCGTTCTTCGATGTTCTAGCCAATCAAGGCCGCCGGTGAGTTGCGGGTCTCCAATCAGACGAACAGCTCTTCTCTGAACGGAATCCAACAAATGCAGTGTATGTTTGGGAGCGGAGACCCAAACATGGGAGCAGTTTTCCGTAGTTGGTCGAATTTGAGCTTTGTAAAGAATTAACAGTTGTTGTGGAGTGTAAAGCTTTCTGGTTCGAAATAATATTCCCAAATTTTGAGAAGCTCTCCTTATTGTGCCTGCAAAATGTTCATGCCAGGACATATTTGCTTCCAAAATAACACCCAACAAATTTAGTGACGATGCTAGGGGAATGGAGTACAGCTTCCAACGCGGTTTTAGAATAATAGCTTTCTGTCAATTTTAATTTATTTTTACTACGCTCCAGCTCAGCAGCACTGCTGCTCCCATTTTAATTATTTTTGGTTTTGATTTTGCAATCAGAAAATACAAAGAAAAGTGTGCGCAAGTATTACATTATATATATTTTTGAACTCGTGTTTTCACAAGCTTTCATTTGACACTCCACTCGATGAACACTTCCAATTTCACCCCCCAACCCTTTAAGTCAATATTTAACTTTCAAAACTACAACGACTCTGATGAGGCCATTGATTTTTATCTTAGTGCCAAATTTTAACTTTCTACGTGAAATAGTTCCGGAGAAAATCGGGTGTGACAGCCGGACAGACAGGCTGATAGACAGACGGACAGACATCGAAGTGATCTTATAAGTGTTCCGTATGGAACACTAAAAATTCTTTTATCAATCTTATCCATTCTTTCTTATAATTGTACAGAAAGCAGATTCTTCTCTCGTAAAATTAAGATAAATAAATAGTTAAAAAAGCAAAATAGGCATACGTTTGTAGTTTTGATTTTGCTACCAGAAAAAAGAAATATATTTGATTTTGTAATCTGGTCTCCCATAAATAAGTAAAAATAAAAATTTGGCCAGAGAAACAGAGTGTCATCCTACTCCTTGATAATTCACTTTCTGTAAAGCGTTTTTATTAAAGTAGAGAGTGCTTTTTTCCGTGGGAGAGTGCAACAAAAATAATTATTGTTATCGCGAGGCAAAAATTTCGCGCTCAATTTCATTACACCTAAGCTGGCAGCTGGACGGATTAGATAACGTTCTCCTGAATGACCCACAGATCTGAAGTTGAGCTAGAAAGTTCGAACGCAAAGGACATATAGTACTTCGCTGCAATGCCACAGAAGCGTTCATAGCAGTACTAAAGGATTGGCAACCTGTTGAGAGTCATTGCTAGTGTGGAGAACAAGACCATAAAACAGCGAACTGAGACTGTATAATCTGCCGGTCATGTGGTTCGTGTCCTACGGTGAACTCCAGATCCTATCATGTTTACATTACCCAGATGTTAATTGGAGGTTAGTAGAAAGAATCTCTCTAGTCTGTTTGCCTAATTAAAAGCCTCTCCACACAGGTCACTACCCGATACTTTGATAGTTGTAACAGGATTTAGCAGTGTAGTACGGCATCACACTCTCCGAACATATTACTTTCCAACAGGGATGACTAAGTTGACCTTTATATGCCTTAATTTAATCGTTTTTGGGGATTATCACAAAATTAAAGTTTACTAGAACCATCTTCGCTCCCTGGAACGTTTAAATAATGACATACCGAGCTGTGGTCGGATTAGTAGCGGAATCGACAAGAGGTGGAGTGGGTATACGGATCGAAATAAAAGGAAGGAGGAAAGGAACACTAAATAAGGAAGATGCCAATCCACAACCGAAGAGATGTCAAATGACAATTAAGGAGTGAAACCCTTTATGAAACCAAAAACTTTTCGTTTTGGAAGTCAGAGTAGGAGATTTTTCACAAAAAGGAACCTTTCCATACTGTGAAACTTTAAAAAACTTAGACTCCTTTTAAAACCCAATGATCAGAGGGTGAAGTTTTTTTTACAAAAAATAACCTCCAATAAAAAAAGCCTTAATTCTAAAAAGGCGCGGAGGAGCATATGTCCCACCTGATACCCTCTTGGCTACGCCACACCGAGAAATCGAAGAGTTAACAAAACTAATTTTTTAATATATTTTATCAATTTGTTTGTTCTACTATAAATATATATTCTAAAATTAATCCTTTTTATGTACCACCTTGCATTGTAATTAAACGTATTTTTTAGCTTTCAATATCATGATTTTAAATTTTGTCGGATGCAGCTTTTCTGTTTACATGATTACTTTGCGTTACTAAAAAACCGATTTACGATTTTGGCTTGGGATTTGCGGATTTGCATCCAAATTTAAATCATAACGCATGGGAACACATTTAGCTTTTAAATAGTTATATTTAATTGAGAGCAAACTTGCATAATTTAGTGTTTAATTTTGTTCTAGGGAGAAATTCTAAAGCTTCATTTAGCCTCTACTGAGAGTTATACGATTATACAAGAATATCTATAGGAGGCTCGCTTTTAAAGTAAGTACCATTTTGATATTAAAAAAACACAGAGCTTTGAAACAATTTTATTTTTACATGATGACCTTAATCTATTTTTCAACGTAATTTCCACTTATATTAAGGTACTTGTTTTATCATAAGACCATCCTCATAGAAATCTGCCTGCCTGGTTTGCTAACCACTGCAGCACGGCCATTTTGGCATCGTCCTCTGTGTTGTAGCATTGATCGCCAAGATGCAAGTACAGGAATAAATGGACTCGTAAAACATCTGTTTTCTAGAAATTTTTCATCAACTTTCCGCATCAGGTCATCATTTCGTCCCTCATCGTACACGCTTGTAATCTTTAAACGTTTTAACCTATTTTCTTACCATTCCATAGCTCATAGCATTTTCGCCACACACTTCACTAATCTGCCGATAAATTTCAGCTACTTTCAAGTCTCTTCACAATCCGCGGAATTTTAAACACTTACAAGCAAACGTAAACTTCCACGACAAGCCTTGGTTTGACCGAAAATGCAAAGAAGCTGTTGCTTCTAAACATCTTGCCTACCGACAATGGCGTGAAAATCCTAACACCATAAACCGTAACACCTTTGTTCGTGCCAGGAACAGATGCAAAGAAATTATCGACGAAACCAAGGAGGCACACAGTCAACGAATTAGAAACAAACTTCTCGCTTGTCCCAGCAATTCCAGGTCCTTTTGGTCAATCGCTAAGGCTGTCAGTCAAAATTTCACCAAATCCACCATACCACCACTCACACGGCCAGATAATTCTATTGCAACGACACCTGTTCAGAAAGCGAACTTGTTGGCTGAACTCTTTGCTTCACATTCTACTGTCGATTTCCAAAGAAAAACACACTACTTACTATTCCCATAGTACAGTCAAGGATGCCCTATATTGTCTGACGGAATACCTGCCATAGTTCTCAAAAACTGTGCAAGAGAACTAACACCAGTTTTCTGTAGACTTTTCAACCTATCCTACAGAAAGGGAATATTTCCTTCCTGCTGGAAATGTGCCACAGTTCAGCCAATACCTAAAAAAGGCAAGAAGACCTTGCCAAATAACTACCGACCAATCGCACTGTTTTCAATAATATCGAAAGTCATGGAAAACGCTAACAATCAGCATCTTCTAAAATACCTTGAAGGATTCAACATTATTAGCGATCATCAATATGGCTTTCGTAATAATAGATCAACAGGAGGTCTTCTGACTTATGTAACACACGTTTGGAACAACGCGATTGAACACTTTGGAGAATCTCGAGTGGTTGCTCTTGACATATCCAAGGCATTCAACCGTGTTTGGCACGATGGGCTATTGGCTAAGCTACGCTCTTATGGTATGTCTGAAAAGATCTGTTTGTGACTCTCATGTTTCCTCAGAGAGCATTCTTTACGAGTGGCAGTCGACGGATTTCTTTCTAACACCTTCACTATCAACGCCGGTGTACCTCAAGGCTCCATACTATCTCCTACTCTTTTTCTCATTTACATTAACGATCTGCTGGAAAAGACCGAAAATACAATCTACAGCTTTGCAGATGACAGTACGCTTATCATTTACTTTGAACGCTCGGACATCGGCTACTCAGGCGAATGTCTGCAGACAGCAGGAAGTCATTCAACTTAACGAAGACCTGGAAGGAATTTTATCTTGGTGGTGACAGCAACCAAGTGGAATTTAACGCTACAAAAACCCAGGCGGTAGTTTTTTCTAAAAAAGTTAACGTTGCTGAACCCGACATAGTTATGTCGGGGCACTCCATTCCTCTAACATCGTCACTCGATTTGTTGGGCGTTAATTTGGGAGCAAATATGTCCTGGCATGAACATGTTGCAGGCATAGCAAGGACAGCTTCTCAAAAGTTCGGAATATTATTTAGAACCAGAAGCTTTACACTCCACAACAACTGTTAATTCTTTACAAAGCTCAAATTCGACCAAATATGGAATACTGCTCCCATGTTTGGGGCTCCGCTCCCAAACATTCACTGCATTGGTTGGATTCTGTTCAGAGAAGAGCTGTTCGTCTGATTGGAGACCCGGAACTGACCGACGGCCTTGATTGGCTGAAACATCGAAGAACGGTTGGCGACTTGAGCCTATTCTACAAGTATTTTCATGAAAAGTGTTCGAAGGATGTGACCCGTTTAATTCCTCCCAGAGCGATGCATGTTAGAAGTACACGTCGCGCTAATACTTCACATCCGTATGAGGTTCAGCTTGTTACTCCTCGTACAACGCTTTTCAAGCAGTCTTTTATATGGAGAACATCATCCCTTTGGAATAATTTGCCCTGAACTGTGTTTCCCACCGAGTACAATTTACAGCAATTCAAGAACAACGTGAATCGCGTTTTCCGCACACGTGTCGCTCCTGTAGCGCTTTAGGGACTTCCCTGCAGCACGTGTGCTAGACCCATAAAATATATATATATATATATATATATATATATATATATATATATATATATATATATATTTGAACTCGTGTTTTCACAAGCTTTCATTTGACACATCACTCGATGACCTGGTAATTTTTTTTTTACTTTGGATTTAACCCCACAAAACTAACCCTTTAAGTCAAAATTTACCTTTTAAAACTACACAACTCTGATAGGGCCATCAATTCCTATATTATAACTAAATTTCAACTTTCTATGTCAAATAGTTTCAGAGAAAATCGGGTATGACAGACGGGCAGATGGAAGGACGGACAGACAGACAACGAAGTGATCTTATAACGTGTTCCTTACGGAATACTAATTATATTACGTAAATGAGAACTATCACGTTATCCGTATTTCCTAAGTTAGCGGTAAAATTAGTGTTCAATGTTTTCTTGTAGGATCTTTTCGTATACAGTAATACCCCGCTTAGCGCGACCCCGTTATGCGCGGTTTCACTATAACGCGAATTTCAAATTTCGCGCTCATGTAGTCATTAACTTCTCTATGGTCGCGGGGGGATCCCCGCTTTCTCTGAATATTCTCTTTGAAGAATTGGGAATTCCCTGTCCTTCGACTTTGTTCTATGGGGATTTCCTCGTTCGTTTCGTGTGTTCATTTGTTCCGTAATGTTAGTTCGGTCGGCTGGCAGTTTTGTTTTAATATTTATTGGAGATACATACATACATAATTTAACCCTACGTTAAAAATGCCGCCTGTAAAGAAAAAAGAGCGTAAAAGCGTCACTTTGGAATTGAAGATGAAAGTGTTAAGAAGAATGGAAAATGGAGGCAAAGCAACAATTGTTGGGAGAGATTTTGGACTCTCAGAATCGACTGTGAGAACGATTTATAAAAATCGGGAAAAAATTAAAATCTCCAGCGAAGGTTCAACACCTATAAGTGCAACAAAACTTTCTCGTTCGAGATCATCTATCTTAGAAAGAATGAGAGAAATTACTGTCAGTCTGGATCGAAGATTTGAATAAGAAGAACACACCACTAAGTCAAGATCTCATATGCACAAAAGCAAAATCTTTGTATGAGATGCTGAAAACAAAAGAAGGAGAAGGGAGTGCCACTCCGACTTTTGCTGCCAGCAGAGGCTGGTTCCATCGGTTCAAGCAGCGTTTTAATCTTCACAATATCCACATAACAGGCGAGGCGGCCAGCGCGGACATTCAAGCTGCAGCTGAGTTTCCAGACAAGTTTCAAGACTTCGTTAGACGAGAGAAAATTCCTGCTTGTCTCATCTTCAATGTTGATGAGACCGCACTTTACTGGAAAAAAATGCCATCTCGAACATTCATTTCTAAGGAAGAACGTCAAGCCAGTGGTTTCAAAGCTGCGAAAGATCGACTAACACTTCTGCTGGGTGGTAATGCCACTGGGTGATTTCAAACTGAAACCTTTACTAGTGTACCATCAGAAACACCCCGTGCAATGCGAGGCACAGACAAGACAAGTCTACCAGTTGTGTGGCGATCAAACAGAAAGGCGTGGGTTACACGGGAAATTTTTCAAGAATGGTATTCTAATAGTTTTTGCCCATCAGTCAAATCATACTGTGACAGAAATGGGCTTGAACCTAAAGTTATATTACTCTTAGACAATGCCCCAGGACATCCAACCTCACTTGATACGCCCAGAGACTTAAAAGTGTACGTAAAGTTCCTTCCACCAAACACTACGTCAATATTACAACCTATGGACCAGGGAGCAATAGCAAACTTCAAAGCTTATTACCATCGCCGCACTTTTAGCCAACTAATTCATGAAACTGACGGGGAAGGAAGACAGTCTATGCGAGAGTGGTGGAAGTCATACAACATTATGAAGTCTATTCACAACATAGAAGAGGCTTGGAAGGAAGTTAAAATGAGTTGTATGAATGGGGTGTGGCGTAATCTTTGGCCAGATGTAGTGGAAGCACCTAGAAGAATTGTCCAGATGCAGAGACAAGTGCTTGAAGACATTGCTGCAATGATTGAGGGGTCTGAACTTGAAGATGTCACGGTAGAAGATCTCGTAGAACTTGTAGCAACGCACGACGATCCTATTAGCAATGAAGATCTGATCGAGTTACAGAATAATCCTATCTACGATGAGGAAGAACAAGTAGAAGAGAAAGTTTTATCTTCAGGGGAAATACAAAATGCACTTTCAAAAATTTATTCAGGTTTGGACATATTGCAGAGTATAGACAATAATGATGACCGTTGTCTTGACCGTGTGTCAAACAATTAAAAACAGTGTTGGGTGTTATGAACGTATTTTACAAGAACGTAAACAAAACGTTACCCAAAAGACAATAGATGTATTTTTCCGTAAAAAATAAGAGTATGTATTGCATAAAGTGTTCTTAGAATTAAAGTGATTGATTAAAATGATTTGTATTTTTTTGTATTAAATTTTGACTATGTTTAATCATAAACCTCGATATACGCGAATTTCAGTTAACGCGATTTTTTTTTTCGGAACGTATCCCTCGCGTTTAAAGCGGGGTATTACTGTATTAAACTTTGGTTATGAAAAATCTTCACGAGAAAAAAATTGATCAGCGACAAGACTTATGTGGAGGCCAATTTTATATCACCTCCATTGGAAATTTATTTATTCAGAATAATTGGTAATTGGTTTGAAGTGGGATGTGTCTTCATCCTGCCAAAGCAGGTTTTCTGGTGATAAAACATCAACATTTTGTACAACACTTGTGAGAAAACTTTTCAGTCATCTAGGATCTGAATTAACAGCTATTGCGCCGATTCCTAAATATGCGTTAATTACGTCTCAAGTCGTCATTTTACGAGAATGTAAAGGTTCAAAATGGTTTAGTTGTAGGTTTATAGTACTCCATTCAGAACAATTCTGTTTATTGACATGGTCGTTACGATGGGGATGTAAACTGTAAAAAAAATAATTATATGATATATGTTTTTTGTTAACTCTCCATAATTTTCAATTGCGTTCTTTCAAAGATATGTGGCATAGATAAGAATAACACGTAGGCTGAAAGGTTTTTGGTGTGATAAGTAGATGTCGCCCTTTTCAAATAATCCATATTATTTTTAGGTGTGTTGATCAAAAACTGTTTTTTGATGGGAAAAAAAAAACCGTTCAAGCAAAATAATGGCTTGATAAGTGTTACGGGGACTCTGCCCCTGCAAAATAACTCATCATTTACTGGCATGCTCAAATTGCGTTTAGCAGTCGTACAGATACCAATGATGCTGAAGGCTCTGGACGCCCAAATGAGGTGATTACACCGGGAAAACATCAAAAATATCCACAAAATTGTTCTGGATGACCGTAAAGTGAAATTGCATGAGATAGCTGAGACCCTAAAGATATCAAAGAACGTGTTGGTCATAGTTTGCATGAACATTTGGGCATGAGCAAGCTCTGCTCGAAATGGGTATCTCCTTTATTCACGTGTTGATAATTCTGAGCGCTGTTTGGGACCTGTTTAACTGCAGTAAAAAGGATTTTTTCATGCAATATGTGACAATGGATGAAACATGGATCCACCACTATACACCGGAATCAAATCGGCAGTCAGCTGATTCGACAGGAGCTGGTGAAAGCCGCTCGGCTGGGAAGGTTTTGGCCTCTCTATTTTGTGATGCTCATGGAATAATTTTCATCGACTATGCTCAGAAGGAAAAAACCATCAATAGCGAATATTATATAAACTTATTGTGCATTTGAAGGCAGCAATCGTAAAGAAACGGCCCTAAATATACAAGAAAAAAGTGCTCTTTTATCAAAACAATGCACCGTGTCACAAGTCAATGGTTACGATGGCAAAATTGCATGAAATGAAGTTCGAATTGCTTCCACATCCACCGTATTCTCCAGATTTGGCCCCAAGCGACTATTATCTATTCACAGACCTCCACAAAATGCTCGGGGAAAGAGATTTGGCTCTAATGAAGAAGTTATCGCCGAAACTGACAAATTCTTCTACCAGAAAGGTATAAAAATGTTAGAAAAGCGTTTGGACTGATTGTATCGCTCTTAAAGGAGATAATGATGAAATAAAGTCGAATTTTGCAAAAAAATGTGTTTTAAGTAGCTAGATCCAAAACTTTGCAGCCTACGTGTTATATTCTATTAATCTTACGAGAGCCATATTGGTGGTTACTAATAATATTAAATCAATGAAGATAATTGAGAAAATGTTGACTAATAGCCTTTTTCAATTTTTGGTGCTACTGTAGAAGGTCGATAGTTGTTTTTCATGGTGTTTTGCCTTTCTTGGATATCGGCCAAACTCGAGCAAATTTCTGCATGTAAAATGTATTAAATAAACCATAAAAAATTAATATTCTTTACTGTACTCCTACGTAAAAAAATTCTAAAATAAATGAATGAATGAAACTTGAATATCACATTTATCAAAATTATGAAATAATTAAATAAAAGGGTCGGGTATAACATGAAAAGAGTCAAAGTGTTAAGAATCACGTCCATTATAATCGCTTTAGTGTGTCGGAAACCTCAAACTTTTTACAAAGTTTTAAGTATAATTTAAAACTGTATATAACAAGGTGCATTAGGCATAATTTTCTTCTCTTCTCTTCAAGCCGAAAAACGTCCAAATATGCAAATTAACTTAATGGACTACTGTGGGCGGTTCATTGTAACACTAAAATGGATTTCTTAATTTTTCAAAATTAACCTCCCCAATGTACTGAGATTAAATGTTTTGTAAAAAAGATCTGTCTAAACTTTGGACAGGCATACAAAAATACTTAGTTCTCTCCGACAGATTAGAACATAATATAATTAAGTAAATGTGTTTTTTTTGTAACTAACGTAGGCTAAAAAAGTTTTTGGTTTCGAACTTCAATTTATGCAATTTTGCCATCGTAACTTGTGGCACCGTCTTGAAGAAAGAGCACTTTTATCTTGTTCATTTGGGGCCGTTTTTTTGCAATTTCTGCCTTCAAACGCATCAATAACTTTATATAATATTCGATATTAATAGTTTTTCCCTTCTCAGCATAGTCGATGAAAATTATTCCATGCGCATACCAAAATACAGAAGTCAAAACCTTCCCAGCCGACTGTTGTGTCTTTGGTCGCTTCGGGCTGCTTTCACCGGCTGCTGTCCACTCAGCTGACTGCCGAATTGATTCCGGTTTGTAGTGATGAATCTAGGTTTCATCCATTGTCACATATCGCATGAAAAAATCCTTTTTACTGCGCTTAAACAAGTCTAAACAGCGATCAGAATCATCAACCAGTTGTTGTGTTCAAACGCGGTACCCATTTCGATCAGGGCTTTCTCATACCCATATGACTAACACGTTCTTTTGATATCTTTAGGGTGTCAACTATCTTACACAATGTTGTGGACTTTTTTGATGTTTTCCTGTGTTCACCTTATTTGGGTGTCCAGAGCGTTCAGCATCATTTGTATCTGTACTACCGCATTTAAATCCAGGATACCAGTAAATGCTGAGTAATTTTTCCAGGGACCAAGTCCCCGTAACAATTATCAAGCTATTGCTTCGTTTGAATGATATTATTTCCCATCAATGATTGAACAGTGTTCAATCAACACACGAAATTCGATTTTTTTCATGGTTTTGAAAACATCAAAAGTAGCGTCACTAAAACCACTGTAACTTGTAAACTAAACGTCGAAATGTCATGAAATTTTGACACGTGTCGTTTAAAGGTTGGTACTTTCTAAAAATCATATGGATTTTTTTGAAAAGGGCGACATCTATGTGTCAAACAAAAACTTTTCAGCCTACGTTTTTTATTTTTTGCCAACTAATATCAGACAAGATAATAGTTTTTTTCTTTTTAGTAGTCCAAAACTTTTGGCCTTTCACTTAAATTAAGCGTAAATGTATATATAGGATGTAAAGAAAATCGTTTTACATATTTATATCGGTAAACACTGGTATCAAGAGGAACTGTGGAAAAATAGTGATAAATGGCGCTACTTGTAACTAATACGCAAATCGACCGTGAAAATTTATAGTTTTTCAGCACGTGGTTGAGCCAATAGATACATCAAAAGCAATTTACGGCAATTTGCAATGCAATTAAAACTTTGTTTTTTATTTTATATCAAATTAAGCAAACTTTCCCTTTTTCTGTTTAAAATAGCAACTGATATCGAGAAAACAAACTACTTCTGAAGTTCAGTGTTTTCAAAGAAGTTATCAACTAACATTAATAAAATACATCAACAATTTTCTATTTAAAATGCGATTTTCCACACCGTTACACATTTCAGTTGAAAATATTGTTTCACTTTTAATATAGTTTTATTACCACTGGCTTACAAAATTGCCGTTTCAATAAATAAAACTTGAGTCGTTTTTGCATATTTAACTTGCAATTCGCGCGCGTAAACTGACTGAACTATTGTAAGTCACGACATGCAAGATATTCTATGCGATAATCCATATGTTGCTAATAATTTAAAGCCAAACTGCATTTATATCGTCATATCTGGTTATCGAGGGCATATTTGAAGACTTAAACACGATTGTATCTTGAGCGTTCATTTCGATAGTATATCGTGTATTTCCCTAATAATTTGAATAGGTTGGCAGGTTGTCAGGTACATTCGAATCTTGAGTGTGGAAAGAATCGTTCGCCTAGTTCTATCCAATGCTGGATGTAAGCTTTCCCTCTGAATTTCCATCTCAATCTATTTGCAGCTGTTATCATCCATCCAATGCCCTCAACCTTCTATATATCATCCCACCTTTATGTTTTGGGACATCCTACGCTCCTTTCTTGTTCTCGTAGTCTCCATTCTAATGTTCGCTTGGTACATCGATAATCGGTCGTACGTGCCACATGTCCAGCCCATTGCCACTTTTTTTTGCTACGTGCTCTATAATATTCTAATATCCTTTAATTTCGCTTGTTCACGTATCCACTTGTTTCTTTTTCTGTCTTTAAGTTTTATCCCGATCATCTGTCTTTCGTGTGCTTTCTGGGTCCGAGCTAGTTTTTGTATATCGGTTTTAATCAGTGTCCAAGTTATGGGTAGGATAGCCTTTAACTTATTTGGGATGACTGTATCTTTAAATATATGACTTAATTCCCCGAATGCGCACCATCCTAGCCTAATTGTTCTTGAAATTTCATCCGAAACACTGTCTTTCGTCGTAGTAATTTTTTGCTCCAGATACACATAATTCTTAACAATCTCGAGAGCTGTCCCTTCTAATTTTATAACTATGTTGTTATGAGTGTTGGTTAATATTTTTGTCTTACTTTTATTCATCTTAAGACCAATTGTTGGTAATTTAACTCATATAGCGTTTCTTGTAACTCATCTGGGTTACTACTGATGACTACAATATCGTCTGCGAATCTTAAATGACTCAAATACACACCATCTATCTTTAGGCCCTTCTTTGTCCAATCTAGTTGGCGAAATATGTCTTCCAAAGCTGTAATAAATAGCTTAGGAGAGATTGTATCGCCCAGTCAAACAAAACATTATCCTATTAATATTAACAACATTGTTTAAGCGAAAACTAGCAAGACACACAGATAGAAGTTTCTACCACAAATCATTCATATGACAACCCCAATTTAAGCCATTATCAACATAGCTAGTCAAAACTTTAGTCTGTGTCACCTGAGCAACTACACTCCTTCTAATCAAATATTTTGATTTGAGATGTTCTTGGATTACACTTTGCAGTTTCTATCAGTTTTTTAACTTATTTTTTCTGAATCACTACACAAAGCTACATAGCATACTCTACAACTTATCGACAGCTGAAACAATGATGTTTTCACTATATATATATAACTTTAATAGTCAGCAAGATTAGTTAGAAAATTCTGGTTGATAATGACCACTGGTACATCGTTTACAAATGTTAGAACTAATAGGAGGAAAGAATGGACCCTTGCGGTATCTCCCACAAATACTTACAGCTTGGACAATGTCACTCCAGCAATATCTTCAGCCTGATTTCTTTCCTCACGATATGTGTATAGTGTATAATCAATTATTACCTTTTCCTCTAAGCTATATTGAGATTTTTGGAATCTACACTATACAACAGTTATCACCATTACACTAAACACTTTATTTTCGCGCGTTTCGCCAACCATGTCATGTGCTTTACTCTAGCAAAACTGAACAATCTCAGACCTAGGTTGGGTTTCAGTCGAGCAACCAGTACAAATAGTGTAAATAAGAATCTAGCACCTATTCTCACAGCTTTCTGTACAGGTTACTCAGCTGGAATCAACCTCCGTTTGTGTTTGGTCGGTTACACTACAGTAAATCACAATTTCAGTGTAAATAGTGTAATTTTTAATTTTAGATTTAGTCAATTATCGCTCCTGATGAAGCGGCCATTTACTGTTGAACTGTCCTCGATATATTCTCATATCGAGGATATTACTGTTAATCTTTAAATTCGAAAAAGTGAGAAAATGTACTTATGACTTCCAAAAAGCTATATCTGCCTTCATGAAAAATTTAAGACCATAAAAAAGAGGAAATGTAAGTTCATATTCTTTGACATTCCTAAACGTCGTTCTGCAATAGCTACTGCAACTGGCTAAAATATCAAAATTCTGTTCTATAGAATAAATGTATGGGTATCTATTTCGTGTAGATATATGATATATTATATAAAATGTACATATAAATTATTATTTCTAGTGTTCGGTCTGTCTGTCTGTTTGTCACGCCCGATTTTCTCCTGAATTGTTTGACATAGAAAGTTGAAGTTTGGCACAAATATAGAAATTGAAGGCCCAATCGGAGTTGTGTACTTTTGAAAGTCAAATTTTGACTTAAGGGGGTGGGTGAAATCGAAAGTGAAAAATGTGTGTGGGTGTCAAATGCAAGTTTGTGAAAACACGAGTTCAAAAATATATATGATGTAATACTTGCACTCACTTTTGTACGTATTATTTAAAAAAAAAAATGAACAAAAATCACTGTCTCACCACCCTATCTCGAAAAGTACTGATTAAAAAAATTTCAAAAAAATTCTGAAATATTCTCCATAAAGTGTAGATTGGGCGAAAATAATTATGAGTGCATTTGTTAATTTATCTGATATAAAAAAAAACTATGAAAATGTATGTTTTTAATATACTTTTCAATATACACACGGATGGGTACCGAGATAAAATAATTTTATTTTATTGATTTAATTAATATGTGTTTTACAGCTTTACTACTGGATTCTAGACTGAGTTAGATTGATTTACTAATTAGTTAAAATGCTATAACTATTATACATTATTGACTAAGAAAACACGTGAAAATACATATTGGATGAATGTTGAAGCAATCGCAGTACGGAACACTAATTGCTCTTTGGATCAAAATTATAGAGAATTTAAATTGCTGATGAAAAGTGAAAGTAAGGCCGCTCCTTGATTTATCGGTGCGGTATCGTTTTTCTTGGTGTGCTCGGTACCGATTCGGTAACGAAAACATGCCGAACGCCTATATTTCAATGAACCCGACCTGACTTGCTCCGCGCCCGCGCATCCAGCACAGATCAGGCACGCCGAGAAAAATTATACCGCATCGACAAATCAGGGAGCGGCCTAAATTAAAGAAATCTTTTGGAAGTTAGCTTTAACATTTTTATTTTGCCTTTATTAATATTAATTTCTGAATTATTCGTCTCCCCATATACCAGGTGTACAAGTATGAAATGTGTTTTTTTTTCTAAAAAAACATGCTAAATTCAGAAGAATGATAAAAAGTGCTTTATTCAAAGTATACTCCATCGCTTGTTATACATTTTTCCCATCTTTCGGGCAATTTGTGAATACCACGCCAGTAAAAATCTTCCCCTTTTGCTCCGAACCATTCATCGAGCCGTTTTTTCACATCTTCGTACGAACCAAAGCGCTGCTCAGCAAGTGAGTGACCCATCGATGCAAACAAGTGGTAACCGGAAGGAGCCAAGTCTGGTGAGTAAGCCGCATGGGGTAGGACTTCCCAGCTGAGTGCTTCCAACGTGTCGCGAACTGGTTTTGCCGTATGTGATGGAGCATTGTCATGAAGAAAAATGACTTTGTGTTGCCTCTTTCGGTATTCTGGCCTTTTTTCAAGCAGCGAATGGTTCAAATCGGTCAATTGTTGTTGATAACGTTTAGTATTAACCGTTTCCCCAGGTTTTAACAGCTCATAATAGACCACGCCCCTCTGGTCCCACCAAACACAGAGCAACGTCTTTCTGTCAAAGCGATTTGGTCTTGCGGTCGATGTGGATGGTGCGCCTGATTTTTTGCGCTTGGGATTCTCAAAATAAATCCACTTTTCATCCCCTGTAACTATACGATACAAAAACGACTTCCTTTTGTACCGAGCGAGCAAAATGTCACACGTGATTTTGCGCTTTTCCATTTGCCTGTCGTTCAACTCATGTGGAACGCATTTACCGGTCTCCTGAATCTTTCCCATCTCTCGTAGCCGATTGGAAACAGCTTGTTGACTAACGCCCAATTGCTCGGCGAGTTGTTTTTGTGTTTGCGAATCATCTTCGTCCAACAATGCTTGCAATTCCACATCTTCGTATTTTTTTGGCGGTTTTCCACGTTCCTTGTCTGCAACATCGAAGTCACCACTTTTGAAACGCCGAAACCATCATTCACACGTATCTTATGATGGAGCATGTTCACCATAAGCTTCTCGAAGTAATCGATATGATTCAACAGCAGTTTTCTTCAAATGAAAACAAAAAATTAATGCTGTCCGCGAAGGCTCTTTATTCGGTATAAATTTCGACATATTGAACACAACAACACAACACTATGCACACACTTTTCCAATTTATCACTCGTGCGCGTCTGACACTTGTGGCGCAGTGTCAAATCTTTATAGCACAAACTGCATTGGTGCACCATCTGTTGTCTGAAACCGCATTTCATACTTGTACACCTTGGTAACCAGTAAGTACAAAAATAAAATATAATACTTTGAGTTATTAGGTTATTTATTTTATCAATTTCTAAAAATCATATTCAACAAGAAGAATAACACAATATAAATTTATTAGTTGATATTCTCGCTCTTTTACCAAATAAAACTTGTGTTTATTCATCATACGTTGTAAAAGTAGCAATACTCGTATTTTATAAATTTTTAATTTGAATACTGTTTTATAAACCTTATAATTATAATGAAATTTTTATGTTTTCATTAACCCTCCAGACATATTTGCCAAAATTATTTATAAATTATTAAAATATACGTTTTTTAAAATAATCCCCTGTGATGTGGGTGTATCTCAGTATTCTTACAGACTAGGTAATTAATTTGAAAAATAAATGCTTAAAATCTATTTGGGACATTTAGGTAAGTAGCGTGTTTAATTACATATCATCCCACCGGTTTTTCTTCAGAGCTTGTTTCGAGAAGTTATCATCATCAGCTTATACTGTCCATTGCTGGACGAAAGCCTTCCTCAAGTCTTGCAACTTTTTCTGTTCTGGGCCGCTTGTACCCAATTTCCAGCTACTGTTTTCAAATCATCAGTGCACCGACTTGATGGTCTACCTCCACTCCGATAGGCTCGACACTCTATAATTCTCTTTATCAATCGTCCATCCTTAAACCTAGCAACATGTCCATCCCAGTTCGTTTTAAGAGGTAAAATGAATTTAACTGCGTTTTGTACCCCGTTACCCCGCCCCCCCCCCGAACCCAACCCCACTCTTCCTAAATATGTGCTTTGGGATGTGATCTCTAAGAGTAATACCTAACATTGACCTCTCCATCTTTCTTTGTATGACATATATTTTATTGATGTTTTTCTTCGTCATTGTGAGAGTATCGGCTCCGCACGTAAGAACGGGAGTATGCATTTGTCAAATATTTTTCTTTTTAAACACATAGGAAGATTAGGTTTGAATATACAGGCCAGTTGGCCATATGCAGCACAGGAGAGATGTATTCTCCGCCATGCTGTATATAAAGTCACAATAATGGAATAAAAACAAGAGCAAGAACTATGGCAATAAGATCATGGTAATTGAGATTCATTTATTATAAACTACCAACTATCAGCAGCAAAAAATTAACATAAAATATAAAGTTTAATTGACTGTCGATTAGGAGTCCTAACAGTGGCGGACTAAGGCTAAAGCGGGCCCTAGGCAACATTGTAATTCCGGGCCTATTTTTCAGTCATGACACACACTTTGCGTTTGGTAGTTTGGTTTTAAAGCATATAGTATGTACGAGGCTGGTTTGAAAAGTCCGTGCAAAAATAAAAACTACTGATGTGTTTGGGGTAAATCTTTTTTTATTTTTCGACATAGTCTCCTTTTAGGCTTATACACTTCGTCCAACGATGTTCTAGTTTGTTGATTCCTTCCGAATAATAGGATTTGTCCAAGTCTGCAAAATATCCATTAGTGTCTGCAATCACCTCCTCGTTTGAATAAAATCTTTGTCCCGCCAGCCATTTCTTCAAATTGGGGAACAAATAGTAGTCCGAAGGAGCCAAGTCTGGAGAATAGGGGGGATGTGAAACGAGTTGGAATCCTATTTCCATTAATTTTGCGACCACAACTGCTGAGGTGTGTGTTGGTGCGTTGTCGTGATGGAAAAGGACTTTCTTGTGGGCCAATCGCGGGCGTTTTTCTTGCAGCTCGGTTTTCAAACGGTCCAATAACGATGAATAATATTCACCTGTAATAGTTTTACCCTTTTCCAGATAGTCGATGAGGATTATCCCTTGCGAATCCCAAAAGACAGTCGCCATAACCTTTCCGACCGAAGGAACGGTCTTCGCCTTTTTTGGTGCAGATTCCCCCTTGGTAACCCATTGTTTAGATTGTTGTTTGGTCTCAGGAGTATAGTAATGTATCCATGTTTCATCCACAATGTCGAAACGACGCTTAAAGTCCTCCGGATTCTTCTGGAACAGCTGCAAACCATCCTTGCAACACTTCACACGATTCCGTTTTTGGTCAAGCGTGAGCAATCGCGGCACCCATCTTGCGGATAGCTTTCTCATATCCAAATGTTTATGCAAAATATTATGTACCCGTTCAGTCGAGATGCCCACAGCACTAGCAATCTCACGCACCTTAACTCTTCTGTCATCAATCACCATATCATGGATTTGATCAATGATTTCTGGAGTCGTAACCTCCACAGGCCGTCCAGAATGTTCAGCGTCACTTGTGCCCATATGGCCAGTCCGAAAATTTTGAAACCACTTATAGACTGTTCTAATCGAAGGTGCAGAGTCACCATAATGTTTATCAAGCTTCTCTTTAGTCTCCTGGGGCGTTTTGCCTTTCATAAAGTAATGTTTTAATCACCACACGAAAACCAGCCTCGTAGTTCTATTTAATTATCGGATTCCAAGAAAAAAAAAGGAAAAAAAAAAAAGAATATACATGTACAAAAATTAAATAAACATAATTTATTAAAACAAACATAAACATAATTTATTAAAACAAACAAACATAAACATAATTTATTAAAACAAACAATAATACTTAAACAAATATACCCAGATTGATTAGTTGAATTGCCTTTTTTCTCACTTTTAATTCTGCAAACTCGTCAATTAGTTTGTCATAATTAATAGAGTTATTTAATAACTCTTTTTCTATGTTATATAAAGTAATGATAAACTGATATATTTTTGTTGGCCTAATGTGGATCTTAAAAAAAAATTTATTCTGGCCATTACTGAGAATGATCTTTCACCGCTTGCATTGCTTATTGGAAGGGTTAAATAAATTCTCAGAATTATGTTTAAATTAGGGAATGTTGCAATAATATTATTTTCCTGAATAAATGACCACATGGATACAGGCGAAATGATATTTTCTTTACTTATAAAAGTCTTAAATTGTAATACTTCATTTTTCAGATCTGCTAGATTTAAATCTTGTTCATAACATTTTAATTCCTCTATTGAAGAGTCACTAACATCACTATCATGAAAAATTGTTTTGAATTTATTGTTAATAGTTTTTATATCCCTCAGATCTTTTTTTAATGTTGCTAATTAAAGAATCGCATACAACAAAAAAAAATTAACTTTAAAATGTTCTTTGCCACTGAATCTTATTTCATGTTCTGGAATTTCATCATGAAATAGTTTTCGTATTTTCTGCCGTTTTTTTTATCATTAGTATATGCAATATCTTTAACTTTTTCTGCTTCTTTTTCTAAATTGTTAAAATCATCTCTAACAGTTTGTATGAAATCTATCAGTGAATCATATATTAAAACTGCTGTATTTAGGGATTCGTCTTTTTGTTGAAGAGTCTTGTGTGAAGCATCTATTCTTTCTAAAAAATTTTCCCATATAGTAAGTAACAGTACATACTCAAATGTATCAAGTTTTTTATGTAAATCGGCAGCTTCGGACCTTGTTATTGGTTTTTCATCTTTGTTTGAGGAAAAATGACGTAAACAATGTTTAATTTCTTCATAATTTTCCTTTAAGGATTTCACAGTATCAGAACGAGCAGACCACCTGGTGTCACAAATAGGTTTAATACTCAAGTGTTTGCTCTTACAAAATTTTTGTAATGCATTCCACCTATGTGTAGAACTTGAAAAAAATACGTACAATTCCTGAACAATATTGAAAAAAGTGGTCATTTCCATGCAACTTTCGGCAGCAGCGTTTCCAATTAAATTTAATGAATGATTTGCGCATGGTATAAAATGGGCAGAAAAAATATGTTGTTTTATTCTGGATTGGAGTCCCTTATATTTACCTGACATATTAAACGCATTATGATAAACTCTGTCCCCGACAGTTAGTGATGTCTAAATCTATATTATTTAAAAATTCTAAAATAACTTTCTCCAAGTTTTCACCAGTATGAGAAAATATAGATAGAAATCCCAAAAATCTTTCTTTTATACCACTTGGAAGAACATAGCGAATAATGACGGTCAGCTGATCTACGTGAGATATATCTTGTGTTGAATCAATAATTAGAGAGTAAAATTTGGCTTCCTTTATTTCGTTCACTATTGTGAGTTGTAAATCTTTCGATATAATATTAATAAATTCATCACATATTGTAGACGACAAATAGTTTATAGTACCGGTGCCGCAGTTTGCATATTTTTTCATGTGTTCCCGCAAAAATGGATCGAACTCGGATAAATATTCCAAACCACCTATATAATTACCATTATTTTCACTAAAAAACACTTCATTTTTACCACGAAACGCTAAAGAGTATGAAGAAATAAATTTGATTGTCGCTACCACACGTTTAAGTACTTCCCTCCAATATTTTTTTTTCATTTATAATTTGTTTTTCCAGTTCAGTGTCAATGCGTCCGGTAATTTTAGTTCTTGTTATAAAAATTAAAATGGAGTTAATGTGGTCACTGGAGTTTTCATGCTCTGACAATTTTTTATGTACATTTTTCCAATCATTCGTCGCTTTTGTCATTAGCGTTGTTTGCTTGGAAAATAATTTACAGACGTAACAGTACAATAAGTTGTTGGTTTCAGTATAAGCCAACCAATCTCTTTTAACTTTTTCCCGCTATTAATTGTTCTGAAGAAGGAGGCAATAGTTAATTTTCTTGTGATTTGTTTTGACCCTTCGTTGCATCGAATAGAAGATGATTCCAAAGATCCATTTATTGATTTTGGTGGATTTTTTATATAATACTCTCGCATGGCGTCTGTTAAGTATTCTGGCCATAATGCAATATAGTTTACAAAACTCTTAGTTTCATCATTACTTTGAGATGATTTTAAATTTATATTTTCTCCTTTTTTTTCATCTTCACAAACGGAACTGCTTGGTTTTTCCTGCTGGTCTTTCTGCAGAATAGTTTCGGACACAAATGATGTTTCTGGAGTTTGAGCAGGTGAAATTTATGAAAATGATGACGATTGTTGTAATTGTTCTCCATCTACAGTTAAAAATTTGTCCAAAGATCTTTTCATTTGTTTTACCACTTTATCTCGATCTGCTTTTCGTTTTCTTTTTTCACTTCCACTTAAATGTTTATAGGAACTCATTTTAAAGACCACGTACTAAAAAGAAAGAAGAAAATGATCTTCAATTAAATTTATTTTTACTCAATATCACAATCACAAACAAAATCACAATTTTGTGGTATTTTATATTATATATTATTTTAATTAAATAATGTAATACTTTTATAAAAACTTACATTTTTGTTTTAGGAATTCCAGAAAGTATTAACTATGAATCTAAAACAATCTATTTGCAATCAAGTCTAGGTACTTAAGTCTTAATTGCACAATTTTCAATCACAACTCACATAAGATGCAATACGTTCAGTAGACCACTGATTTTAAATAGCTACGTTTGACTTTTTAAACACGTTCATAGTAAAGGCTCGATAGGCGCGAGGCTCGATCGTATTTACTTACACACATCGACACTCGCGGGCGTGGATGCATAAGCACGGGAACGCTCGTCCATACTTGCCGACTTTATCAATCAACGATTCGGCATAATTTGGATACGTTTCAGCAATAATTATGAATATCACGTTTTTCTGTTAAATAAAAATAAAAATTAATTATAAAAATTTAAAAATTAAAAACCTAATTTTCGGGCCCCAAAAATTACGGGCCCTGGGCACATGCCTAGGTTGCCTAGGCCTTAGTCCGCCCCTGAGTCCTAACAACCTTTACGAGTCGCAGTCGAAGGATTTCTTTCTAACACCTTTGCTAATAACGCCGGTGTGCCCCAAGGATCCGTACTGTCTCCTACTCTCTTTCTTATTTACATTAACGATCTGCTGGAAAAGACCGGGAATCCAATCTACAGCGTTGCAGATGACAGTACGCTTATTTCTTCATTCACTTTGAACGCTTGGACATCGGCAGCTCAGGCGAATATTCGCAGACAGCAGGAAGTCATTCAACTTAACAAAAACCTGGAAGAAATTTTATCTTGGGGTGACAGTAACCAATTGGAATTTAACGCTGCAAAAATCCAGGCGGCAGTTTTTTCTAAAAAAGTTAACGTTGCTGAACCCGACATAGTTATGTCTGGGCAGTCCATTCCTCTAACATCGTCACTCAATTTGTTGGGCGGTAATTTGGGAGCAAATATGTCCTGGCATGAACATGTTGCAGGCATAGCAAGGAGAGTTTCTCAAAAGTTGGGAATATTATTTCGAACCAGAAAGCTTTACACTCCACAACAACTGTTAATTCTTTACAAAACTCAAATTCGACCAACTATGGAATACTGCTCCCATGTTTGGGGCTCCGCTCCCAAACATGCACTGTATTTGTTGGATTCTGTTCAGAAAAGGAATGTTCGTCTGATTGGAGACCCAGAACTGACCGGCGGCCTTGATTCGCTGGAACATCGAAGAACGGTTGGCGACTTGAGTCTATTCTACAAGTATTTTCATGGAGAGCGTTCGAAGGATGCAGCCCGCTTAATTCCTCCCAATGCGGTGCATGTTAGAAGTACACGTCGCGCTGATACTTTACATCCGTATGAGGTTCAGCTTGTTACTCCTCGTACAACGCTTTTCAAACAGTCTTTTATATGGATAACAGCATCCCTTTAGAATGGCTTACCCAGGACTGTGTTTCCCACCGAGTACAATTTGCAGCGATTCAAGAACACGTGTCGCTCCTGTAGCGCTTTAGGGACTTCCCTGCAGCACGTCTGCTAGACCCATAAAAAAAAACCTTACTGTAGTCTCGACACTCAAAGGTATACCTGCCAGCAGTAGATTCATGAGTAATCGGCACTTTCCTGGCTTTTCCACTTCTAAAGTATACGACTACCCATTTTGTTAGATTAACTTTCAAACTGTGTAATTCTAACATGTGGATAAACTGAGCTGATTCCTGGATCCCAACATACTTGGCAACATCATGTTTTTGCTGTATGAAATTAAAACCAATCTAAATATCATCTACATATGCTGAGTAATAACAAACTTTTACATAATTTAGTATATTGGTAGAGTACGAGGCTGGTTTGAAAAGTCCGTGCAAAGTCCGAGAGATGGCACCACCGGCGCGTATCGAGGTCATGTTTAGTTAGTAGCATCTCTTGAATGAACGCACACCAAGTTTCAGCCATATTGCTCTATTTCTTTGTGTTTGGCATTCGTGTGAATCAAGGAAGTCGAGTGATTTTCAAGAAATGGACGAAAAAGAATTTCGTGTGATGATTAAACATTACTTTATGAAAGGCAAAAGGCCTCAGGAGACTAAAGAGAAGCTTGATAAACATTATAGTGACTCTGCACCTTCGATTAGAACATTTTATAAGTGGTTTCAAAATTTTCGGACTGGCCATATGGGCACAAGTGACGCTGAACGTTCTGGACGGCCTGTGGAGGTTACGACTCCAGAAATCATGGATGACAGAAGAGTTAAGGTGCGTGAGATTGCTAGTGCTGTGGGCATCTCGACTGAACGGGTACATAATATTTTGCATAAACATTTGGACATAAGAAAGCTATCCGCAAGATGGGTGCCGCGATTGCTCACGCTTGACCAAAAACGGAATCGTGTGAAGTGTTGCAAGGATGGTTTGCAACTGTTCCAGAAGAATCCGGAGGACTTTAAGCGTCGTTTCGTCACTGTGGATGAAACATGGATACATTACTATACTCCTGAGACCAAACAACAATCTAAATAATGGGTTACCAAGGGGGAATTTGCACCAAAAAAGGCGAAGACCGTTCCTTCGGCCGGAAAGGTTATGGCGACTGTCTTTTGGGATTCGCAAGGGATAATCCTCATCGACTATCTGGAAAAGGGTAAAACTATTACAGGTGAATATTATTCATGGATATTGGACCGTTTGAAAACCGAGCTGCAAGAAAAACGCCCGCGATTGGCCCACAAGAAAGTCCTTTTCCATCACGACAACGCACCAGCACACACCTCAGCAGTTGTGGTCGCAAAATTAATGGAAATAGGATTCCAACTCGTTTCACATCCCCCCTATTCTCCAGACTTGGCTCCCTCGGACTACTATTTGTTCCCCAATTTGAAGAAATGGCTGGCGGGACAAAGATTTTATTCAAACGAGGAGGTGATTGCAGACACTAATGGAGATTTTGCAGACTTGGACAAATCCTATTATTCGGAAGGGATCAACAAACTAGAACATCGTTGGACGAAGTGTATAAGCCTAAAAGGAGACTATGTCGAAAAATAAAAAAGGTTTACCCCAAACACATAAGTAGTTTTTATTTTTGCACGGACTTTTCAAACCAGCCTCGTATACTAAGAACAACAGGAGTCCCAGAATTGAGCCCCGAAGAGTCCATATTTTAAAGGATGCGAAAATGACTTGCTTTAAAACCAATATCACTTTTTGAAACCTGTCTGAAGCCTAAGTTGAGTAATAAACTTAAGGATTTTTCCAGAAAAAATCTTCAGATTTATTACTCAACGATCAGTTGGATGGGGGTGGATCTCCTTTATTGAACTTGTTTTAGGTATTAAGGTAAATATTGTTAATTAAAATAGTACTTGTAACCAGGTAAATTATATATTCTAAAACATACTTTGTAGTTAATTTTCTTGCTCCAGAAGACGAAACAATTGTCAGCAGTAATATAAACATAAGTGGTATTCTTAAACACTTGTTTTTAAATATACGTTCCTAGATACATTTTTGTATTTCACGGCACCTTATAGACAACGCGGTAGTGCTGCCACAACCGTTATTGCATTTCTGCAAACAACTACTAACTATGTACGTGCCTAGGCTATATATACTTAAATAAAAGTATAACGGCCTGTCGGGATTGGAACTCGAGAGCTTCGCAAGCAAATTCTACGCCTCGGAGCCACTTGTTGGAAAAGACGAGCATTACCAATCCGGCACCATCTCCGCTGTTAAAGTTTCTAACTAAAAACTCCAAAACACTGAATAAAGTCACATAATTACAATTAATTTGATCCAGTAAAATAGGTTCGTTATCTAAAGGTCAATAAATTGATTTTAAATATTTATGTTTTAAATTAGTTATCTATTCTCTCAAAAATATTGAAGTTCGCCCACATTACAAAGGATTATTAAAAAAAAAATGTTTGCTAAAAATATATACACGTATAAATATGCCCGCAGGGTTAATAAAAATAAATATATAAAATTTTTACCCAAAATAATTTTACTAATTATGATGTATATACCAATATGCAAATCAAAATTTTATAAATTATAAATATTACAATTTTTACAATGTAGGTCCACATCGAAAAGATTTATTTAGTGGAAAAAAGGGAGAGAATACGAACTAATGAATTGATTTGCAGTTATTATTTTTTATTTAATATAATTTATAGACGTTGTGAAAATAAATAAAACAATAATTCATAGGGTTACATTTTAATTTTGAGTTTACTCTTTATGAGAGGGATACAAATATTTTAGAAAGTTAATTTAAAATAATTGAACAAATGAATACTATGTCAATATAACTGTTCATAGTTGGTTCCTAATGAGCTTCAGTAATTTACCAGCTTTCTTCGGCGATGAATCTTTAAGTAAGGTCTTCACCTGTGTGTCCTGGAGATTTTCCACCAATAGTCATTATATTCTATTTGATCCATCCTTTTATTTCTATTCCTGATGTATCTTGACACCTTGGGGCTAATATAAGGACTCTTTTCTTGTCGTTTGGTGAGCCTTTTCTTTGTTCTCAGTTCTTCAGTGACCAGAGACTTACAACTTTGTAACCAAGTTGCACTATCTCTAAGTTCATTTTGGTATTCTAAAACCATTTTAAAGACACTTCCAAATTGGATAATAAATTTAGTGATTCCTGACTTGCTTTTTATATATATTATATAGATTATACAAAAACGTTCTTCTTTCTAACATTTGGTCAATGTGGTTCCATGTTTGGCTGACGGGCCCAAGCCAAGTCAGCACAAACGCTACTACCATTGTGTATTAAGGAATGACCTGACAATGTTACATGTTTTCAAAATCACTGACTTCTGAATGTTTCTGTGTATGTTTGTGTTGAGTTCTAATTGTACTAAGTGTAGTGTGAATGTTATTGGTGTAAGGCCTATAGCTGATATAATGAGGGGGACAATGATGACTTTTTCTTGTTTCCATACTCTTTTTATTTCTGTTGAAAGGTCTGTGTATTTGGAGATTTTTTCTGTGTATTTCGTTCGTTTCGTCGTGTCGTTGGGGACAGCTATATTAATTAGATAGGTGACCTTTCCTTTTTTGCACTGAAAATTAATATCGGGTTTATTGGCGGAGACTGTTTTATCTGTATTGATACTGATATCGCAGTAGAGCTTGTAATCTTTATTTTCAAGTATGGCTGTCGGTGTGTATTTGTATTTGGGATCTGTATTTTCTATGAGTTTGTATATTGTGGCTAGTGCTTGGTGAACTACTTATACCGCTGAGTCATGCCTGGCTGGGTATTCCGTTTCGGCTAATATTTTACTTCTGCTTGTTATGTGTTCGATCGTTTCTTTCTGTTAGTGGCCTTTCCTGCATTTGTCTTCTGTAATAGTTGGGTCTTTGATGATATACTTTTGGTAATTTCTGGTTAATATGACTTTATCCTGGATGGCAAGTAAGAAGCCTTCTGTTTCAGGGAATAGCTGCCCATTCTGTAACCAGGTGTATGATTGTTTTTTATTTACGTGGTCTTGTTCTTTGTGGTATCCGTGTTTTCCGTGGAGTGTTTTTTTTCTTACCACGTTTTCCTTTTCTTCTGTTGTAATTGGGTGTGACTGTGTGTGTCAGCTGGGTGGTCTACCGGGATAAGTCGAGAGGTGTGTAGTTTTTGTCTGCTTTCACTGTTGCTATGTGGAGGCTGGTTTGCTTGGTGTGAAAAAAGTGAAAGAAAAAGAAAGAAATATTATTATTATTATTATCATTATTATATAATCTGGCCAGAGTATGAATTTATGAATTTAAAAAAAAAACACGTAAATCGGATAAGTGGTTCTCAAGTCATAAGCGCGCTAACGGACAGTCAAAGAGACGGTACAAGGACTTTTCATAAGTGCGATAAAAACAGTGATTCATTTTGTTATATTTGCTGTCAACACATATTGAGTAAAATGGGGTCACCGATAACGGATAAGATTAAAACCTTATATAAGGATTGTTTTTAACATTGAAATAGAGCACCAGGATACAGATTGGGTTCCCTACATCATTTGCAGTTCTTGCAAAATAATGTTGTACATCAATAAGAAGGCGATTAAATATTCCAGACCAGCAATATGGAATAGACCATACAGTGAAAATGATTGCTACTTTTCTATGAATGTTGTATCTAGGCATAACCGAAAAAATAAAAGCACTATTACTTATAACGATGTTTCGACAGTAACAAGACCAACTAAACTAATTCCGCCTCCTGAACCACTTGATGCTGATGTTATGGAAACAAATGATTTCACCTTATCAGTTCATGCCGAAAACATTGAGACTGTCGAAAAAGATTCAAACACTGTTACTAATGAAAGTTCTAGTGACAACCTATCATATACTAGTGACACAGATAAAGAATTTCTACCATACAACCGTAAACCAGAACCAATACTCGTATCACAGTCAGAACTTAGTGATCTAGTCAGAGATTTAGGCTTATCCAAAGATGGTTCAGAGCATCTTGCTGCCTTTTTAAAGAAAAGACATTTACTTAAGCCAGAAGCTACGATTTCTTATTATAGAAACAGAGATGAAGAATTTCGAAAATATTTCACAATGGACGAGGAATTGTCACTTTCATATTGTACCGATGTAAAAGGTCTAATGGATGAATTTCAAAATAACTCATACGATCCTAAAGAATGGGAGACTGTTCATTGATTCTTCTAAACGGAGCATTAAGGCAGTTTTGCTGCATAATACCAACGTTTACGCTCCCATTCCGATTGCTCATTCCACAGTTATGGAAGAGCAATATGAAAAAAATGAAGCAGCTTTTGATAAAATAAAATATGCTGATCATAACTGGAAAATTTGTGGAGATCTGAAAATTGTAACAATATTGCTTGGCCAACAGTCAGGGTTTACACTTTATCCCTGTTATAAATGTCTGTGGAATAGCAAAGACAGGGAACGACATTATAAGAAAAAAATTTGGCCAACAAGAGAATCGTTCACTCCTGGTGAAAATAATGTATTGTTTCCACCATTGGTAGATCCAGGAAAAGTTCTTATTCCCCCGCTTCACATTAAGCTTGGACTTATGAAGCAATTCACGAGAGCATTAGATACAAACGGCCCATGTTTCAAATATTTGCATAAAAAATTTCCGAAATTTTCTGAAGCTAAAATTAAGGCAGGCGTATTTGACGGGCGACAAATAAGAAAATTGTTTCAAGATTCATTATTTGTTACTAAAATGAATAAAGTTGAAAAAGCTGCTTGGCTTAGTTTTAAAGAAGTCGCAACAAACTTTTTGGGAAATAATAAAAGTCCTAAGTACAAAGAAATAGTCGCGAAAAAAATTTTCAAACATTAGGTTGCTTAATGAATCTAAAATTACATTTCCTGGACTCCCACATCGATGATTTCCCAGATAATCTTGGTGACTACAGTGAGGAGCAAGGGGAACGTTTTCACCAAGATCTGAAAATCATAGAAAATCGGTATCAAGGACGATGGGATGACCATATGCTAGCGGACTATTGCTGGTCGCTAAAAAGAGAAACAAGTCCTCAAAAGCGTTTGGGCAGAAAGCCTTTGAATAGGTCATTCGCGGAAAAAAAGAACAAGATACAGTCAAAAAAAGGAAAGTTAGGCGCGGGTCTAACTTTCGCAATTCTAGGGCTTAAGGGTCTACTATTTGAGAGTATATGGTTTAAAAGTCCTGGTTTTGAGTTTATTGGGCCTCATTTTTAAAGTTACAGGGTTATTGAGGTCTATTTTTTGAGATTACAGGGTGTGGGAGTCTAAGGTTTCAGGGTTTAGGGTTTAAGAGTATCAGGTTTGAGGATTCCCCAACTGTATACCAAATTTGGTAGGAATCGGTTGGTTTTCAAAAATTTTGTCCGCCATCTTGGATCCGCCATTTTGAATTTTGCAAATCCAACCTCAGATTCATGATCAGCAACCCAAAAAACCCCCGTGTACCAAATTTGGTAAGAATCGGTTGAATTTTAATTTGAATTCGTTTTTGCATTCGAGAAGCACTACATATGTCTGATTTATTGAGGTTAGAAAGAAAACAGAACTGTATGGCTTAATCCAACCGATGAATATTAGCTTAGCGTGTCCGAATACATATTAATACATCTTTGGATTCATGAAAAAGCTTGAATCAATTTTTTAGGAGTATATTTTTCTTAATTTTTACAAATTTTTGCCTATTTTTTGAGGTTAGAAAAAAATTGAGATGTGATGGCGATATTCTGACGTCAGATTCGTGATCAGCGGGTAAAAATACTACGGATCTGATATATCGCATCAAAAGTATACCCCACTTTTTTTTTTGTGGGGCTGTGTTATGTGCGATAATTTTATATTTTGGTCACAACCATTTTCGTTTCTGTTTATCAATTGCGAAATAAGGTTATAGATGGCTCAATATCCCCAAAGCTGGTCACGTTGGTTCGAGAAGTCACTAAAGTAGGAAATAAAGGAATACTAATAGATGGTGAATGATTAAATCACTTAAAGTTCACAGGTAATGTCACTTTGATCGCCAACACAAAAGAAGAATTATAAGAAATGCTGATAGAATTAAATAACAACTCTCGAGAAATAGGTCTAAAAATAAATTTCACCAAAACCGAATATTTAAACAACGAAAGTGAAGATAACGGTCAGGAACTATTAATAGAAGGTGAAAAAATAGGTAAAGTAGAAACATTCGTATATTCAGGACTAAAAATCGAAATATCAAAAAGTAAATAAATAATAGTCTCCTTAGCTTGGTCTGTATTCGGAAGGTTACAATCTACATTTAAATTGGGCATCCTAAATAAAATAAAAGCCAGAGTATTCGATCAATATGTACTGCCGTTATTAACATATGGCTTTAAATAAAACTATAATATATAAACTCCAGGTAACCTAAAGAGGAGAATGCTAAACATTAATCTTCAAAATCGTATTCCTAATATCGAGACTCGAAGAAGATTAAAAGTGACAAATGTAATACAACGAATATGTATATTAAGGTGGAATTGGACGGGGCATATCGCAATATCGCAAGGATGATAACGAATAGACACGTCGTATAGTTGAATGGAGGCCTAGAGAACATAAAAGATGCAGAAGTAGACCACGGACAAGATGGACGGACGACATAAAAAGATTAGCAAGACACGATTGGATGCAATAAGCAAAGAACAAAACTCACTGGGAAGGCTTACATCCGACTATGGGTGGAATAAGCTAATGATGATGACTGCTATGGAGTTCATCTACTTTCTCGTTGAGTGCAGGGGAAACTACTGTTGAACTGTTCTGAGACCGATTAACATTAATTAAGATTTTCTGTATTGGTTATTTGGGTCTAAATATCTTAAAAAAAAAATTATGCTAGGTCGTATAATAACAATAACTTTGTTGTTTATAGATCTTACTATGAACGATACTAGTCAACAAAATCGAACTTTTTTTTATAACATACTGAACTGATTCTGTTTGAGACAAAGTTATTTAAGAAAGAAATAATATCAAATATGTAGTTTCAGATGTGAATAGAAAATAAAAGCACTATTACTTATAACGATGTTTCGACAGTAACAAGACCAACTAAACTAATTCCGCCTCCTGAACCACTTGATGCTGATGTTATGGAAACAAATGATTTCACCTTATCAGTTCATGCCGAAAACATTGAGACTGTCGAAAAAGATTCAAACACTGTTACTAATGAAAGTTCTAGTGACAACCTATCATATACTAGTGACACAGATAAAGAATTTCTACCATACAACCGTAAACCAGAACCAATACTCGTATCACAGTCAGAACTTAGTGATCTAGTCAGAGATTTAGGCTTATCCAAAGATGGTTCAGAGCATCTTGCTGCCTTTTTAAAGAAAAGACATTTACTTAAGCCAGAAGCTACGATTTCTTATTATAGAAACAGAGATGAAGAATTTCGAAAATATTTCACAATGGACGAGGAATTGTCACTTTCATATTGTACCGATGTAAAAGGTCTAATGGATGAATTTCAAAATAACTCATACGATCCTAAAGAATGGAGACTGTTCATTGATTCTTCTAAACGGAGCATTAAGGCAGTTTTGCTGCATAATACCAACGTTTACGCTCCCATTCCGATTGCTCATTCCACAGTTATGGAAGAGCAATATGAAAAAATGAAGCAGCTTTTGATAAAAATAAAATATGCTGATCATAACTGGAAAATTTGTGGAGATCTGAAAATTGTAACAATATTGCTTGGCCAACAGTCAGGGTTTACACTTTATCCCTGTTATAAATGTCTGTGGAATAGCAAAGACAGGGAACGACATTATAAGAAAAAAAATTTGGCCAACAAGAGAATCGTTCACTCCTGGTGAAAATAATGTATTGTTTCCACCATTGGTAGATCCAGGAAAAGTTCTTATTCCCCCGCTTCACATTAAGCTTGGACTTATGAAGCAATTCACGAGAGCATTAGATACAAACGGCTCATGTTTCAAATATTTGCATAAAAAATTTCCGAAATTTTCTGAAGCTAAAATTAAGGCAGGCGTATTTGACGGGCGACAAATAAGAAAATTGTTTCAAGATAGCAAGGGGAACGTTTTCACCAAGATCTGAAAATCATAGAAAATCGGTATCAAGGACGATGGGATGACCATATGCTAGCGGACTATTGCTGGTCGCTAAAAAGAGAAACAAGTCCTCAAAAGCGTTTGGGCAGAAAGCCTTTGAATAGGTCATTCGCGGAAAAAAGAACAAGATACAGTCAAAAAAAGGAAAGTTAGGCGCGGGTCTAACTTTCGCAATTCTAGGGCTTAAGGGTCTACTATTTGAGAGTATATGGTTTAAAAGTCCTGGTTTTGAGTTTATTGGGCCTCATTTTTAAAGTTACAGGGTTATTGAGGTCTATTTTTTGAGATTACAGGGTGTGGGAGTCTAAGGTTTCAGGGTTTAGGGTTTAAGAGTATCAGGTTTGAGGATTCCCCAACTGTATACCAAATTTGGTAGGAATCGGTTGGTTTTCAAAAATTTTGTCCGCCATCTTGGATCCGCCATTTTGAATTTTGCAAATCCAACCTCAGATTCATGATCAGCAACCCAAAAAACCCCCGTGTACCAAATTTGGTAAGAATCGGTTGAATTTTAATTTGAATTCGTTTTTGCATTCGAGAAGCACTACATATGTCTGATTTATTGAGGTTAGAAAGAAAACAGAACTGTATGGCTTAATCCAACCGATGAATATTAGCTTAGCGTGTCCGAATACATATTAATACATCTTTGGATTCATGAAAAAGCTTGAATCAATTTTTTAGGAGTATATTTTTCTTAATTTTTACAAATTTTTGCCTATTTTTTGAGGTTAGAAAAAAATTGAGATGTGATGGCGATATTCTGACGTCAGATTCGTGATCAGCGGGTAAAAATACTACGGATCTGATATATCGCATCAAAAGTATACCCCACTTTTTTTTTGTGGGGCTGTGTTATGTGCGATAATTTTATATTTTGGTCACAACCATTTTCGTTTCTGTTTATCAATTGCGAAATAAGGTTATAGATGGCTCAATATCCCCAAAGCTGGTCACGTTGGTTCGAGAAGTCACTAAAGTAGGAAAATAAAGGAATACTAATAGATGGTGAATGATTAAATCACTTAAAGTTCACAGGTAATGTCACTTTGATCGCCAACACAAAAGAAGAATTATAAGAAATGCTGATAGAATTAAATAACAACTCTCGAGAAATAGGTCTAAAAATAAATTTCACCAAAACCGAATATTTAAACAACGAAAGTGAAGATAACGGTCAGGAACTATTAATAGAAGGTGAAAAAATAGGTAAAGTAGAAACATTCGTATATTCAGGACTAAAAATCGAAATATCAAAAAGTAAATAAATAATAGTCTCCTTAGCTTGGTCTGTATTCGGAAGGTTACAATCTACATTTAAATTGGGCATCCTAAATAAAATAAAAGCCAGAGTATTCGATCAATATGTACTGCCGTTATTAACATATGGCTTTAAATAAAACTATAATATATAAACTCCAGGTAACCTAAAGAGGAGAATGCTAAACATTAATCTTCAAAATCGTATTCCTAATATCGAGACTCGAAGAAGATTAAAAGTGACAAATGTAATACAACGAATATGTATATTAAGGTGGAATTGGACGGGGCATATCGCAATATCGCAAGGATGATAACGAATAGACACGTCGTATAGTTGAATGGAGGCCTAGAGAACATAAAAGATGCAGAAGTAGACCACGGACAAGATGGACGGACGACATAAAAAGATTAGCAAGACACGATTGGATGCAATAAGCAAAGAACAAAACTCACTGGGAAGGCTTACATCCGACTATGGGTGGAATAAGCTAATGATGATGACTGCTATGGAGTTCATCTACTTTCTCGTTGAGTGCAGGGGAAACTACTGTTGAACTGTTCTGAGACCGATTAACATTAATTAAGATTTTCTGTATTGGTTATTTGGGTCTAAATATCTTAAAAAAAAATTATGCTAGGTCGTATAATAACAATAACTTTGTTGTTATAGATCTTACTATGAACGATACTAGTCAACAAAATCGAACTTTTTTTTATAACATACTGAACTGATTCTGTTTGAGACAAAGTTATTTAAGAAAGAAATAATATCAAATATGTAGTTTCAGATGTGAATAGTTTTGTTCTTACACAAAATTTTTATTCTTAAAAAAAGATAATAAAGTTAATTCATGAATATGTAATATAAAGTTATATTAAGATTTGAAAGTGTTTATATTTCTCTCAGATGCTGCTCCCTATATGATCAAGGCAGCCAAAGTCCTCCAGGTATTTTATCCAAATTTAATTCATGTGACGTGCTTTGCTCACGGAGTCCATCGACTCGCTGAAGAAGTACGATCCACGTTTGGAAATGTAAAATAAACCGATTTCATCAGCAAAGAAACTGTTTCTTAAGGCACCTGCTAGCAATAATGCCTATAAAGAAAAACTGCCAAATGTGCCTTTACCTCCCGAACCAGTGGTAACTCGATGGGAACATGGATTGAAGCTGTACTATTTTACAATGAACATTTCGAGGCCATCAAAGGTGTAATAAATGACTTCGATAGTGCAGAGGCTATGGCAGTTCGTCAATCCAAGAAAGCATTTAACGATTCTGGTATTAAAAAAAACATAGCTTTGATTAACACTCACTTTTCCCACATACCTGCGGGATTAAAAAGCTTGAAACTCGAGGTTCGGCGTTGATCGAATCAATTCAGTTAATGAATAAAATCCGTCAAATAAACTCCACATTGCCAGATGTATTCCCGCGTAGAGTTAAAGAAAAGTTTGAACCTAGGCTTTGAACCTTTGTTACTACTCAGTATATATCACCACTACACCAAACACTTTATTTTTGCACTCGACGCGCGTTTCGCTAACCTTGTTAGCTTCATCAGGAGCGATGATTGACCTTTGTGTCAAATTGATAGTTTTATTAATGGGGACGGGTGAACTTTTGCCAGAAACAATAAGTGCTAACATAGCACCCAAATTCAAATACTGCCCAGTTACCTCAGTGGATGTGGAACGGTCTTTTTTCCACTTATAAAAAATATTTTAAGTGATCGAAGACACAATCTTACTACCCAACATTTGGAACAATACCTTATTGTTTACGTGTACAAGAATACAAATGTTAAATAATTTTAAAAAATGTTAAATAATTGTTAATTAAATTTAAACATCGTCGATAACTTGTTAATTTTATGCTGATTTTGAAATAAGAAACTAAAAATTACTACTTTTATTATTATTTAATATTGCATACTTTGACCCGTTTTCATGCATATTTTAAGCATTTTTCGTGCATATTTCAAGATTTTTATGTTGCATATAATCCGGTCTCTAATCATTAGGTTTCCCTGAGGGAATATTTTTAACATTCTTCTGCCCTGAAATAAGGGTTTTTCCCTTTTGGGCCAATCTTAACATAATGATTTTTCCTGTCTTTACCGTCCTATTCGCAAATAAAATAGCATTATTTTGTAAAACCAATGACTTTTAAATCTCCACCCGTTTATATTCATCATATTAAAACTTTTCCAAAAAAAATGTCATGATGACTCCTTCATGTTGGCATCATGAGCTATTGGTATGGAGACTATTTTATTTTCATTATGTAAAAGTACAACCTTCAAACTAACTTTTGATGAGTCAATAAACAAACGTAAGTCTTCCGAATTGTATACCAGGCCCAATATATTCATTATGGCATTAATGTCATTAGAAAATACTAGATAATTCTCCTAAGAGAAGAAACTTTTTAGCTCTTCGTCACGATGTCGAAAGTAACACATTCTTGTTTTTGGTTGCAACAAATTCCAACCCTTCAATCGAGATCCTAGAAGTCCTGCCTGTAGTTTTTACAAATTTAAATCGCGTACTAAATAACTGAGATCTTCTTGCGTTAGTAAACGTGGTTCGTTTAATAAGGAAGTTGCTTGAAAGTCAGGATCAATAGCAACGTTGTCTACTTGGCTAGATTTGACACTTAGATCGGAGTTATGAGATGGTTCTGATACAGGCAATTCTTCGCTATGAAGAATCGGTTTTTTTTTTGCAGAAAGTAGATGAGGTTACCTAACATTATTTTTAGTCTTAATAGTGATTCCCCTTATATCGGTTAATCAAAAATAACAATCCGGTGAATGATCTCTGGGTTCCGTTCCAATCATGGGAATTCCGAAAGGCATATATCGAGACCTTTTAGCTCACCCAGTAAGAAGGCATACACATGTTATGTAACGGATTTGAGAAACCCACGCTTTGTCCGACTGTTCCACAGAAAAGTCAAAATATGTTTGATATATATATATATATATATATATATATATATATATATATATATATATATATATATATATATATATATATATATATATACCAGGTGTACAAGTAAGAAATGCAGATTTCAGACAACAGATGGTACACCAATGCAGTTTTGTGCTATAAAGATTTGACACTGCGCCATTTTATTGTGTCATCAACAAGTGTCAGACGCGTACGAGTGATAAATTGGAAAAGTGTGTGCATAGTGTTGTGTTGTGTTTAATATGTCGAAATTTATACCGAACAAAAAGCATCCGCGGACAGCATTAATCTTTTGTTTTCATTTGAAGAAAACTGCTGTTGAATCATACCGATTACTTTGAGAAGCCTATGGTGAACATGCTCCATCGCAAGATACGTGTGAACGATGGTTTCGGCATTTCAAAAGTGGTGACTTCGATGTTACAGACAAGGTACGTGGAAAACGGAAAAAAAAAAAATCCGAAGACGTGGAATTGCAAGCATTGTTGGACGAAGATGATGCGCAAACACAAAAACACTCGTCGAGCAATTGGACGTTAGTCAACAAGCTGTGTCCAATTGGGTACGAGAGATGGGAAAGATTCAAAAGACCGGTAGATGGGTACCACATGAGTTGAACGACAGGCAAATAGAAAAGCGCAAAAACACGTGACATTTTGCTCGCTCGGTACAAAAGGAAGTCGTTTTTGCATCGTATAGTTACAGGGGATGAAAAAGTGGATTTATTTTAAGAATCCCAAGAGCAAAAAATCATGGGTAGACCCAGGCGCACCATCCACATCGATAGTAAAGACCGAATCGCTTTGGCAGAAAGACGATGCTCTGTGTTTGGTAGGACCAGAGGGGCGTGGTCTATTATAAGCTGTTAAAACCTGGGGAAACGGTTACTACTAAACGTTACCAACAACAATTGACCGATTTGAACCGTTCGCTGCTTGAAAATAGGCCAGAATACCGAAAGAGGCAATACAAAGTCATTTTTCTTCATGACAGTGCTCCATCACATACGGCAAAACCAGTTCGCGACACGTTGGAAGCACTCAGCTGGGAAGTTCTACCCCATGCGGCTTACTCACCAGACTTAGCTCCTTCCGATTACCACTTGTTTGCATCGATAGGTCACGCACTTGCTGAGCAGCGCTTTGGTTCGTACGAAGATGTGAAAACATGGCTTGATGAATGGTTCGGAGCAAAAGGGGAAGATTTTTACTGGCGTGGTATTCACAAATTGCCCGAAAGGTGGGAAAAATGTATAACAAGCGATGGAGCACACTTTTTATCATTCTTCCGAATTTAACTCCGCATTTCATACTTGTACACCTGGTATATATATATATATATATATATATATATATATATATATATATATATATATATATATATATATATATATATATATATTGATTTTCAACGTACTCTGACGTTATCCAACTTCCAATCTCCATCTTCTTCGATCATTCATCACATCAGATTTTCCAGACTCTTTACTAATGGTGTAAAATTTCTTCGTTGACTTTCAAAAGTTGATTTCTCTCAAATATATCCAAACCTATCAGGGTTATTTTTACACTTTCTAGACATACTTTAGAATAACTAAACCTTAATAATAACAAAACGCAACTATTTCACAAATAAGAAAGTCACCATAATTCAACAAAACTTAATCAGCAGGATAGCCAGATAGATAGGTAGTAACTATAACATAAAAATAACTGGCCAAGTGCAAGTTGGACTTTCGCAATTAGTGTTCCGTCTGTTGATTGCTTTTACGGGGTTACATAACACGTAGGTTGAAAAGTTTTTGGTCTAGGTACTTAAAACATATTTTTTTTGTAAAATTTGACTTTATTCATCAATATAGCCTCCTTTAAGAATGATACAATTAATCTAACGCTTTTCTGACATTTACATACCTTTCTCGTAGAAGGATTTGCCTTTACCTTAAAAATAGGCCGCAGTTTCGGCGATAACTTCTTCATTGGAGCCAAATATCTTTCCCGCGAGCATTTTTTCAGGTCTGCAAATAGATAATAGTCATGGGGGGGCCAAATCTGGAGAATACGGTGGATGAGGAAGCAATTCAAACTTCAGTTCATGCACTTTTGTGATCGTAACCATTGATACGTGACAGGGTGCATTGTTTTGATAAAAGAGCACTTTTTCTTGTTCATTTGGGGCCGTTTCTTTGCGATTTCTGCCTTTATACGCACCAATAACTTTATATAATACTCGCTATTGATGGTTTTTCCCTTCTGAGCATAGTTGAAGAAAATTATTCCATGCGCATTCCAGAGGTCAAAACCTTCCCAACCGACTGTTGTGTCTTTGGTCGCTTCGGGCGGTTTTCACTAACTACTGTTCAATCAGCTGACTGCCAATTTGATTCCGGTGTATCGTGGTGGATCCATGTTCCATCCATTGTCACATATCACATGAAAAAATCCTTCTTATTGCACTTAAACAGGTCCAAACAGCGCTCAGAATCATCAGCACGTTGTTGTTTTTGGTTCACTGTGAGCAAACACGGTACCCATTTCGAACAGAGTTTTCTCATGCCCAAATGTTCATGCAAAATATGACTAACATTATTTTGATGTCTTTAGGTTGTCTGCTAATTTACGCAATTTCACTTTACGGCCATCCAACACAATTTTATGGATTTTTTAATGTTTTCCTGTGTAACCACCTCATTTGGGCATCCAGAGCGTTCAGCATCATTTTTATCTGTACGACCGCGTTTAAATTCAGCATACCAGTAAATGCTGAGTGATTTTCCACGGGCACAGTCCCCGTAGCATCTATGAAGCCATTACTTCGCTTAAACGGTATTTTTCCCCATCAAAAAACAGTGTTTAATTAACACACGAAATTTGATTTTTTCCATTGTTTTGAAAATATCAAAAGTAGCGTCACTAAAACCACTGTACCTAGTAAACTAATCGTCGAAATGTCATGAAATTTTGATACGTATTGTTTGAAGGTTGATGCTTCCAAAAAATCATATGAATTTTTTGAAAAGGGCGACATCTATGTGTCAGATCAAAAATTTATCAGCTTACGTGTTACACCTGGAATTCGCAAAAAATTTTTAAGAAAATTCCACTCCATTACAAAGTTATAGCATTATATGTGACCTGGCGTCGAATTGGCACTGCTCCCTATCTCAATGCACTCTCTGCGATATTACTCAGTCAATTTTTAATATTTTTTAACTTTCTTTTTTAAATCTTAATAATTACGTTTTCTACAAAATGTCGAGAGGTTTCTTTTTTAAATTAACACAAAGAAAAGTGTAAGTAAGTATTATATTATATACATTTTTGAACTCTTGATTTTACAAACTTTTGACACCGCACTTGATACCCTGGTATTTATTTACTTCCAATTTTACCCCTCAAAACTAACCCCTAAAGTCAAAATATAACTGTCAAAACTACACGGCTCTGATGATGCCATCAATTCCTATATTAGTGCCAAATTTCAACTTTCTATGTCGAATCGGGTGTAACAGACGTACAGACACCGAAGTGATCTTATAAGTGTTCCGTACGGAATACTAACAAGACCCGACTGAATAGAAATAAATACGCTTTTATAATAAGGGTAGATATTGATGTCAAAATTAGCAAGCAGTTTTCTTTTTACAAAACTTTGTTGTATTATCGGCAATAAAGTCTTTTTAATGTCATTTATATTTTGTTTGTTCTTTTTATGGCAATGATCTGATTACAACTTTATATTTATGATTCCTAAAATATTCTTCATGAATGGAACACGTACACACAGCAAATAATATTAGGATGGTTGTAAAAATTGAATTACGGTCTGCCGAGGAAACTTTTTTGCTAATTACATTTTACCACGTATCTCTTCAACTAAAAAAATTGTTGGGTTTTAGTTCAAAAATATGTTTGTGGCATACAAATTTAATTCGCAGGTTATTAAATTCTATATTCGCTTCGCAACTTGTAAAACTAGTCAATAAATTAAGTCATATTGTAATTAATATTAGGGCTCTTAATAGTGTTCAAGTTCTACATATGAAAACGAGCCACAGTGTTTAGGCAGTATATTTAAATGCCGTGGCGGCCCGTGGCTCCGTGGCGTAGTACTTGCTTGTGGTGCAGAAGGTCTCGGGTTCATTCCCGGCAGGTCGGTATACTTATTTATTAATTTATTTAAGTTATTTGGTCTGGCCACGTACATAGGTAGTAGTTGTTTGCAGAAATGCAATAACGTCTGTGGCAGTACTACCGCATTATCTAAAAGGTGCTATGAAACACAAATATGTACTTTTCGGCACTTGGACAACGTTGACGGATATTCCGACTTCCCCGCCGATATCCGTGGGATATAAAAAAAGGTTAAAAATCCCCAACCGGGAAGTGAACGATAAAAAAATTTTACTAACTGGTTTTTATTTTATTTTTGAAAATAAGGTTGAAGTAATTTTTAAATTAGTTACTAGTTCCTGTAATCAGAGTTTAGGTGTGAGTAATGAGGAGATATACCGTATAGCTAGTTAAGCAAATGCGGCACTTTTTGCTATTGGAGCATAATAAGTACAGGGTGATCATTTTTAGATGCCCGGCTCCGATTTATGGAAAATTATTGAATACTTATTTTTTTTAAATGTAAAATAATATGGTGCATCTCAGGGAGTAAACTGACGTATCTGACATTTGGTAGTGAAAACGACGCTGGGCGCCGTGACGCGAAACAACTTTTTTTTTCCATCGACATACCTTTCATGAAACGGCATTGGAAAGCCCTAATTTTTTTCAATATTTTTTCCTTGAACTGTTTTTCTAATTTGTCTTGTCAAAAAGTTTTGCAGCAAAAACCCTCTAAAATATTATTTTTTAGTCATCGTGGCTGCCGAGGAAACTTTTTTGCTAATTACATTTTACTACGTATCTCTTCAACTAAGAAAATTGTTGGTTTTTAGTTCAAAAATATGTTTGTGGGATACAGATTTATTTCGCTGTTTATTAAATTCTATATTCGTTTCACAACTTGTAAAACTAGTCAATAAATTAAGTCATATTGTAAATAATATTGGGGCTCTTAACAGTGTTCATAGTGTGCACATGAAAACGAGCCACAGTGTTTAGGCAATTGAAGAATCAAGGTATATTTAAATCCCGTGGCGGCCAGTGGCTCCGTGGCGTAGTACTTGCTTACGGTACAGAAGGTCTCGGGTTCTATTTCCAGGAGATCGGTATATGGTATATTTATTAATTTATTTAAATTATTTGGCCTGGCCACGTAGTAGTTGTTCGCACAAATGCAATAACGTCCGAGGCAGCACTACCGAGTTGTCTAAAAGGTGCTGTGAAATACAAATATGTACTTTTCGGCACTTGGACAACGTTGACGGATATTACGACTTCTCCGCCGATATCCGTAGGATATAAAAAAAGGTTAAGAATCCCTACTCAGACGGGGAAGTGAACAATAAAGAAATGTCACTAACTGATTTTTATTTTATTTTTGAAAATAAAGTTGAAGTAATTTTTAAATTAGTCAATAGTTCCTGTAATCAGAGTTTAGGTGTGAGCAAAGAGGAGATATACCATATAGCTAGTTAAGAAAATGCGGCACTTTTTGCTATTGGAGCATAATAAGTACAGGGTGATCATTTTTAAATGCCCGGCTCCGATTTATGGAAAATTATTGGATACTTATTGTTTTTTAAATGTAGAATCATATATTGCATCTCAAGGAGTAAACTGACGTATTCGATACTTGGTAGTTTGGACGTTGGGCGTCACGACGCCAAAAACTTTTTTTCCATTGACATACCTTTTATAAAACGGCATTGGAAAGCCCTATTTTTTCAATATTTTTTTCCTTGTACTGTTTTTTCTAATTTGTCTTGTTAAAAAATTTTGCAGCAAAAACCCTCTAAAATATTATTTTTTTAGTCATCGTGGTTGCCATGGATCATATGCCTCTTTTGACAGTTTTTTAAAGAAATCTAGTAGGCGGTCTTGAAAATATTGCATAATTTCGGTCACTTTTTCATCCGTTAAAACAGTTTTTCATTTAGAAATTTCGTTCTAATCGACAAAACGTAGTGTGATCCGGATTATACCTATCGGGGTAACATTCTCGATACAGTCTAACGGCTTCCCGAGGGGTTTCTTCTTTCTTCTCTATAAATCAAAATCATATCTACTTTTTCAGCATAGAAAACCACTTCAACTCTGGTTGAAGTTAAACTAAATAAACGGTGTGCTAATAGCTTCTGAGCTATTAGCACACCGTTTATTTAGTTTAACTCTATTGAACTGAATATGTATGCAAACAAGAGCTGTCAGATGAAAGTATGACAGCAGCCTACTATATAAATTTTTTGAAAACCGCCAAACGTGGCATTCGATCCATGGCGACCGCGATGACCAAAAAATATTATTTTGGAGGGTTTTTGCTACATAACTTATCTGCAGAATAAATTAGAAAAAAACAGTTTAAGGAAAAAATGTTGAAACAAAATTAGGGCTTTCCAATGCCGTTTTACAAAAGTATGTCGATGGAAAAAAAAATTGTTTGGCCTCACAGCGCCCAGGGTCGTTTTCACTACCAAATGTCAAATGCGTCAGTATACCCCTGGACATGCATTATACCATTATAAATTTAAAAAAACAAATAAATATCCAACAATTTTCCATAAAAAGTAGCATGTCTCCGCCTCAAACATGTGGACTTCGCAACTTACATCATTTAAGTAATAAAGGCAGGAAAAGTGACAAAACCCCCCATTTATCTACGACTCCTAACTCGACTCCTTTATATATATTACTGACGTCGACCAAAATCATTATTTCTCCCTAACCAATTTTACTAAAATTTTGCAGGATAACTTATCTATATACGAAAAAATAACTGCATGTAAATTGAATCACACTAACACACACACGTACCCTCGTTATATGCAGTCTATCAAGTAAGAACGTGTCCGCAATAATTCATTTTTGATAGATGCGATTTTAGCGATTCAATAAAATCTTTGTCTATGGTGCATTTTAGTAAAAGTATCAGATGATTCCGAACTTTCGTCGAAATCACGTAAAATCCAAAATAAATCACTTGTTTGCTCGTCGGTTCGAGACAGTCTTTCTTTGTTCCTATCCAAAAGGGCCTAACATAACACATTTCACGGCCGCTAAATATACTGAAAAGTCGGTATCGTTTGTGAAGAAGTGGGTAAATCGTGTTAACGAGACGAAAAAAATCGACAACTTACCAAAACGTGGCTCGGTAGGCAAAGTCACTCTGAAAGCGGAAATACGAATCATATGTTTGATTTCACGGACCTGAAATTGACGCTGCGTCAAGGAGCGGTAAAATTAAGAAAATCCGGTTTGAATGTATCCCATTAGACCATTCGACAACATCTTCGTGCTCATGATGTCAAATTCCGAAGCACGTTGAAGAAACCTACAGTCCCTGGCCAAATTATTAGACGCACTGCAAGATTTCATGTAAAATATTAATTACCGAGTGATATTGTACCGTTTTATTATTTTAAATTGATTTGTTTTTTATTTTTATATTATCCAATCAATTACCTATTTATTTGACATAAATAAAACAGCATTAATTTAGAAAAGCATAAGTTTATTAAGTTTTAAAGAAAAGTGAAATTAATGTTAGTAAAAGTCAATATTTAGTTGAGCCACCTTTAGCCGCTATCAAAGCTTTAATTCTGCGCGGCATGCTATCAATGCAAGATTGTACTGTCTCCTGCATTTGAGGATGATGATTCCACACATGAATAATCTTTTCTAGGAGCTGGGTTTTGTTGGTAATCACATCTTTAGCCACTTCTCTTTTCATCAGCTCCCACACATTTTCAATGGGGTTCATATCAGGGCCAATCCAACAGAGGGATATTTTTTTCTGCCAAAAAAGCTTTAACAGACCGAGCAGGGTGGCAGGGAGCTCCATCTTGCATGAAAGTGAATGGTTCCCCATTTGGAAACCATTCTCTGAGCTGCGGAATCAACCGATTTTGTAATACTTCTTTGTACTGATCTTGCCTCATTATTCCTTTGACGACGTACAGACGTCCAGTGCCCTTGCCGCTGATGACTGACCAAATCATCACTTTGGTGGGATGTTTAACCGTCGGGACGACACAATCAGGATGAAAACTTTTCTCCATGACGACGACGCACATACTGAGCTTTATTCTGCAAAATTTCGAATGCGCTTTCGTCACTGAAGCAGACCTGTCAAAAATAGGAAAAATATATAAACTTCCATGTTTATTTGCTTTATTTAACTGAAAATGATAATAATGTATCAATTATTGATTAAATTGCTGTAACTTACCGATCTCCAGAAGTCCACATCTTTGTCTTGCCATTGTTTGGCCCACTTCAGGCGCTTTGCTTTCATTGCAGCTGTTAACTTGGGCTTCCTGGCGGGGCGACAGGGCTTAAAATCTAATTCTTTCAATTTTCTTCGAACAGTGCGCTCGAAGCATTTACGCTAGCATCCTGGAGTTGTGATTTTATTACCTTTGTGGTAGCAAATCTGTTTTCTACACAAATTTTCTTCAAACATCTTTCTGACCGTGGAGTGAAAATTGGTTTTCTACCGCATCTTTTTTTTCTTTCTTTTCGGGCTTAATTCCTTCCCTGGCTCAATTTTCTTTTTTATGCGTCGTACACTAGCTTCAGAAACCTCCAATCTTCGTGATATTTCTCGGTTTGTAAATGTTTTCGCAATCACAAGGGCCTTCACTTCAGCTTTTTTACGTGGTAAAAGATCGCCTTTTCTACCCATAATGAAAATAGTCCAATTACTTTTTAAAACACTGCATACAAAATAAACTAATAACTGAGTAGTATAAAACTGTTAAACAAACAATCACAGTCCATAAAGCCACAGAAACACGTCCGTACCTGACTCGATTCCGATCGCGACTGATACAGGTTTGTACTTATTTACGTTCATGTATCACTTTGTCAACACAGTGTTGTCATATGTTAAAAATAAATACAAATATGTAGTCTACAACAATTCTTTTAAATAAAAATCAATAATATTGTAGTTTAAATATACCATTATTGCATAAAAACTCTTAAGAAAACATAAAATTACTAAAGAAAATACAGTGCGTCTAATAATTTGGCCAGGGACTGTACTATAGTTTATCCGTTCATCCGATTAAAAGTACGTATTTCCAAAAAAAACCCAAATAATAAATAAAAAAATAAAGACATACAAATACAATGAGCCATAACTTTAAAAAAGATTTTTAAATTTTAAAATTTCAATTTACAAAACTACATTAACGTTGTTTATTGGACAATTTGTATTAATTTTTTATAAACTGCTATCCCAACGGCATAGTAAAATGATTGATTGGTATATCAAATAGATATGGAACAAAATTAGAAAAATACCGAAAATACATGATAATAAACTAGCAATTGTGTACAGGTGTCGTTATCAATAACAAATTCAAGAGAATAAGTAATTTATGTATGAAAGTGATCATTTGACTAAAAAAAAATTTTTTAGAACAATACCAAAGTAAAATGGGACAAAAAAAGAATTAAAAAGCAACATAACTTGTCAGATATGGATACCCTGTGAAAATAAAATAATTTCAATTTTACATCCAAGAACAAAATTTTTAAAAACTTTGAGACACAAATCTTATTATTTGTAATAAAGCGTTTTTATTAGATGTCCTTTAATTTGAGGAACTTCCAAAAATATTTGAAAAATCTCTTTACTATGACATGTATCAATTTCATTATCCTAGAGCTACCTCGGCTTTTCACTAAATCAAAGGAAATGTTCTCTTCTTATAGTAGATCGAGCTAAAATTTTGCGTCCTCTTAACAAAATCATCATCAATCTGAAGATAGATGTTATATGCTTAGGCGCCAGGGAGGCTGCGAAGAAGACATCAAAAGAAGGGCAGCTATGGCCAAAACTGCAATGACAAATCTAAACAAAACATCACAGAATAAATAAAAGGACTAAAAAAAGGCTTGTCAATTCACTAATATTCCTTATAGCCACATACGGTGCCGAAACATGGAGTATTAATGCAGCATGCAGTAAAATAATAGAAACTACATGTTATAGGTGGATGCCCAGAATTTCCTGCATACCTCACAGGACAAATGCCTCTATTCTGAGTGACCTTAATATCCAAAATAGTAACCGGCTGTTACCATCGATTCAGAGAAAAAAAGCATCATTTTTTTGTCACATAATAAGAAGGGTTGGCTTGGAAAAGTTAACGATCCAAGGGTAAGTCGAAGGCAGAAGATAAAGAGGTAGATTACCCAACAGATACATCGATCAGATCATGACTACAATACACTTAGAGTTACTGGAGATGATGAGAAGTGCCGAAGATAGAGAAGCCTGGAAAGCTGTTATAAATTTTGTGTAACAATACAATAGAGGTCACGACGTTTGGAACCGAGCAACGATGCGAGAGAGAGAGAGAGAGAGAGAGAGAGAGAGAGAGAGAAAGCTACCTCAATAAACTTGCAATCAACCTTTCGCATGTTTAGAGTAAAACATGATCAATCATCTAACGTTGTGTCACACTCGTTAATTACATCGGGTGGTAACGAATTCTTCAAATTTATAGTATTGTTAGACTTCTAAAATTTGATAGGTTTTGTGGCTGACCGGCCACCCCTTCTTACCGACGAAAACGTTTATATTGATGATACAACATAGGTATAGAAGTCTATCGTATCAGTCCATAATGTACGACGCGCGATTTTATTGAAAAAAGAAATGTAAGCAAGATTTTAAAGAAGTACATAGAATTTGTCAGAAAGGATAATTGAAGTAGGTAGCATGAGTTTACTAAATGTTTACTAAAACCACTTTAAACGGTTACTGATTGGTTATTATATAGTCCAGCCCTGGGGGGGGGGGGGGATATAATTTTTGGGCCTCAATTTCCGTCGAAATTAAGACCCTATCTCATACTGGAACTTTTGAAGTTTTTTAAAATCCTTCAAAGGGCGATGGTAAAAAAATGGGTGGTTCTTTCGAAGGAACTTTAAAAAGGCCCTTCCTGATTCAGAAAAAAAGTCTATTACCAGGATAGGGCTCTCCTACCATAGAACTTTAGTAACTAACGCAGTTAGTGTTCCGTACGTTGATTGCTTTTAAAATAAAAATTTTTGTTACGGAGAATAAGATAATCAATAACTTCAAAAGACACACCCTAAATAAGTTTTCAACAATTTTTTTTTTTCGATCTTTACTGAAAACTAATGACCTTGAAATTTTTGTTTTTTTATATACCAGATAAATTATGTGATAATTTTCCGTTCGCTGTGGAATATATTTCATATTCAAAATTTTTTGATCAGTACTTTTCGAGATAAGGGGGGACAGCGATTTTTTCGTATTTTTTTAAAAAAGTGTGCGCAAGTATTATAGTATATATATGTTTAAAAACTTGTGTTTTTACAAGCTTTCATTGGATATCCCACTCAATGATCTGGTAAAAAATAGGTAGCTATGATGAGGCCATCAATTTCTATATTAGTGCCAAATTTCAACTTTCTATGTCAAATAGTTTCGGAGAAAATCGGTTGTGACAGATGGACAGACACCGAAATGATCTTATAAGTGTTCTGTACGAAGCACTAAAAATCAATGACCGAGGAGAAGTCTTTTCAAAGCAAAAACTCCTTCTGACCATGAAACTTTGAAAATTTGGACCTTCCTCCAGAACGATAAAGAAAAATTGATGACCTAAGAAGAGAGGAAAACCTAGTAAGGTTTCTTCTCGAAAAAACCTATCCTTTCTTGAAAGACCAGGCCCTAAGGAATCACGCTCTTCTCCCCCCTTCACTTCGGCCCCTATATACAAATATTTGGTGATGAAGCTATGTTACATAATATACATGGATATACAATATACATAGATAGTACGAAGCATATTCGAAAAGTAAGGGCCGTTTGGTCATAAACAATATATTAATTAGAAAAAAAATTTATTGACGGTTTTAGTTTCCTACAAACCTACTTCTCTTTGCCACATAATCGCCGTTCACCTCTAAGCACTTTTCGTCCTTGAAATTCACGGGGTTGACATCGGCGGTCTTGAGTTCCTCGTCGTCTTTAAACCGCAGTCCACCAAACCACTATTTCAAGTGCAATCATTGATCAGATCGCAGCTTACGGTCCACTTGTTGAATTATTTCATCGATCTGGATACTGGGCCTGCCACTCCGCTCTTCATCAAGCATATTTGTGCGGCCAAGTGTCGACAAACACCCTTGTCTACCCTTTCATTCACTCGGCATTTACTTTTTGAATATGCCTTGTCGTTGATGCAGAAATACAATAACTACGCCATCTAAGAGATGCTGTGAAATACAAAAATGTATGCTTTGGTATTTGGGCAACGTTGACGAATATTATGATGCCGATATCCATCTAAAAGGGTAATAAAATCCCTATTCAGATGGGGAGATGAAAGATAAAAAAAAATGTTTGTGACCACTAATACGTTCCATCTTAAACACCATGTATATTTGGTGATGAAGTTTACGTTCGTGTTCACTAAAACGTCAAAGAGTCATTAGGAAAAGAAATTACTTCCTTAATTCACCAACTTCAAATATTGACCACTGAGGTAGAGATTTTTTTTAAAAACTAATTTTTTTTATTAAAAAAATAATTCTCTCAATAATAAAATTTTATCACTTTCTCAAATAATAACTGAGGTAAAGTGAAATAAAGAAATTTCCACAAACTGTGAAAAACGAACACTCTCTTATTTTAAAATTTTCCAACATTCTCAAAGTAACGACCGGAGGGGGAGGTAAGATTTCTACAAGAACACCCTTTTTTAGAAAAAAAGCAAGATCATTCTTACTAAAATTTGCCACATTCTAAAACAGATTACCGAGAGGGAGAAGAAATTTCAAAAAGAACCCTTACTTATAATAAATTTTTACCTCTGATAAAAGCCCTTATAGGAAAAACCAGTACCACACTGGTCCGAAGGATTAATCTCCCGGTCAACCCTAATATTAAGGTTCTTCTTCTCGAAGTGCCATATCCGATACGGACATAGGCGACCTTTTCGCCTTTGCCTGTGGTTGGTGCCGTTTTAAGTATTTCCACAAACAAAAGGGACCTACAGTTTTAATGCCGGTTCTGAAAGGTGAAGGTTTCAATATTAAGGTAAAGGAACAAAAGTAAACGTTTAATATAAGAATTTAGTAAAAATTTTAATCTCAACTTCCATCATTTGCTCTTTTTGTTGCATATATAGTATAGTACTCGTATGTAAATAAAAACAGACTAGCATACCAAGGTAATAAATAAGTTAATGGGATTGATAAAGTATATTATAAAAGCCTTAGTACCAGTATAGAGTATCTTTTTCCTTTTAAAGAGTAAGTTGTCAATTGCTTCTTCTGAAATCGACATTATTTAAAATTTGTCAAAAACTAATGCCGGACTATAAGGCGTCGTTTTGAATAATCGGTTAAAAATAATAATAGTCATTTTTTGCGTGGTGTTCTTTATAACCCTCTCTTCAATATTATTAACCTAGTTTTCTTGTTTAATTATTTGTTTACAATTTTAATTAGATTATTTTATCATTTCCCCTTATTTAATTTTAATTACAGCCGCCCTAATTCTATAATTCGTAATTATGTTACTAAAATGTTAATTAAAATATCAGAAGTTGTCATTAAAATAATCATTTTTGGTATTAAATATTTCGTTTGATTCGTAATTCAACTTTGTTGACAAGAAAAATTATAATTATTTTCAAGATAGAGAGTTATTTTAAAGAAATATATTGATGGTCTAGATTGATTGGTTATCGTTATTTATAAGTTTTATTATTTGATGTTTCCTTTCATTCATTTGTTTGTTTAGGTGTTTCAACCTTTTTCTCTCTTTCCAAATTTCTTCTGTTTTCGAGTTTCTGTCCGACGTCTTCTCTTTATTTTTTTTGTCTATTTCTGCCAATTCTAATCTGCCATTTGTAGAAATCATCTCTTAATTTTCTTTTTTCGCTGTTGCTTGTAGTCATGAGTAGGCTGTTGGTTACTTGTGCGTTTGGTCCATCATGTTCGAGTTAGGAGTTTATGTTTCTTATATGATTTTCCAGTGTTTGTCGATATTCGTCTGTTTTGCTTTATTATTTCTGTTGGTGTCTTTACCTTTGTATGCGTTATCAATCTACGCCTCTCCTGCTTCAGATTTATTCTTATTTTTGCTCTGAGCATCCGATGGTCATTGCCAGTGCTTGTCGTGTACAGGACTCTCATGTCAATTATAATATTCTTGTCATTTGATATACATATTTATACATAAGTTTATTTAAAGTTTCCTAGTGGTGTTTGAAGTCCGGCTTTAAAGAACACAGGAACTTAAACAGTAGAAAAAATATTATTCAAGTTAGCTTGTGTGTACAGTTTTTCAAGCTGAATTGTACTACTATATTCAAAAATTAAGGAAACTTTTTTTTTTTAATATTGCGCTCTATTAAAGTTTTTGTTTTTTAGGTCTGTCCAATTACTAACATGTGACGAACAGTTTTTTAACGACACTTGATTTATTAAGTTAGAGATGTTTCGTAATCATGTTAATTTGTTGATCATGATTTTTAAAATGAACAATTTTTTTGAATAAAAAATATGCACTAGCTGGGGTGACAAAATTATTTACTGCATTTATATATATATATATATATATATATATATATATATATATATATATATTATATATATATATATATATTCCCTTAAAGATGCTATATAAGGATTTAATTCTACAAGAAGATATATTACAATAGTGGTTTAATTTTTAGATTATCATGATCCACACGGTACTGTTAAAAGTGTAGAAAAAGCTAATATAAAAAATAAATAACCGGCCAAGTGCAAGTCGGACTTGCGCAATTAGTGTTCCGTGCGTTGATTACTTTTTAAAATACAAATTTTTGTTACGCAGGTATAAAATGATCAATAATTTCACAAAACACACCCAAATGAGTTTTCAACAAAGTTTTTTTTCCGATATTTACTGGAAACTGATGACCTTGAATTTTTTTTGTGGAGAGTATTCTAGAATTTTTTAAAATTTTTTGATCAGTACTTTTTGAGATAAAGGGGAAGGACAGCGATTTTTCGCAATTTTTTAAAGATAATACAATGAAAAGTGTGCGCAAGTATTACATTATACATATTTTTCAACTCGTGTTTTTACAAGCTTTCATTTGATACCCTACTCGATGACCTGGTAAATTTTTTTTTTCACTTCCGATTTCACCCCCCAAAACTAACCCTTTAAGTAAAAATTTAACTTTCAAAACTACACGGCTCTGATAAGGCCATCAATTCCTATATTAGTGCAAAATTTCAACTTTCTTTGTCAAATAGTTTCGGAGAAAATCGGGTGTGACAGACGGACAGACAGACAGACACCGAAAGGAGCTTATAACACTAAAAACGAAAAAAACAATGCTTCTCTTTGTTAATATGTATAATTTTACTTTTTAAAAAGGTGATAAAATTAAGTTAGAAAATTACCGTCATTACTCTCACAAATACACAAATTGTTTACCAAAATATTAATTAGGAGCTCGAATTAAACCAATCGGTAGAACAGGCTAGCTTCTGGAAGAGTTTTAGTACTTGTGATCATCTCTTAACTATCAGAACCTTAATAGAGAAAGCAACAGAATATAACTTAAAGTTGTACCTGGTATTTATAGATTATCAAAAGGCTTTTTGATAGTATTGAGAGCTGGCCGTCGAAAAAGGCTTGTATGATAGCAGATATAGATATACTTAGCTTATAAGAATAATTTACAACAAGGCTCAAATGATAGTAGAAACAGATAGAAAAACAAATCCTATACCTATCAAACTCGGAGTAAGACAGGAAAATTCCATGAACCCACAACTATTTATAGCAGCATTAGAAGAAATTTTCAAGGAACTCGAATGGGAAAAAAAGGTGATCAGTATAAATGGACAAAAGTTAAATCATCTGTGTTATTCTGATGATGTAGTGCTAATATCAGATAATTTTGATGACATACAGGAAATGATTACTGAACTTCAAAACAAATCAGAGACGGTAGGACTACTGCTGAATAGAGATAAGACAAAGGTTATGACAAATGAAGATAGTCAGCGAGACTTGAGAATAGAATGCAGACCACTTGAATACGAAGAGGAATACATCTACCTAGGACAAATAATAAAGTGTGGAAAAGCAAATCAAACCGCAGAAGTACAGAGAAAAATCAGACTGGCTTGGGCAGCATTTGGCAAACAAAAAAAAAATACTAACCAACTAAGAAAGACGGTATTTGATCAATGCATGCTACCGGTTTTTACCTAAGCGGCCCAGACATGGACACTGACTAAGAAGATGATGGACCAAATGAGTAAAACACACAGAGCAATAGAACGCCATATGCTGAATATAAAATTACAAGACAGAATTAGAAACGAAAGTATAAGACAAAAGACCAAAGTGATGGACGTAAGGGAACAGGTAGCAGGTTTGAAATAGAGATGGGCAGGTCACACAATGAGACAACAAGAGTAAAAAAATACAAGAATAGAGGCCATGGCTGGGACAAAGATCCCGAGGAAGGCCCCAAACAAGGTGGAAAGATGACCTGAAAAGAACGGCTGGTTTAGGTTGGATATATATATATATATATATATATATATATATATATATATAATATATATATATATATATATATATATATATATATAATCAAATGGTGAATAGATGCCCTAATTAAATGTTGTGCAACGATGTCGCAAATTTTTGCTTGCCAATTAAAAAGAGGGAGATGAAGCTGTCATATGAAATGTACTGTAGCTCAAGGACATCCGGAGACCGAAACCTGAAACAGTTATAACGCTGGGTTTATCAAACTGAAACAATAAAACTTTCCTGAAGAGAGATGTATTAAAAATAGCTAACCCTAACCCCAAAGGATACTACTACTAGCATTAGTAAATACAAATTATGTGTTCATTTAATCACCTTTTTATTAGTGTATCGCTTGCTAATACTTATCACGTAATCACTTAATTCATCATTTAAGTGATAAAGATCTTGTAGACCTTACTGAAATATTCAGTTGGAATAACACAATCGATTTCGAAGAACGATTTGTCCTAGAGTATGTTATCTCATCTTATTGCAAACCAACTGAATATTCTTGATCGTTTTGTTGGGGTCGCTAAAGGGAAGCTCGCTTTGGATAACTCTACACTTTGGAATGTATAATTACTGGTAATGGATCTTTTATTATTTGTAACTTTTTAAGTAAAAATGAAATGTTTACCATTCCCCACAAGCAAGCAACAATTCACCAGATATGGCACCGTGTGACATTTTCCTATTCCCCGACCTGCAATTACCACTCTGTAGATACCGTTTTGAATCTCTTGAAACTATAGAAAAAAAATTCTCTGATCTCCTTGCAAGCGATACAGAATCTCGAGTAAAAGTATTTTTATTACTAACTTTATTGTTGGGTTACTAGTTTTAAGTCTTTAATAACTTAATAATAGTTTTTTAACCATCATTTAAAAAATAACCAGCCAAGTGCAAGTTGGATTTGCGCACTTAGAATTCCGTGCGGTGACTGCTTTTTAAAATAAATAAAATCCTTACCAAAGCTAAGTTACTTAGGTCCCTGACATGTATATATCTTAAGACCCAATATGTATTTTCTCACGTTGTTTTCTTAGTCAATAATATATAATAGTTATAGCATCTTAGCTACCTAATGGCTAAGTCTAGCTCAATATAGAATCTCATAATAAAAGTGCAAAACAAATATTTACTACCTAAATATTAACATATATAAATATATAAAATAAACTCCTTTTTTTCTCAGTATAGCGACGCGCAACGCAGTAGCAATAATGTAATGAAAACTATAGGGTGCCCCCTTATGTATGGAATAATGATTCCACAGCATTTATTAATCGATGTATCAAAAAAATGTTTAAATAAAAGTTATAGGGTGTTATACGGCGCATATGCTGACGTTGACAATAAGATGTTTTGAACTGTTAGTTCTAAGAAATTACGCCATCTTAATTTTTTTTAAAGGGAAACACCTATAAATTATTTTATTTTTGAGTCCTACTAAAAATCCTAGATATTATTTGTCTAACATACCATATGTCTAAATTGAACTGTTTTGGAATTATTGTCATTCGAAATTTAAAATTAAAAAAAAGGACAAAAAAAAATTAATAAATACTATAGGTTTATTTTTAAGGCAACAATTGCTCAAAATCTTTACCATTAACAGCGAGGCAATTACCTGTCATATACAGCCTGAACAGAGTTTTGCAGAGAATCCGAGGTAATCTGTGCTACTTCATATAGAGTTCTTTGTTGTAAATCTTCTACAGTTTCAGGTGGATTTGGATAAACTTTGGTTTTCAAATGACCTTATAAAAAAAAATCGAGTAGCGTAAGGTCGGACTCCTTGCAGACCATTCTACAGCACTTCGTATGCCTATCCATCCATTAGGAAAATTGCATCCAAATATTTACGAACATTGATTTCATAGTAAGGAGGTGCTCCGTTCTGTCGATAACAGAGATTCCTGTTAGGGATATCCAAATTATTTTCATCGGGAAAAAAACCTGCATAAGTGGGAATAACTTGCTCTTGGAGTAACTGTGTTTTATGAGGTCATTTGAGAACCAAAGTTTACCGAAGTCGACCTGAAATTGTAGAAGATTTACAACAAAGAATTCAATATGGAGTAGCAGAAATCACCCCGGTTCTCTGCAAAACTCTGTTAAGGCTGTTTATGACAGACAGATAAATCTAGAGTATTTATTAATAGTCTTTTTGTCTTTTTTTTTTTAATTTCAAATGACAATAATTCTCAAACAGTTCAATTTAGATATATAGTATGTTAGATAAATAATAACTAGAATTTTTAGTAGGACTTAAAAATAAAATAATATATAGGGCTTTCCATTTACAAAAAAAAAATCAAGATGGCGTAATTTCTTCGAACTGACAGTTCAAAACATTTTATTGTTAACGTCAGCATATGAGCCGTTTAACACCCTATAACTTATATTTAAATAGTTTTTTGATATACTGATTAAGAAATGCTGTGGAATCATTATTCCATACATATGGGGCTCCTTGTATATTAAAAAACTTTCACCATATTATCATACGATATAGTTTTTTTTACTAGATAAATTATACAGCCCCACAAAAAAAAAAAGTGGGGTATACTTTTGATGCGATATATCAGATCCGTAGTATTTTTGCCCGCTGATCACGAATCTGACGTCAGAATATCGCCATCACATCTCATTTTTTTTCTAACCTCAAAAAATAGGTAAAAAATTAGTAAAAATTAAGAAAAATATACTCCTAAAAAATTGATTCAAGCTTTTTCATGAATCCAAAGATGTATTAATATGTATTCGGACACGCTAAGCTAATATTCATCGGTTGGATTAAGCCATACAGTTCTGTTTTTCTTTCTAACCTCAATAAATCAGACAGATATAGTGCTTCTCGAATGCAAAAACGAATTCAAATTAAAATTCAAACCGATTCTTACCAAATTTGGTACACAGGGGTTTTTTGGGTTGCTGATCATGAATCTGAGGTCGGATTTGCAAAATTCAAAATGGCGGATCCAAGATGGCGGACAAAATTTTTGAAAACCAACCGATTCCTACCAAATTTGGTATACAGTTGGGGAATCCTCAAACCTGATACTCTTAAACCCTAAACCCTGAAACCTTAGACCCCACACCTGTAACCTCAAAAAATAGACCTTAATAACCCTGTAACTTTAAAAATGAGACCCAATAAACTCAAAACCAGGACTTTTAAACCATATACTCTCAAATAGTAGACCCTTAAGCCCTAGAATTGCGAAGGGTTAGACCC